>CM044960.1:2886867-3250260 GCA_024516035.1 Bactericera cockerelli | reverse complement strand
ACTTGAACCACCGACCTCCAAGTAGATTACGCGGGAGATAGAATGAGAAGAGAGAGAGATAATAATTTAGTTCTAACAGACGGAAATAACACAGGTAGAATAATAATCATTGAATAAACATTGCCTTGGAGTGCGAAAGAGAAGATAGTAAGAAAAAAAAATAGGATAGTGAAAAAAATAGATGAAAAATAAAATGGAAAATAATCATCCACTTGTTTAAAAAAAAAAAAAAAGGTACAGGTAGAAAAAAGAAGAAAAAAAAGGACAGAAAAAATAAGAAAAGATAGAAGAAGGAGAAGGAAGAAGGAAATAATTGAAATTATATACATACTCGTATTTATCTAATTATACCTATGTATATTAAAAAGAAATGAAATAAGTAAAGGAAAGAGGAGGTCAGAGAAAAAATGGCAACGACGGTAAAAAATGAGGTTAGAAATGGAGTAAGAGAGAGGAAAATATCTATAGAAAAGTATCTAGACATTCTTCTAGACGGCAAAAAACACAGTTAAAATAGGAGTAAGAGGAGACAAGAAAGAAAAAAGAAAATGTGTAAAGATAGAAAAGGACAAAAGAGAAAGCGGAAGATAATAAGAAAAGTCATATAGTGGAAGAGATTGAAAGCAGGATAAAAAGAGATGAAAAAGAGAAAGAGAAGAGTAGGATAGAAAGAGATAAAGAAGAAGAAACATAACAATGAAAGATGGGGAAAGAGCAACATTAATAAATTAGAAAAATAAATAAAGAATAATTCTGTGCAAATAGAACTGCTCCTGCATCCATTTTCTTTGTTTTTATAATAACCTTTTATTTATTTTGTAGGTCAATTTATGACGCCACAAGCCCTGAACTTTAGGTCAATTTATGACGCCACAAGTCTTGATCTCGCAAAGGTCAGGGTTAAAAGAATGGCGGAATGACCTTAAGGTCAATTTATGACGCCACAAGCCCTGACCTTTAGATCAATTTATGACGCCACGAGTCCTGATCTTTAGATCAATTTATGACGCCACAAGTCCTGATCTTTAGATCAATTTATGACGCCACAAGTCCTGATCTTTAGATCTATTTATGACGTCACAAGCCCTGACATTTAGGTCAATTTATAACGCCACAAGTTCTGATCTTTAGGTCAATTTATGACGTCACAAGCCCTGACCTTTAGGTCAATTTATGACGCCACAAGCCCTGACCTTTAGGTCTTGCAAAGGTGAGGGTTAAAAGAATGGCGGAATGACCTTTGACCTCAGTAGGCAGCCGTCTTGCAACATGGAGGTCGGTGATTCGAGTTCCTAGTACGGGAAATATATAATTTAGAATAACACGATTTTGAGTATTTGTCATATAAACATTTGGCTCGATCATATTTATTCCTGGATTACATCCAGAGAGGAAATTGTTCAAGTATTCTGAGTACTTTGCCCTCTGGATTGCAAATGGCAGAAATATATTATCTGTAAAATTAAAATAAAAAATAATAAGAGAAGAAAAAAAAAAAACATTGTTAAACAATTAGATACAATTAACCTATTATTTTTTATTTTTTCACTTTCCTTATCCTATAAAAAGGAAAGTATTGGAATCACCCAAAAAAAATATGAGTGTTTCACAGCCCTGTCTATTTCGTAGCTATGAAACAGGAGCTACTGTAGACGCTTGTGGTCTATGTTGAACTCGCCCATCACGTAGTATGCCTCCCCTCTAATGGGCGAGAAGTCACACAATACTTCCCATATAGTTGCTGGGTTCATAGGAGGTCGAATGCAATTATAAGCATGACGCTGATCCACCAAATTCTTCATTAATTTGAAGAATGCAGTTATTTTGCAAAGGTATTCATAAAAATATCTAGGTTCAGTTCTTAATAATATCACAGATATTTTGCAAAGGTAGGTGGTAGTCATAAATATATCTTAGTTTCTTAACAATGTCTCGAGATGCTGAGCAGCGTGTCAAGATGCTTAACAATAACTTGTCCTTCAAGATAATGACATAGATGAAACGTCTGAAGTAGTCATTATCATAAGAGGTGACTCAGATAGCTGACAAGGACCGTCACTCATAATCACTCACTTCCACACTCCCTAACTCATTCCCACGTATCCTAACTCACTCATTATTAACTCCTTCACTCTCACTTCTTCCCTTAGGAATTCAAGGGTGTTAGTCAAGTCTCTCTCTTTTTTCTTTTTCTCTCTTACTTATCTCTCTCCTTTTTTTCTATGTATTCTCTCTCTAACTAACTTACTTAATACATTCTTCTCTCTCCCTCTTGTCTCCTTGTTCATTTTCTTTCTCTCCCCTCTCTTCTCTTGCTTCCTCCTCCATTAATTCTCCTTCTCTTCCTTCCTCTCCCTCCTTGTTCATTTTTCTTTTCTCTCCTCTCTTCTCTTGCTTTCTCCTCCATTCTTCCTTCCTCTCCCTCCTTCTCTTGCCTCCTTGTTCATTTTTCTTTTCTCTCCTCTCTTCTCTTGCTTCCTCCTCCATTCCTTCTCCTTCTTCTCCTTCCTCCTTGTTCATTTTTCTTTTCTCTCCTCTCTTCTCTTGCTTTCTCCTCCATTCTTCCTTCCTCTCCCTCCTTCTCTTGCCTCCTTGTTCATTTTCTTTCTCTCCACTCTTCTCTTGCTTCCTCCTCCATTCGTTCTCCATCTCCTCCTTCCTCTCCCTCCTTCTCTTGTCTCCTTGTTCATTTTCCTTTTCTCTCCTCTCTTCTCTTGCTTCTTCCTCCATTCTAAAATCCTTATTCACTTTCTTTTGTTCTCACTCTTTCTCTCACTCACACACACTCCATGAGCGTGTATTTCTCCTGCTGTAAACATACTCCCCTACTTTTTAATCTGTCCTCCTTCTCCTCCTACTCATCTTCCTCCTCCTATACCTCTTCCTTCTCCTCTTCCTGGTCCTCCTTCTTCTCTTCCTCCTCTTCCTACTCCTCTTCCTTCTGCTTTTCCTCCCCCTCCTTCTCCTCCTCACTTATCCAAGCAACGTTTACCTAATAACATAAGCACCCTTACCACTCATGCATCAGGGGTCTATGTTAACATCTCTACGTAAGATAATATCTCGGAGGACTATTATATAAAAAGCAAGTTGGCATTTTTTTCCATGCAGAATTTTTTTTACACTTCACATCCAAGTAGGTAGGCATGTTAAAAAAACATTATCAGTGAAGAATATTGTTTTCAAACCAAGTGCAATTTACAGTCCATGTTAAAAATAAAAATAATAATTATATTTAAAATCCATGTTAAAAAAAATAATGAAATCATATTTAAATTCCATGTTAAAAATAAAAATAATTATGAAATGATAAATAATTATATTCCTGAGGTCAGAATTATTGAAACTCGCTTTACGAAATATTTGCTATGCTCGGGATTTGAACCACCGACCAAAAGATTTTCAGTCTGCCGTTTTATCGAACAAACAATTACTGAGGTCGGTTTGTGACTGCAAGTGCACATCTTACACAACAAAGAAGATTTTTGTTCCGGTATTTTTTCTCAATAAAAAAAAATCTCTTCTTTCTAAACTTCACTTTTTTAAACAACCTCAGTAGCTTCATGGATAAGGCAGCGGACTTGTAACGTGGAGGTAGGTGTTTGAGGCCCCGGTTTCAGCGTAGATTTAGTAAAGCAAGTTTGAGTAGTTGTGACATTACGAAAGTGATTAAACCAAAATAAATGTGATAACTTTTAACTATATTTCTCTTGAAAAAAAAAACTATTCTTTCTAAATTTCACCTTTTTATCATTTTCCAGGTGAAATCTATCATTAAATCTCTTAGGGTCAAAGCCCTAATTAATCGACACTGGGAAATTTCTGTAGAACGTACATCCACTGCTTAGCCCTGTGTGTGAAGCCTACTACTATATCTACTTAGAGCGGAAAGCACATATACATAAAGTTCATATACTCAGTCAGAACTGTGGAGGAAGCATACATAAGTTTTCCATTGTGTAAGCACTTCCCGGGACATTATATTATGGAGGAGCTCTCGTATCTTTTGTTTTGAGATGCTATCATCATAATTATCCTCTGGGGGGGGTAGAAACCCCTTCTGTTATCCTCAAGAGTAGACGAAAGATCAGTTTAAAATCTCGAGCATGTAGAGTGCGATAAAATCTCTCGCTTTCATTAGCTACCCCCTCTCCTCCCTTCTTCCTAACACATCCTCCTCCTATTTATTATTTCTCCTCCTCTCCCTCCCAATTCTTCCTCATATTGTCTCTCCCCCTTTCGTCTCCTATTCAAACTAACCCCGCCCTCTCTCTCACTCCTCCTCCTTTTTTAATCGGTCTCCTACTCTCCCTCCCAATACTTTCTCATATTGTCTCTCCCCCTATCGTCTCCTATTCAAACTAACCCCTCCCTTCTTACTCACTCCTCCTCCTTTTTCATTATTTCTCCTCCTCTCCCTCCCAATTCTTCCTCATATTGTGTTTCTCCCCCTTTCGTCTCCTATTCAAACTAACCCCGCCTTCTCTCTCACTCCTCCTTTTTTAATCGGTCTCCTACTCTCCCTCCCAATACTTTCTCATATTGTCTCTCCCCCTATCGTCTCCTATTCAAACTAACCCCTCCCTTCTTACTCACTCCTCCTCCTTTTTCATTATTTCTCCTCCTCTCCCTCCCAATTCTTCCTCATATTGTGTTTCTCCCCCTTTCGTCTCCTATTCAAACTAACCCCGCCTTCTCTCTCACTCCTCCTTTTTTAATCGGTCTCCTACTCTCCCTCCCAATACTTCCTCATGTTGTCTCTCCCCCTACCGTCTCCTATTCAAACCAACCCCTCCCCTCTTCCTCACTTCTCCTTTTTAAATAAGTTTCCTATTTTGCCTCACTGCTCTTCCTTCCTTATATTATTGTCTCTCCCCGCCTCTCTATTCAAACTAATCCCTCTATACCCTCCCTTGTTCTGTCCCACTTACACTATGTAGAATAAGATCGCAAGCTCAAGGCTGTCTGTCTACACTTAAATTAATATTCCATCATGACCTTCATTACAATAGACAAAACAAGGCTCTAAACTTTACTATTTTGTGTGTGTGTGTGTATGTGTGTGTGTGTATATGTGCGTATGCGTGTCTGTGTGTGTGTATCTGTGTATGTGTGGTGTATTCGTGTGTGTATGTGACAGAGAGCGAGAGAAAAAGATATTGTAGACATTTAATTGACAGTTCCAGCCATTCGAGGTTCAAGTCGAATCATCCACAACCATCTACATATACAAACCTTGAATCATCCCAAGAAAAAAAAAAAACGTTTAAAAATGTTAAAGTTTGTCAGTAGGTACTGTGTCTCACGGCAAGCATCACAGTGATGTCAGTCTGTAGTAAATATATTTACTATTTCTCTTTACATTGTGTGTTTGGGTGAAAGAGAGGGTAGAGATTCAATCGTCCATATTTGGAAGAGAGAGACAGAAATGGGGAGAACGGGAACATCAATGCCTCCTAATATAACTGGAAGAGAGAGAGAGAGAGAGAGTCTGGTCTAACTGAACCTTCATAATATGTAATAGAGAGACGGAATGTGAAAGACAGAAGGTCTCAACCTTCCTAAAATAAAAGAGAGCGAGAGAGAAAACACTGAGCTCTCAAGCTTCCTAATGAGAGTGCTTCAGATTCAGTAGTGAGTACATAATGCCACCTGTTTAAATATTTACCTCGCTCCTAACTTATATAATAATTGCGTACGCTCTGAGACAGGCTCAAATATAGAGAAATTTATATGGGGGGATTTCGAACCATCAATCCGGCCCGACGGACCAAAATCTGGGGCAATTGCAAATTTATGGGAAGTTTCAAGAGAAAACGTAATTTTTATCCGGCCCAAAGGACCACAATCTGAAGCTATTGCGAATTCAATGGAAGTTTTAAAGGGAAACATTATTTTTACATCCGGCCCAAAGGACCAGATTCTAAACTTCATAGTAACTGTGTACTCTATGAGGCAGGCGCGAATAAGGAGAAAGCAGATTTAACATGTTTCTTTTTTTTTTATCTCGAAGGATGATTTGCAACATTTACCCCCCTGTAGTTCCGCCCCTGGTTGAAGGATGTGAGCTCTTCATATCAGGTTCAGTAAGCTGTTGATTGCTTAGGGCAAGGACGAAAGCAAAACCTAGAGGGGAGGGGTTTCAGCAAGTTTTCAGCGTAATTGAAATGGTATGTTAATTTGTCTTTTCCTGGAAATCGTCCTATTTCCAAGAACATGTTCTGTTCCTTGTCTTGAACAAGAAGAATAAGGACAGTTCGTTGTTGCTGTTGTTGTTGCTGTTTTTGTTGTTGTTGTTGCTGTTTTTGTTGTTGTTGTAGCCAGCTTGGCTACAGCTGCAGGGAGCTGTGGTGGTCTCCAGGCAACTTCATTTCAAAGTTTGCTCGTCCTGAACCACATATTTCTATAATGCGATCAACTATCATGAGGTCTTGGACTTTTCTTTATAAGACATTAAAGCCTACGGGTACTGTAAGCTAGCCTGGCTTGCAAGGGTTGGTTAGTCTGTTCCCTAATTATATTCCTCTAGGGAGACACTGGTCGTCTCCAACACCCGGAGTAAACGTTTCATTATTGTAAAAAAATCATACAACGACATTATACATAGATTTTTTTATTTATTTTTTAAAGATGAGTGTTTCACAGCCGTTTTTATTTCGTAGTCATAAAACAGGAGCTACTGTAGACGCTTGTGGTCTGTGTTGTACACTGCCCATCCCGTAGTATGCCCCCCCTTTGATGGGCGAGAAGTGACACAATACTACCGAATTAGGTGCTGGGTCAACACGAGCGCACCGGAAGATATCCCTTACAAACAATAAAATTGTAAATAAATTAAGAATACAAATTTTTGTCGGACCGCAGGGATCGAACCCGGGAACTTCCCGGGAGCGAATGCTCAACCACTAAGCTAATCACGCTCTCAATTATTACATTTTTATTCATACGAAAACATTGTTGCCAACATTCGTAGAACTTTATTATCATTGTATTTTTTTAGCATAGACAATATTATTATTATTATTTTACCATGTTTTCATAGTAATTAATACTCAGAATAATTATTGTTCAGTATAAAGAGGACAAGAAGAGGGGGGGGGGGGGGGGGGGGGGGCGTCCTTTTCATCAAGCTGATGGTAAACTGGAAATAATTATTCTTTACCCAACAGACTGACGGGTAGTTTTTTTTCGAGATAACTACCTACTTGATTTGAAAAAAAAATATGGAAAAATGGAATATTCTTTGATGTTTAAAAAACAATTTGTGATTGGCACTCACTACTCTCTCTCTCTCTCTCTCTCTCTTTCTCTCTCTCCCTCTCTTGTTATCTCTCTCTCTCTCTCTCTTGTTATATCTCTATTTCTCTCTCGTCTCTCCCTGTATATATCTTTCTTGCTCTCTCTCTCTCTTTATTTATCTATCACTATCCACTCTTTCATCATACCTCTCTCTTTATTTATCTCTCTTTCTTTTTATCCATAAAAATATTAGAAAGCTGTTTTCTCTCTCTCTCTATCTCTTTTACACACACTTTTTGTAACAAATTACACGTGGTAGAATGTTTGAAGATTCCATTCAGAATCTTTGAAGACTGGAAACATGGAAACGAATCGAAAAAAATGTCAGGAAAAGATGAACCTAGCCATTGTCGATGGGCCACTGAAGTCTGGCGAGATGAAGACTTCGTAATGCTGGCATTACGTCCCGTCCCAGGCTGCTTTGATAACAGAGGTCGCGGGTAACCTATAGCTAGGAAATGATAAGTTGTACTCCCATGTAGGATTTTTAATTGAAAAAAATTGAAATCGGAGCACAAAAATATTTTTTTTACAAAATGAACACAATACCTACCGATTTCTAATATTAGAAATTTCTCGGAAGTAAAAATATCCTACATTATATTCGTATGTATATTTCCTTCTCTAGTTTTCCGCTCTTGATAAACTAAACCTTTTCGACTCTCTTCATATAAAAAGCACGACTCTTTTCAAAACGATAAGCATAAACTTTATGTTTTTATGAACAAATCCGAATGCAAGAGCAATGAAAACGGTGTTTCTCGAGTCATAAAAGCACAGACGAACAACATTAAAATAAAAGACAGCTCTCAGCTTGGGTTCCGCTGGCTAATTGCCGGTCGTTCGTTATGATTAGCGGGAAGATAAATTTATATACGTAAAAACAAGATAAAATGGGTAATATTTCAGAACAAAAAACAGAAAAACTGGGTAATATTTTATCTTGAATGGGTTAACTGGACAGGAGAATAGACAGAGATGGGTTAAAGTGCCTAGACAGAGACAGTCGAGAGAGTTCAGTAGCTTGATCGATAAGGCGGTGGAGTTGTAACCTGGAGGTCAGAGGTTCGAGTCCCAATTTCGGTAAATTTTTAGCAGCGTGAGTTTGAGTAGTTATGACATTACGAAAGTGATTACCAACAGAAATTAGATAATTTTCAAAACTTTTACCGAACAGTCATAAAAAAGGATTTGGAATGAACATAAACCAACAATAAGGCAATACATTATCAAAGTAATATTAAATAATAAAATAAAAAAATACACGAAAGTTTGATAAAACTCTCACTCTTTCATGAGCTTAGAAAAGAAAAGCGTTCTTAAGGGTTGGATGGCAGAGATTGCCATAGGCAATAATCTCGGCCTTTTTACATTTATTGTAATTTCTTTCTTTGATGTAAAAAAAAGAGTCGTATTATTATTAGTATAAAAATAAATAGTACACTCATATGTAGGACATTTCTGATGAATGTATAAAGTCCGACTATAACGGACTAAAGTGGACTAATACTGTAAGTTTGGAATATTTAAATACCCATACATTTGAAGTCACCGGGGTCGAGTGAGTAAGCGCACTAGGCATTGCACGCACGGTGACCTGGGTTCAATCCCCAGCGGGGCAGAATTTTTTCTGGTCTGTTCTTGGGTGTTCGGGGTCCACTCTTACCTCCTGAGGAAAAATGAGTAACTGCTATAATGTGAGCAGCGACCAGTGGCGGAATTATTGGAAAAAAAGAGACATTAGGATATTCAAAGATATGCAAAGTCCTATAATTCTGCGGTACCCACTAAAAATTGTGATAAAATTACACAAAGAAACACATTTATTTATTTATAAATACCCATACATTTGGGGCTTTATGAGGCGATAGTTCCTCCCCACTGCGCTCTTCCCCTACTATTCTCCCCATCGGGGTCCTTACCCCTCCCACCCCCCGATTTTTCTTCTGGGACTTGATCCCTCCCTCCTCCCGTCTAGGAGAATTCCTTAACCCCTTCTTGTTCTCTTGGCCCCATTCTTCCTTGGTCCCTTTCACTTCCCCCATTCTTCCTTGGTCCCTTTCACTTCCCCCCTCTCTTCCTTCGTCCCTTTCACTTACCTCCCCTACAAGAGATTTCCTGGCAATCTACATCCCTTCTCAGCACCCTCCTCCCCTTAGCCAGGAATCAGGAATAATACCCCCTCTCCTCCCCTTAACCAGGAATCAGGAATAATATTAATCAAATCCACACAGCAAAGTATTGTGTTTCTCTAATTTATACAATTTCCGGATTAGGAACATCGGAGCGGGGTTGGGCATTCCTTTTTTTATTCAAATGAAATGGATATTTTTCGCCGTTCCCCGCACTGCCCAACCCTAACCGAATGTTCTGATCCCTTTTGTACGGTCCTGTACATTGTCCCCACTCGGTGTTGTAAATAAAAAGTACAAGGGATTAGGAGCGTTGAGATGGTTTCGGACAAAAGAAGAGGATGTCCGAAAAACTGTGGAGAGAAGAGATTTGTAATTCAATAGCTCGGTTTTTCGGTTTTTCAAGAATGGCTTTATTGGTGAGAATTGTGAGATTGTCAGGAACTTAGGAATAAATAATATATTAATTCGATGTACTTTACTGTAAGACTAGCTGTTTTCCCATACTTCGGCTCGGGTCTTTATTCTTTTTTTTATTTGCATTAAATTTTAGAATTCTGATAACTCAGCACAAAGTTTCAAGAGAGAAGTCTAACAGAAAGTAAGCCTAACAGAAAGTGGGCTTAATAGTGCTCACTAATACTCCGAAGAGCGGAGGCACATTAAAATATTTAAAGGGTTTTAAAAAACATAAATTACTTTCGCAAGTCGCACGTAGAGGCTGTGAAATGCCAGATCGTAGTGTGAACAAAAAGAGGACTTTTTTTTCAGGTAGAGGGGGTTTCGAAAGCTTTTGGATTGTGAATGTTTTTAAGGATGTCGAAAAAATGCCGTCAAAGTATTGGAGATTTATGAATACTTTTCTCTTTTCTTTCATTTTAAATCCAGTCGTTTACATTTTTTTTTTTTTTTTTTTTTTTTTTTCGACACGAGCACAAGCGCCACAAGCTAATACCCAGTTCTAGAGATTGGTTTACAATTAATTATACATACAATACTTTCAATCTCTATATTACAAAGAAGACCGACCTATATAGCTTGATCGATAAGGCGGCGGACTTGTGACGCGGAGGTCGGTGGTTCAAGTCCCGGATTCAGCGTGGATTTAGTCAAGCGAGAGTTTGAGTAGTTGTGGTATTGCGAAAGTGACTGACACAAAATGATATGATAACTTTTTTTTTTTTACTTTACAAACTCGAAACATCCGCCCTGAAAATATTTATCAGTTTTCCGACTTAGATTCCTTGTTTAGTAAAACAAAGAAATGTAATTCATGTATATCTAGTACAACTTCTCACTTTTCTGTTTATACTGATACTAAATTGGCTTCAAATTCATCCATTAGAAACTATAAAACTAAGGTCGGATCTGCTATTTTTATCTATGAGAATTCAATAGAAAATAGAAAGTAAAAAACAGACCATCGCATCGATTGTTTTCCCCTTTTGAATACAAAAGGAAAATACTCACAGAAACCGAAACAAAGCTTTTGTTTCAATTACAATAATGTAGCTGCAGCTGAAAACACACACACACACTCTCACACACACTATCTCTCTCTCTCTCTCTCTTTCTCTGTCTTTCTTTCTCTCTCTCTCTCTCTCACACACACACACATACACACAAACTAAAATACAAAATTTAGAACAGTAGGTATAATATAAACAAGAAAAAAAAAATGGAGGTAAAACCCGCGTCCTAATTCAGGACGTTGAATCAAATAGAATCGTTGGCGTTAGAAAGGGCATCCAGCCATAAAAAAATGTACCTACCACAACCAACCAACCTCAACCATGAGGTTGAACAACGTCGACCTGCTTGAGCGCAATCATCATCATAGGGTGGCGTCATCGTGAACGATGGTAGCCAGACAGTGAAGGAATGACTCAGGACTTCTACCACTGTCTTTACAAGGAGGCTAATAATTGACAAGGGCCGTCCTAACTGAAGAGGGTTATTGCGGGTTATTGCGTATGGCAATCTCTTCCACCCAACCGTTAGACTGCAACTAAACCACTGCTCTCATGCGTTGCAGACATTTTAATGTAAGTTGCTAAACACCATTCGACCAAACTTGAAAGTTCGAACTTTTAATTTCAGACAACACGTGCACACAACTAAATGGGAAACAGAAAGTGGAACGGATTATAATAATAGTACAAATAGTTAAAATATATTATTGGATTTGTTTAAATAAGAAGATATATATCCACACGACTACACGAGCACAAATATAGATATATTTAAGCAATACATTTTTTCGAATTCGATGTTTCTCTGGGACCTTCAAACACGTAGATTATAATAATTAAAAAGTAATTATTACTTCCGATAATTTTCTAATATTAGAAATCGGAAGTACTGTGTTCGTTTCTGTAGAAAAAATATTTTTTTTTTTTTGCTCAGATTTTTTTTCATAATTCTGGACTTTTCATAAACTTCATTGAGAGAGAGGGAAAAGAAATATGGAAAGAGAGAGAAATCCTTCTCAAACTTCTTTTAGAGTGATTTAGAGTGTGTTCATACGAAGATAGAGGAAGAAGGAGTTAGAATAAGTGCGGGTTAAAAAGAATGAAAGGGTGAGAGAGGTAGAGTGAGAGGAGAAGAAATATGGAAAGAGAGAGAGAGAGAAAGGGAGAGAGAGAGAAAAAAAAAAGAAAAAGAGGGATGTGAATGTTTTAATTTGATAAAATTGTTTTCACAAATAATGCACCACTTTACAATGAAATAGAAGGAGAAAGAGAGAGGGAGAGAATAAAAGCGATGGAGAGAAAGAGAGAGAGAGATAGAGGGACAGAAAGAGAAGAAGAGAAAAGAAATTTATAGAAGATAGAAGGAGGTACTTGAAAAAGTGACGAAAAAAAAAATGTAATTTAGAAGAAATTAAGTGGAAGGGCTGAGGAGGAAGAGCACTCTCAAAGTGGCTACATCCGCTGGGATTCAGGAAAATTTGAGACATGCAATAAATAATGAAGTCTTTCTAGGGCAAAATTCAACGCACTGCTGCTGAGAACTCATCTTATATTATAAAATGATTCGTTTGTGTGTATGTTTGGTCGCGTAAAATTACTTTTAAACAATATACCACATGATAACACCATTCTATTTTTTTTATTTTTTTAAACAAGATTTGTGCTTTAATTTTGTACGTATTTATATATTTAAGGTTTTAAAGTTGCTCCGTGCCCAACCTGACTTAGGCACTTGGTCACTGTAGGGAAATTTTTTTCCCTAAAGTTAATCTCTATCTAATATATTTTTTGTTCTATCTAATAAAGCTTAAAAAAAAAAAAAAAAAAAAAAAAAAAATCTCCCAAAAAATAAAGGGATACTGGTTTTTTTTTTAGTTTTCCTGAATTTCAAACGGTTCTTCAGTTCTCAGGGGTGGCAAGTATTAAAAAAACAACCTGTATAGAGTGTATAGTAATGGTTTACAAAAAGAGAGGCCAGGTGTACAAACTCAGACAGTCAGCAGTTTCTATGATGTTTCCACTACAGTATTGACTGGCTTACGGACCTCTATTGAATGTATGGAAATATGTGTTTTTTTTTTTTTTTTTTTTTTTAAAGTGGGGTTTAACGTCGCTTTCAACTGCCATGGTCATATCACGACGGGGGTTTTACCCTCCATTCGCAGGAAACTCACAAACCTGCTACTCACATTGACCTCACCCAGCCTGAGTGGGGCCGGGAAAAGCCAGCGTCACGAGAATTAGAATTTGAATGGTCACCCATCCAAGTCTTAACCTCGCTGGATGTCGCTTAACTTCGGTATTCTGAAGGGAACCGGTGGGAAATATGTGTATTTGTAGAATAGATTCATGTCATAGTATGAATGAATGGTGGCCAAATTTAAATCCAACTTTTTTTATGCCACTCATTAAATTAAACAAAAATGTATGATAAAATTTAGTTCTTCAATCACAACTTCACAACACATCAAAATTAAAACTATGTAGTTACATAAAAAACCTAATTCATATTTTGAGTTACAATAGACACTAAAATTCAAAGTAATAATAATGCTTATCAAAATTCAACGTACTGCTGCTGATTCTCAAAATTCTGCTTGCTGCTGATCTTCAAAATTCTACTTGCTGCTGATCTTCAAAATTCTGCTTGCTGCTGATTCTCAAAATTCTACTTCCTGCTGATCTTCAAAATTCTACTTCCTGCTGATTCTCAAAATTCTACTTGCTGCTCATTTTCAAAATTCTACTTGCTCGTGATTCTCAAAATTCTACTTGCTGATGATTCTCAAAATTCTACTTGCTCGTGATTCTCAAAATTCTACTTGCTCATGATTCTCAAAATTCTACTTGCTTGTTTACAAAATTCTACTTGCTGCTGATTATCAAAATTCTACTTGCTCGTGATTCTCAAAATTCTACTTGCTGATGATTCCCAAATTCTACTTGCTCATTCTCAAAATTCTACTTGCTGCTGATTCTCAAAATTCTACTTGCTCATTCTCAAAATTTTACTTGCTGGTGATTCAAAATTCTACTTGCTCGTGATTCTCAAAATTCTACTTGCTCATGATTCTCAAAATTCTACTTGCTGCTGCTTATTATTAACAAAATTCCATGTACAGAAGAAGACAACAAAATTCCATGTACTGAATATTGATGACGAAGTTCTATGTATGTACTGAAGACGACACCAAAATTCCATGTACAGAAGATAACAACAAAATTTCATGTACAGATACAAAATTCCATGTAATGAAGATGACAACAAAATTCCATGTACAGAAGACAACAACAAAATTCCATGTACTGAAGATGACAACAAAATTTCATATGCAAGAGATAACAACAAAATTCCATGTACTGAAGATGATATAAAATTCCATGTACCGAAGATGACAACCAAAATTCCATGTACTAAAGAAGACAACATAATTCCATAAAAAAAAAAAACAAAATATGACATCACAACGATCAAAATTCCTAGCAAACTAGAAAATCATAAAAGAAGATATTAAGCCTCTACCAAAACTATGTATGTTCCAACACCAGAACCAACATTCAGGCATGGTAGAAACTCCTGTTGAGACACAATGAAATGTATGTTCCAACACCAGAACCAACATTCAGGCATGGTAGAAACTCTTGTTGAGACAATGAAATGTATGTTCCAACACCAGAACCAACATTCAGGCATGGTAGAAACTCTTTTTGAGACCATGAAATGTATGTTCCAACACCAGAACCAACATTCAGGCATGGTAGAAACTCCTGTTGAGACCATGAAATGTATGTTCCAACACCAGAACCAACATTCAGACATGGTAGAAACTCCTGTTGAGACAATGAAACTGATGGTGTACCTCGCCCAAAGAATCCCCCCAGACATTGTTAGGCCCCCATGCTGGAAGATTCTTATATTTCTGAAGGGCATTTTATTAATAAATATAACATCTGAGGTATAAAAAGTTTTGCGTTTTTAATCAATCATATAGGAAGATTCAACCCTGGACTTATACCTTGTACAGTATGTACAGTTGTACACTAGACCCTCGAAACACCTTGATATATACGATTTTCCGGACACCGTTGAGACCGCTCACATTTAATAACATGGTAAGATTATTTAACGTGGTACTGGCTCTACCCCAGGGTCCAGGGTTAATCTTAGTGTACAGTATCTCTTAACACGCCCTCTAATGTGAATTTCAACCAATAGTACAGAGCACTAAATTTCAACTAAAGGGTGCGTTAAGGGATAGTGTAAACTAATAATTATAATGATAATATCACTCTTTAGTGGAAGGTAACCACCAGGCGAGGTAAATGATCAAAGCATTTTCTACCACCAAACTCAATTTAATGAGAAAAAATTCATTCACTGGGTGGTATTCGAACCAACGGATCCCTACGGTACCTGGATTACCAGACCAGCGCGTTAACCACTTGACTACCAGTGCATTAAGATTAAATCAAATGTCACCTCAAGTTAAAGTTCATTCAAAACGGTGGTTCACTCTCTACTTAATGGAAAAATGTCAACTTTCTACCCACATTCACATCACCCAGACTTGAGTGGGCCAGAAATTGCGGGAATGCTGAAGGGTTCGATTCACGCTTTCGTTCCTCATTCAATGTTAAGCTAGTAAAAAAGTGTACAGAAAAAATCTTTTTGTTCTAAATTTGAGACAATGGCTTTTGAGCGCAATAAGTGAGAGAGAGAGAAAGATAGGACAAAGAGAGAGAGAGAGAGAGAGAGAGAGAGAGAGAGAGATAGGACAAAGAGAGAGAGAGAGAGAGAGAGAGAGAGACAGAGCGATAGAGAGAGAGAGAGATAAAGAGAGAGAGAGAGAGATAAAGAGGGAGAGATCTGAATAGAGAAAAAGAGAGTAAGAAAGAAAAAGATAGATAAATAGAGAGAGAGAGAGAGGAAAATAGGTACTTTGAGAGTACAAAGATAAGTATTGAGAGAAATTGTAGTCTTATTGGTTTAAAAGAGAGAAAGAGAAGTGATAGAATCAGTAGGAGAAAGCGAGAGGAAGAAGAAGGAGATAAAAATAGATAAAAAGGGGGAGGGGGAAGAATTAGAGAAAGAGAGACAAAGACACGCAGAAGAGGAAGAAAGGTAAACAGAGGAAGAGATAGATTTCATGGAGAGAGGAGAGATAGAACAAAAGAAAGAGTGAGGGACAAAGAGCGAGTGAAAGTGAGAGAGATTGAGAATAGGAGAAAGTGAGAGAAAAAAGTGAGTGTAAAAAAGGAGAGAAAGAAATAGAAAAGGAGGAAGAGAGAGAAAATAGTGAGTAGAAGAGAGAAAAAAGGGGAGGAGAGAAATAGAAGAGAGAGGAGTGGAGAGAAAAGAAAGTGAGAGAGAAAAAGGGGTGAAAAGGAGAGGAAAGAGGAGAGAATAGGAGAGAGAGAGAGAAAGAAGGGAGATGAGAGAGGGAGAGAGAGGAGGAGAAAAGAGAGTGAGAGAAAAGAGAGGAGAGAGAAAGGAAGAAAGAGGAGCAGATAGGAGTAAGGAATGAGAGGAGGTAGAAGAGAGGGAGAGAAATAATAGGTGCTTTAGAAAAAGCAATACAATCACAGTAGAAAGTACTGCTTTTACTTATCACTTCCTTCTCTCTCCATCTCTTTTTCTCTGCCCCTTCTCTTCTCTTTCAACATAATATCAACATATTTTTCCTCTTATTATCTCTCTCTTTCGCTCCCTCTCTTTATCTATCCATCTCCCTCTTCTTCTTATCAATTTATCCTTATCACTCTCACTAGCAATCTCTCTCTTACTTTTCCACCTTATCTACTCTCACTCTCATATTCCTTCGCCGAGTGAGTTAGCGCGCTAGGGGCATTGCACGCACGCTGTACTTGGTTCGATCCCAGAGAAGCAGTATTTTTTCTGCTCTGTTCTTGAGTGTTTGGTATCCAGTCATACCTCGTGAGGAAGAATGAGTAGCTGCTTTAATGTGAACACCAACCAGTGGCGGAATTATAGACAAAAACAATATATTAGGATATTAAAACATATGGAAAAGTCCTTTAATTCTGCGCTACCCACTAAAAATTGTGATCTAATAACACAAAGAAGCACATTTATTTATAATACATATTCCTCATCTCTCTCTCTCTCTCTTTTTCTCTCTTTATCCTTAGCTCTCACTCTCATATTCCTTATCTCTTTCTCTCTCTCTCTCTCTCTCTCTCTCTCTCTCTCTCTCTCTCTCCTCTGTCTCTATCTCTTTCTCCATCCCTCTCTCTCTCTGTGTCTCTTTCTCCATCTCTCTCTCTCTTCAATAATTTCTCTCTTACACTTTTATAGCACTCATTTGTTGTGAAGAGAAAAACAAACTTAGGAGCAAACAAATTGATCTTGAGTACCTAAAACATTATTATGTGCTCATGTCTCTCTAGTTTGCAAGAAAAAAATTCATCTAAAGTTAGCAAAAATATATTACTGAAAAATTTATAATATTTTAATCTAATTTTTTTAATGAGGTTTTACCGAGGAATAAAAAAAAGAAAGAAAAAAAAAAAGAATTTGTGTTAATCACTCTTTCGTGATGTCACAATTACTCAAACTCACACTAAATTTTTACCGTGACACTCGAACCATTGACCTACAGGTTACAAGTCCGCTTTCTACAAATAAAAAAATGAAATAAGAATTAATTAATTTTATATCAGATGTCTAATAAGATATTTCGCGTAGAAACACAATATGTACATTGTACAAAATAAAACATTATGTAAAAAATTCCAATATACATAGGTATTATACTCTATGTATAAATACATTAAGAAGGAGAAAAGTCAAGAGCGATACGCACTATATGTATACTTCTTTTAATATAAAAAAATAATAATATACATATGGCTACATAAATATGGGAAAAATAATATTGTGAGGGATGAAAATAATGTATTATCCCCCATCCCTTTTCTCTCTCTTTCTCCCTCTCTCAATCCTTATTTCCCTCTATTCTTTCTCACCATAATCTTCTCCTGCCTCAGTCTCTCTCTCTCTCCCACCCACTTACATCCTCTCTCAATATTATCTTCTCTAAATCTCTTTCCCTCTCACCTCTCTTTTCCTTCTCCTCTTTCTACATATCCTTATCTCTTTTCGCTCAATATTCTCTCTCTCTCTCTTTTTCTCTCTATCTTTCTCTCTTTCTTACTCTCTTTCTCTCTCCCTCTCTTTCTCTCTCCCTCTCTTTCTCTCTCTCCCTCTTTTTCTCTCTCCTCTTTCTCTCTCCCTCTCTTTCTCTTTCCCTCACTTTCTCTTTCCCTCTCATTCTCTCTCCCTCTCTTTCTCTTTCCCTCTCATTCTCTCTCCCTCTTTTTCTCTCTCCCTCTCATTTCTCTCTCTCTCCCCCTCCATTCTATCTTTTTCCTCTCTGGAGGGAGAGAAAAAGACGCAAAAAAATAAGAAAAAAATTCCGGAAACAAAGGAACAAGGGAAGAAAAAGTCTCGGGTTCCGGAATCTGATAACGCCACATACATGCTGAAAAACGACAGGGGGAGCTGAAATTGGGGCTTTCCGGTTTTTTATGTGTGCTTATTTCCTCGGTGCGTATTATCTTGAGTGTGGAGTGGTTGCCAAACTGTCAAAAATTTCAATGTTTTCCTAATATTTTGTCCCGGTAGCTCAATGGTAAAGGCGACACTCTGTGAATCCAGAGACCGCGGGTTCGAAACTCAACCGGCACATGACAAGTTATCCTCCCATTTGGGATTTTTACCACGTAGTAAGACGTCTTGGACTTACTGCTGGATTAATGGGACCTAATAGTTCTAATCGGGAGGTACGAGATATAAGGTGATATATTATTATGTTTTGTCTATACCAAATGTCAAAGACATGTTACCGGTACCACAGTCGAAACGGTGACATAAAACAGAAATATGATGATCCGACGAAAATGGGTGGATTTAAATGTACGATCAACGTCATCGGTGTCTTTTGTGACCCAATATTGTCCTTTGTCCGAAGGCTTCAAAATACCTATATCATTCATTCTTTAAAAAAAAAAAAAAAAATGTTATCATATATTTCGTGTTTATCACGCTCGACACATCACAACTTCTGAATGCTGCTAAATTTTTACCGAAATTGGGACTCGAACCACCGACTACAAGGTTACAAGTCCGCCACCTTATCGATCAGTCTAAGCTTCTGAGGTCGTTTCCTTCTTGGAATAGAAGGAACAGACGATCCCGGTTATATGACGGTTTATTTTTTCCATAAACTTTAGTTATCATATTTGTGTAATTGTGTTGGTCACTTTCGTTATATCACATCTACTCAAACTCGCTTTACTAAATCTACGCTGAAACCGGGACTTGAACCACCGACCTCCAGGTTCCAAGTCCGCCGCCTTATCGATCAAGCTACTGAGGTCGGTTAAACGTATAATTTTCATGTCACATTTTGGAGCCCCTCCCTTGGAACGCCATTCCCTTAGTTTTTCAGAAAGTTCCTCACTCAACTTTCCTTACCCCTCCACAATTTTCCTCATTCCATTTCCAATGTGTTATTTATTTGCCTTTCAATATGTGTTTCCTTTGAGGGCTTTCTTGCCTTTGACTTTTGACTTATGCTGTCTGAACAAAGAGCTTTCTTTCAGCAGGGAACTTACACACTTTACACAGGGCTCTACATGTTCGATAACAAGTAACACAATACTCGCTATTTCTTTTTGAATTTTTCTTTTCTTTAGATGTGTGTGTGTGTGTGTGTGTGTGTGTGTGTGTGTTTGTGTGCGTGTGTTTGTGTGTGTGACTGTGAGCTTGTGTGTGTGTGTGTGAGAGAGAAACAGAGTGTGTGTGAGAGAGAAAGAGAGTGTGTGTGTGTTTATGTTTGTGTGTGGGTGTGTATGTGTGTGGGTACAAACACTAAATACATTACCCCGTTTTTTTCTCTCTCTACAAACCTACCCTTTCTCTTATATTGTTTCTAGTTACTTTCTATATTCTCACACTCACTCAAACACTCTTTAATCCTTTTTCTCAACATTATTACCCACCCTCACCCTCTGTCTTTCTCTCTTTCACCCTCTCTCTCTTTCTCTTGTTGGTGTGTTGTTATTCTATCTCCTTCCTTGTTGTTTCTTTCTTTGTTGTTGTTGTTGTTCTAGTGTCGGTATTGTTTACTTTATTTATCGCCAAGTAGGTCACGTCTTCAAAGGGTAAGACTTCAGTTGGCCGGGTGTAACACCCTTGTAAGGCAACAGCGGACTTGTTCAGAGCAGCTTTCGTATATCAGAATCATGAGATAGAGAAAAAATATTTTTTTTTTACAAAAACGAACACACTACTTCCGATTTCTAAATATTAGAAATTATTAGAATGAATTTCAGTTTCAGTATTGACCTCAGTTGTTCGTTCGATAAAGACACGGGACTCGTATGTACACAATTCTTGTGAATTTTACAAAATGATGTCCGTTTTGTAATTTTTCAGGAAACATGAATGTGTATTAGATAGTTAGATCGTGTATACTATATCTAATAAAAAGGGCTAGGCTTTTTTATTCATAGAAATATATAGGTTTGTAGGTAAAAATATAAAAATATTAATGAAATGTAGGTAGGTATGTAAAATGTTCGCAATGAATTCATGTTTATTTTCTGAAAATATTTTTTTAATGTGTGTGTTGTAGGTAAATATTGGTAAAAATCTTGTTTTTAACTCTATTCCTATTGTATCAGAAATATGTATGATAGATACATACATCTAAGCTTCTTTTGATTTGTAAATGGTAATACTCGTATTTATATCCTTTTTTCATAACTTATTTAGTGGCAAATAATGCCCAAGGCATTAACATCACCTCGGATTAAAAAACAATAATTTATTGTATAGATTAAAATAATTTTGTTCAATAGGTATTTTTTTGTGTTTAATTTTAAGTTTTCCTTTACAATATTTGTTTGATAAATCAGTATAAAAAAATATCGGAAGTAATAAAGTGTAAAAAAAACTTCCTATTTCTAATTTTAGAAATTTGGATAGAAAGTAATAAATGGATTTGTGTAGGTAAAAGTATGTACATATATTTTGTCACTTTTGTAAGAACAAAACATCAAAATACATCAGCTTAAAGGTCCAACCACAAAATGATGGGTTAGAATATTGTCATTTTCTTTAAAATAAAATCGGAGATTTTAAAAAAAATAACAACGGAAAATTATTTTCTAAACTTCTTGAGACAATTTGTTTCCCTGGAAGACATCCAGAGAGGAAAAGTGGCCAGCATCCTTAATTCACTACCAAATGCTGTCCACATGAAGGAAATCTTTTACTTATAAATGTTATTATTTTGTTGATTCAAACTAAAAATAATTAACTATATTTTTCTAAACATAATAGGTAAACATAATCAGTCTGACTGGGGAACTATAAATAGGGAAGGGACCAGCAGTCAGGCTGGGGCACTATAAACAGGGAGTAGACCAGCAGTCTGGCTGGGGGACTATAAACAGGGAGTAGACCAGCATTGGCTTGGTTCTGGGAACCCTTGTCAATTATTAGCCTCCTTGTAAAGACAGTGGTAGAAGTGCTGAGTCATTCCTCCACTGTCTGGCTACCATCGTTCATGAAAAAAGGTGGTGTCCTTTTTTTGTTTGTTGGAATGTATCCCACAACTACAGCGTATTACTTCGAGGGGTTTTCTCGACGATGACGCCACCCTATGATGATGATGATGATGATGAATAGGAATACCTAGTATAAACACAACTTTGTGGCTCTAAGAAATTAGAAACAAAACATCAAAACAAATCAGCTCACAAGTGCGACCACAGAATGGCAGGTTGGAACACTTCCTAGAACTAGAAAGTTAGAGTATTCATTTCCAGGTATCACCACTAAAGTTAAAGTTTCATCTGGATGATATAGAATTACAAAGTGGAGATGATACTCTGGATGAGAGAAAGGTGATGTTAGAGAATGTGGGATGAGATAGGGAGAGATATAGAGGGAGAAGAGGAAGAGAAAGAGAGAGAGAGAGAGAGTGAGAAAAAGAGGGCGAAAATGTGGGAGAAAGTGAGAATAGGGGATGAGAGACAGGAAAAGGATGGATAAGGTAGAGAATTGAATTGCAGAAGAAGAAGAAGTAGATAGCGAGAGAGATTTGAATTTGATAAGAAGGAAAGAGAAAAAGAGAGAGAGAGCTAGAGAGAGAAAGAAGAAAGGAGGCAATAATAAGAAAAGGAAAGAGAAAAAGAGAGAGAGAGAGAAGAAAGGAGATAAGATTAATAAAAGAAAAGAGAGAGAGAGAGAATAAAGAAGATAATAATTATAAAAGGAAAGAGAGAGAGAGAGAGAGAATAAAGAAGATAAGAATTATAAAAGGAAAGAGAGAGAGAGAAGGAAGTAAATTGAGAGGTGTACATATCCGAAGCAATCTAATTTAATTGAAAGTCGCAGAGATCCAGGGGCGTCACGTTTCTGACATAAATATTCGCCCATCCTGACCACACTGGGTCATATCTTCTCCTCAAATCCAAACTTTTCCGTGATAACAACTTCTTCGTGTAGGGGGATAAACCCCCACAACCCCCCCCCCTCAAACTTTTGTGAAACAGAGAAGGAGCATCCATTTTCAAGAGACCAACAACTTCGTGTAGGGAGGGGGATAAAAACCTCCCTCGCGCGCCTTCTCGAGTAAAATTACCAAAACTTTGGTGAAATAGGGAAGGAGAACGTCAAATAGAGGAAGACAGAACAACCCCTCCCATCCCCCCTTCTCTCCTCCCCCCTATCTGTCTACAAGAGACCAACGAGGACGGTTTAGAGAGACATATCTGAAGCACCGCCTATCATACTCAGCACCGCTTATCGTACTTAGCACCGCCTCCCCCTATAACACTTTGTCGTAATAAAGGGGGATAGCACCCCCTTATCTATAGAAAAATACCCCCTTACATCTTTGGTGTTATACTAGGGAGGGGGGGGGGAGGTAGCATCCCCTTATCTAGAAAAGCACGCCCCCCCCCTCCCCGTTGTACAACTTTGGTAATATACTAGGGAGATAGCATCCCCTCACTTTTTGAAGAACGAACTTTCTCAAAAGCGACATACATTACAGACGTGCAAAGTAGGACCTCTGCGATGCACGATGGTTAATGAAGATAGTTATTACACAAGGGGCGGATGAGTACATTCAAATATATTATACTAGCCGTTTGCCCGTGCTTTGCAACGGGACTAAATTTCAAATTTACTAAGCCATGGCCGTACTGCTGGACAGCAATGCCTTTTTGAACTTTTTATAATTTTTCTGGACAAAGCGATAATGGTTTTGGGGGGGTCAATTCTGAGACATTTTTCGCTATCTCTTACCGTTTTGGCTAAACAACTCCGGACAAACAAACAAACATAGGTAGGTAGTCCTTTTTTCTGTTTTATATATAGAGATGGGTAACTATAGTAAATTGTTTAACAGATAACTTTGGTAACTATCTCGAAACTGAATGTATGTAAATTTTGGAAACATTGATTTATAATAATAACACTCTTTAGTGGAAGGTAACCACCAAGCAAGGTTAATTCTCAAAGCATTTTCTACAACCTAACCTTCAGAGTCTTGTCAGTATGTGGTCACAAACTCAAATTAATGAGGAAAAATTCATGCATTGGATGGCATTCAAACTAACGGATCCCTACAGTTCAACTTTTGTATTATAAATAAATGTGTGTTGTATTATATTTATCAAACTAAGTTGAACATGAGAAATGGAGACCTCGGTTAATTTGCTCACGATATCTCCACCTCATGCTTCTCAGATTACATCAACTTTCTCATTGTGTTCTCATTGTGTTAACTTTTGTGAACAGAGAGAGGAGGTTGATATTTTTTACCACGTCTACAAGTTTGGTAAGATAACACCCGAAATATGTTCGGCTCGCACCCCCCTTTTTCTCCAGAGTCACCCCCCCACCCCCTCTTCTCAACTACAATATCACCCGGTATCACTCGAAATTACCTCTTTCCCTCCCACCTCCACAACGCTCTTCCCCCCTCCCCCTGAATCGCACCCCGCTTTCCACAGAAATTTATGTCACCTCCCCGCGTGTATCCCACGTTATCATCCGTAATAACCTCCTTCCTCCACTCCACCAAACCCCCCCTCCCCCCCCCTGAAAGCTCTAACCCCGCCCTCATCAAAATGTTTGAAATTCCGGAAATCTCTTCCACTGCTTTCGAAATGCAGAGAAAGTTCGCTTTGTTTTCGACCTGTTTTCGCCCGGGCTGCTCCATTGTGCTTTCCACACGGTGACGGGTCTGGAATGCGCGGAATGCCGTCGAAACAGGGCGGAGGGAGTGTGGGAGACGCAGATTTGTACTAGCGATTTATGGTTGGTGGCGGAGTCTCGTCCTGGAGATTGGTGGTTCGAATCCATCGTACGGCAAAAAAATTGTAAGGTGAGTCCTAGGATGGTGGAATAATGAATGGTGGAGAAATGTTGGATCGAAAGAGGAGCGATGGTGGAATACTGAGCGGAGGAAGAATGTAGGATGAATTTCGGGACAGTCGAGGAATGGTGGATGAAGGTAGGAAAGAAAGATAGCGGAGGATGAGAAGCGAATGTAATACGTTGGACCCACTGTAGAACCCTGGGGGGAGATATGAGTCTGGTCCATTGTGGACGCACGTTCTAGTTTTAGTAACCCTTGAGGGCTTGTAGAGTTATGAAGCTCTCGCAATTTTCAGCAGAATAATAATAAATAAATGTTACTTTTTCCTTGTGTTATAAAGAACAAAGGGAATTTGCAAGATCTTTTCACAATTTTATTTCATAAAATAAATCATAAGAAGAACAATACATAAAAAAAGTCATCATGTTTGTGTTAATCACTTTGGTGATATCAAAACTACTCAAATTCGCTTTACTAAATCCACCCTGAAACTTGGACTTGAACCACCGACCACCGAGGTTACAAGTCTGCCGTCTTATCGACAAAGCTATTGAGGTCAGATTATGAACAATTGATATAAATGCTAGGAAAGTAAGTCATTTTTTAACCAGAATAATAATGACTTCTTACCTTCTTTTACCGGTTTAAATTTTGACAGGAACACTCATGAAGTCATCACAGACACATTGCTTGTAATCTGTAATCAAAATAAAAAATATATTATAATTAAATGTATTAAATCTAACTTTCATGGGACCCAGAGAACGTTGGATCGATGGAGTGAACTCATGGTACAACCAGAGAAAACCCAGGGGCATAACAAAAGAATGAACAGATTTTGCAAAAGATCGTCAAATAAGGAAGAAACTAATTAGGACCTTTCACACGTACGGATAAATTGACGGATTTGGACCGTACAGTCCAAGATCTTTAAAATTGGACCGTGCGTGTAAATTCAAACTTATCCGTCGGCTCCTGGACTGTGAGATATCTATTTGGACCGTGGATCTGAGGTCGGGCGGTCCAGATCCGTTGGTCCAAATCTGTACATGTAAATAATAACTTCAAACCTGTGTGGACTGTTCATATTTGAAATAAAAGGTGTACAGACAGATCTGGACCGTCAGACTAGGACTCGCAGCTGTAGACTGTCGGATCTGTTCCGTTTCTTAATTTATTACACAAAAATGGACTCTCAGATCGCCTTTAAAAACCATCCGTCCGATTGGACTGGCAGTTAACGGAGGTTTTGGACCCTGGGTAGAACCCGATGTTAAGTAAGTACTCGTAGAATATACAACAATATTGAATTGTGTTCTTCTTTCGTTCAAAAGATACCATCTTATCTTTTAATATGCAGTTTTAAGTTTTCTTTATGTATATTGTAGATATAAATTATAGTTATAGATTCCGTACAACCAGGTCAGACAATAATATAACAAGACTATAACTATAACAAGAGCAAAGACATTTCCCTCAAGTTTTCCCTCAAGTTCCTCAACTTCGTTACTCCTCTGTCTCTTTCTTCTGGTATTGTCATAAAAAGTAACATCTCTGTTAAAAAAAAAAAGGAAAAGAGCTCTTTCTATGTCACTGGTTTTTCATTTATGTCAAAGTCTCATTTATATGTCTTGAAAGTTTGCAAGCTTGATAGTTGTTTGTGAATTTTTTATTTCAAGTGCGAGGGAGCGTTTCATAAACAAGTTCGAGTTCTCACGTATCTACCGAGTTCTAACCTTGCTGGACGTTGCTTAACTTCCGTGGCAGAACGAGAACTGGTGTAGAAGAAAGTGTTCATTATTGTACTATGTACATGCTAATAATATTAGGAACATTGAAAAACGCCACTAGGCTTAATAATAATAAAGGAGCAAACAAAGTGCAACTCTCTTTGTCTTCCTCACAAAACGTAATTTAAGATTTCATTTTTCAAATTATCATTTAATTTTTCCTTCCTCTTTTTTACTTCTACATTTTCCCTACTGATAAAAAACCCGGCTAAGTTAGGATACTAATGAGACTTTTTTTTGTATGAAAAAAGGCAAAAAATGGCATGCGAAAAAAAAAAAAAAAAAAAAAAAAAACAGCCATTCGTTCCCTTCTTTGTATTTATCTTTTTGAGTGACGTTAATAACTTCTTTCTTTTATACTCCTCTGCTTTATCTTTTTCTTCGCCCCTTGGGGGAGCAAAGGGAGAGAGGAGGAATAGCTTTTTTATAAGGAAAAAGTAGCGCCTTAAGACGGCATTCGTGCGACGACTTTGACGAAAATAGAAAGCCACCCTCGCGAGCTCAAATGTCAACTGAGAGAGCGGTACCTGTCTCGGAGTGGTGGCCTAGATAGCGACGCTTTACGTACGAGAGAGCAATTTATTCCAGGGACTTTCTCCAAAATTCGCTGAAAAAGGTGTTATTATTATTTCTGGGGTGTCTCCTCTCGAGGGTGTGAAGCATCCTCGAGAGGTTGAAGCACCCCTGAGAGGGTGAAGCACCCCCGAGAGGGTGAAGCACCCCCGAGAGGGTGAAGCACCCCCGAGAGGTTGAAGCACCCCGAGAGGTTGAAGCACCCCCGAGAGGGTGAAGCACCCCCGAGAGGGTGAAGCACCCCCGAGAGGGTGAAGCACCCCGAAAGGATGAAGCAGCCCCGAAAGGGTGAAGCACCCCCGAGAGGGTGAAGCACCCCCGAGAGGGTGAAGCACCCCCGAGAGGTTGAAGCACCCCCGAGAGGTTGAAGCACCCCCGAAAGGATGAAGCAGCCCCGAAAGGGTGAAGCACCCCCGAGAGTGTGAAGCACCCCCGAGAGAGTGAAGCACCCCCGAGAGGGTGAAGCACCCCCGAGAGGGTTAAGCACCCTTGAGAGGGTGAAGCACCCCGAGAGGGTGAAGCACCCCCGAGAGGGTGAAGCACCCCCGAGAGGTTGAAGCACCCCCGAGAGGGTGAAGCACCCCCGAAAGGATGAAGCAGCCCCGAAAGGGTGAAGCACCCCCGAAAGGATGAAGCACCCCCGAGAGAGTGAAGCACCCCCGAGAGGGTGAAGCACCCCCGAAAGGATGAAGCAGCCCCGAAAGGGTGAAGCACCCCCGAGAGTGTGAAGCACCCCCGAGAGAGTGAAGCACCCCCGAGAGAGTGAAGCACCCCCGAGAGAGTGAAGCACCCCCGAGAGAGTGAAGCACCCCCGAGAGGGTGAAGTACCTCCGAGAGGGTGAAGCACCCCCGAGAGGGTGAAGCACCCCCGAGAGAGTGAAGCACCACCGAGAGAGTGAAGCACCCCCGAGAGAGTGAAGCACCCCCGAGAGAGTGAAGCACCCCCGAGAGGGTGAAGCACCCCCGAGAGGGTGAAGCACCCCCGAGAGGGTGAAGCACCCCCGAGAGGCTGAAGTACCTTTGAAATTAATAAGAGGGCTTGAAGTACAACGCCAAGCCTCCGTGCCAAAATGGTTGTGTCTACTGCCCGTAGTCCAGAGATCCCGAGTTCGATCCCCGTTGGAGCAGACTACCCGGCTCATTTATTAATATGGGTAGCTGGTACGATTCCCAGCGAATGGAGTGTAAAACCCCGTCCTGTCTACCTCAAGTTAGGACGTTAAAACGAAATAGAATCAATGGACATGAAAGGAGCCTAGACATTGGATCTGGGCGTCCATATAATCCTCTCACTACCGTAATTTAGGTATCTGTCCCTATCTCACGGACACAGAATTATAATTATTATTAGCACAATCTTTTGTCATGTAGTCATTAATTGCCATGATTCGTCCTAACATAATTATTATGTACTATTATTTCAATAATAAAATAACCAGAAGCCAAGAAAAAGCAATTATTCCAAACAAACCTTACCTCGTGCATAACTAATAACTACATATTATGAAGCTACTAACTATGCAGGTACAAAAATTAGATTATTTTTAGCTTTGTGTCCCCAAAAAAATGACAGTAGTTTTCAAAAAAATAATAAAATTATCAAATATCAAATCAATGCATACAGCATTTTTTTGTGTCAAAAAACGTATCACCGAGATTTCGAAAATTGAAAATTATTTATGCAATCCAATAATACCCCTAATTTTTTTCCCCCATTTCGTGTAATATGATTAATTAATGAAAATTAAACAATGCTGGTTTAATCCTATCACATGTGCCCGCAGTTTTGAATAATTCGTTTCGTTAACATGTCATGAATGCATGTATCTCATAAGCTCCGTGTTAATACCACAGGAACATGGTAGTATGGGGGATGATTATTTCTATAAAGCGCGTCCAGGGGTGTCAGCACGGGGTTAGGTGGTCCATAGGGTTGTCAGCAGGTGGTTAGGTGGTTCATAGGGTGTCAGCACGGGGTTAGGTTGGTTCATAGTTTAGGTTGGTGGTCTAGCAACAGGGGTTAGGTGGTTCATAGAAACTAACGACCCCCACCGGATCTAAAAAATAAAGTACTAACGCTATTTTTTATCTGCTAAATCATTTAAATCCTCGCTAAGTCCAGGTAGCGTAGGGATCCGTTGGTTCGAATCGCACCCAGCGCTTGATATTTTCCTCATTAATTTGAGTTTGTGACCACATATTATTAAACAGATTTTAGCAAGTTTTATTTACAAATAGTATATACAATTTACAAGAAACAAGTTGAAATTATTAAACAAACTTGATCAAGGGCGGTGCTAATGGCTACGGCATTCTCTTCATATAATAGATTCTGAGGGTTAGGTGGTAGAAAATTCTTTGAGCATTAACCTTGCCTGGTGGATGCCTTCCACTAAAGAGTATTATTTATTATTATTATTAGAATAATAATTCCTGTCCATGAGATAGGTACAGATATCACGGTGGTGAGAGTACTATATGGACGCCCAGATCCAATGTCTAGGCTTCTTACATGTCCATTGATTCTATTTTGGTTTTAAACTCCTGATTTGAGAAATACCAGACTCACGTGTTCAGAGCGAACAGAATTTTCTGTGTGAAAAGTCTGCTCCAACAGGGGATCGAACTCGGGATTTTTAGACTACTGTCAGTAGTCACAACTGTTACGCCACGGAGGCTGTTGAAAGCATTTTTAATCACCCAGAACCGAAAACAAAGAGCCCAGCGTCGACGACACGTTGGAGACACCAGTTCTCGTTCTGTCACTGAAGTTAAGCAACGTCAAGCGAGGTTAGAACTTGTATGGGTGACTATTCAAATTCGAACCCTCATGATGCTGACTCTTTCTGGCCCCATTCAGGTTGGTTAATTTAATGTTAATGGTTAATTTGAGTGGCGGCTCTGTGAACCTTAGGAAGGAAATATGAAACAGGATTATTTAATATAGACACTATAACTTTCACCTTGACAACAACTGTATGGAGGTCTTATTATCTAAGCCGACCTTTGTAGCTCTATGTTACTTCTGTGGCGTAACGGAGCTGGTCAGCCTTCGTGACGGAAAATCTTAATTTAGAATACCTATCGGTCAGCTGAAAAAATCTAAGGGTCGGCTTAGATTTGCTAATCCTATTTCATAATACATACCTTAGGCATTCTGTGACACTTATCTCTGATGTTATTCATTCACTTATGTTATTCATAGGCAAACAGACACACCAAACATTAAATGAAGGAAGACTCTGAAGAGATGAAACCATTTTTTGGCACAGAAAACTAGACAACTAACTAAAAGTTCAGCCCATTGCCAAACATTCCTCTCATAATTTAATAGTTCATATTTGTGTTAATCAGTTTCGTGATCTCACAACTACTCAAACTCACTTTACAAAATCTCCGCTGAAACCGGGACTTGAACCTCGACCGCCAGGTTGCAAGTTCGCCGCCTTATCGATCTTGCTAGTGAAGTCGGTCCATTACAAATCATGCCTTTCTAATGGCATAAGGAGAGAAGACCTCAGGAATTTTTCTCCTGAAATCGGCCCTGGGCAGAAGAAGCTCATTTCCACATAGAGTACACAGTTACACACATGTAGTCAAGCATTATCACGACAAAGTAATATGGGATTATTGTTTCAAAATTTTGGGAACACGGCGCAACGGGGTGAATTGGGACAGTGAGTGAAAGAAATTCAGTGCAGGAAAACGGGGTCAGTTGGGAACACCATGACGTCACCATTTCTACACAAAAATAGATCCATCCATAAATTTCTATCTAAATAGGAAAAAACGATTTATTAACAGCAAAAACGATTTTTTTTTTTCGTGAGGCATGTTCTTAGGGCCATTTCTGGTTAACGCAACAAATCCTACACCGTCTCACCAAAACAAAATTTTCCAACTGGAATGAGGTTAGAACTCAATACAGCCATAACTGTTGGGTGGAAGAGATTGCCATTGGCAATAACCCCACCCTTTAGTGGAAACATATTATGAATGTATATTTTTATTGTTTTCCATTTTTTCATTTCGTTGTAATCATTATTTGAAAACGGACCTCAGTAGCATGTTCGATAAAGCGGCGGAATTGAAACCTGGAGGTCGGTAGTTCAAGTCCCGGTTTCAGCTTGGATTTAGACAAGCTAGTTTCAGTTGTGACATCGCGAAAGTGATAAACACAAATATTACATTTTTTAAAAAAATTTAAACTAATCATTATTTGTAATGAACAAACATAAATAATTTAATAACAGAACCACGTGACGGCAGTAATACAATTCTTTTTCTCATTAATATAGCAGGTAATTAATGTAAATTTTAGACCAAGTAATAAATTATTAATCATGTTTATTACATGAGACTCCATGTTTCATAGAATAAAAGAAACACGTGTTTCACAATTTCATACAGTAAACATAATGCCACTCTGGTGCGTAATTAATTTCAAAATAATCTCAAAAGGTATTAATTAAAATATAATATTTCATACAGGGTGGAGCGCAGGAGACAGATGGAATTGGTGGAGTCGCAATGCGCAATGTGCAATTGTGCAGACCCCCGCTGCACATGCGCAGAAAACCCCTGCTGCACATGCGCATAAGGGGTTCATTTGAATGAGGAAAATGGGAAGTTCTTGATTTGTAGCTAAACAGACGTCGCAATGATTTGGTGTGCGGAACATCGTACGATTTGAGCATATAGAACCTGGATTGTACGCGTGCAAAACACGTTTTAAGGTCCCCAGAGCCTAAATTCAAAGTTTCAAAAATTGTGCCGTGTGTCTGTCTGTTTTAACAAATTTTTCTTGTAATAAAAAAAGATATTTGTTTGAACCATAAATTTTGTGTAGATTTCAAAAATGTCATAAAAGTAGGGAGTGCCACCTAAAATTTCAAATTTGACCTTGAAGTAGTCTTCCAAGAAACTTTTAGTGGTCACCAATTACTGTCTCCTTTGTCGCTATGAAATGATTCTTAAACAGATTTTTTCTATCGTCAGTAGTTCTCGAGATATTTGAATGTCTCCTTTATAAGACTGGACACACTGTCTACAGGGTGGTCCTGAGTTATAGGTTCAACGGTCTACAAATGATATATTGGATTATTTTCAACAAAAAACATTCCGACACATATAGGTCGATCTCACCTGGTTTCGAAGAAAACCGCCATTTTGTAGTTTTTCTTTTAAGTCGTGAAGTACCCTGAGTTTCCGTGCAATAACTTTTTTCTACTTACTGTTGGGAAAAAATGTTTGTCATTTTTGAAATTTGGACAAAATTTGACATATGAAAACACTATTGTCTGTCCCGGTAGCTCAGTGGTAATGGCGGCACTCTGTGAATCCAGATATTCCAGAGGTCGCTGGTTCGAAACCCCACCGGCACATGACATGTTATCCTCCCATTTTGGGAGTTTTACCACATAATAAAATGTCTTGGGCTTACTGCTGGAATAATGGGACTTAATAGTCCTAATCGGGCAATATGAATAAGGCGATATTATTATTATTGTAACGAGCTAAATTGAAATCTTTAGCTCATTTTTCAAGAGGAATTGAACCAGAATCGGGTGTTTGGAGCTTTTCCGTCACACTTTGGACTTGAGTTTTTCAACAAAAAAATTCCCCCATTACATAATTATCTGGCACTCGTTAGTAAAAACATGACTGTTTTGTAATTGGCTGACTCATCGACCTGTAAACACCAGTTGGCTGACTCATCGACCTGAGGTAACTGATACACCATCTGTGTATAGTGAATTCTGGTAAACTAATTAACATTGCCACAACACAAGTAGAGCTTCACGTACATACATTTGACACTCTTTTCTAAACCGTTGCGAATATGGGTTCATATTTGTTTATGGCAGTGCTATTAGCATTGGTCTCCTTCACTTCTTCCAAAGGAGAAAACAAGCCAGCGTCGATGGCATGTTGAATACACCGGTTCCCTTCAGAACACCGAAGTTAAGCGACATCCAGCGAGGTTAAGACTTGGATGGGTGACCATTCAAATTCTAATTCTCGTGACGCTGGCTTTTCCCGGCCCCACTCAGGCTGGGTGAGGTCAATGTGAGTAGCAGGTTTGTGAGTTTCCTGCGAATGGAGGGTAAAACCCCCGTCGTGATATGACCATGGCAGTTGAAAGCGACGTTAAACCCCACAAAAAAAAAAAAAAAAAAAAAAAGGAGAAAAAAAAGGAGAAAACAGTGCGTTGCATTCAAGAAGCAAGAGATCGTCTCTATTCGTTGGCACCCACGAAATAAAACTGGACAAGTATTACAGTGCTGGGGAGTTTGATGATTTCATGGAAAATATAGGCCAAGACCATCACAGAATTGTGCGAGTGTTTCAGATGGCTCTGAGCTCATCATCAGTAAAGAGACCCGTCTGGGCGGCACAGATCAGCCGGAATGTGGAGCAGGAGAGGGCGACACTGAAGCCCATGGTCAAGTTAGTGGCCAACTTGCAAGGAGGTGACCAAATTGGATACGCTTTAATGGTAAATTCATTTTTGCTTTTCGTGCAAACAATTATATCTTCTTCATTATTAATAACAATAATAACACTCTTTAGTGGAAGGTAACCACCACGCGAGGTTAATGCTCAAAGGATTTTCTACCACCTAACCCTCCGAGTCTTATTAATATGTGGTCACAAACTCAAGGAAAAATTCATGCACTGGGTGGAATTCGAGTCAACGGATTCCTATGCTACCTGGATTACGAGACTAGCGCATTAACCACTTGACTACCAGTGCACGGTAGTCAAGTGGTCGTTTTAAACAAAAATCAATGCTCCCCAAAATTTCCGAGCGCACTTATGAAAAACTAGTTGTTCCTGAATCTGGATGCAATAATATAGTTTCCAGATTTTCTACGAGGGGTTGTTTTTAGTGGGTTCGATAGCTCAATAGCTAGGACTCGGGGGTGTAGATGATTTTTTTTAATTTTAAAGATGAGTGTTTTAACTGTTTCACAGCCTTTTTTAATTCGTAGCCATGAAAAATTAGCTACTGTAGACCCTTGTGGTCTGTGTTGTAGCCTGCCCATCTCCCGTCATGTGCCTCCCCTCTGATGGGCGATAAGTGACACAATACTCCACATTTAGGTGCTGGGTCAACACGAGCGCACCGGAAGGGATACCCCTTACAAACAACTGTAACCAAATTTTGAATACCATTTTTTCTATCGGCGCGGAGCGGAGTTTCGAGCACGGGTCCTTCCGCGTGGCAAGCATTTGCTCCACAACTTATACTCTATGGTCCTTGTTCATGGGCTCGATTTTATCTGGTATTTGCGTATCGGGTTCAAAAATTCCTTGGAATTTTTTTCCCCTCGTAAAATTTTTTGAAAACGGGACAGTCCTCTCACAGAATATCCATAATGCACCTTCACTACATACAAACTCTGTAACTGAAATGTGAGATATTTTTTCAGGTATCGCTGATTCAATACTTGGTACATAGTAATGGAATCGATGACCGTATCTCTGGCATGTTGAACACAACTGATATCTGGATTATCCCCACACTCAATCCAGATGTATTGTTTTGTTTACCAAACAAACAGATAAACAAACTTTGTAAAAGTGCTCTTATTCGTAAATATATTGAACAAAACCCTGATAATATTGACAGTTTGGATCTCGATAGACAATTCTTGACCGATGATGTTGAAAAGAGAGGGTAAGACATGAAATTTATATCGTTTATTTATAATAATTACCTGGATTACCAGACTAGTGCATTAACCCATTGACTACCAGTGCAAGACTGATAAAACTAGGTCTAATAAGTCTCATTATTACAGCAGTAAGCCCAAGACGTATTATTAAAAAATATGTAAAAATTATCATGTTGTCGGAATCCCAAGTTGGAGGATAATTTGTCAATCCCAAATTGGAGGATAATAATTTGTCTTGATTTTTGAATCTGCGACCTTTGGATTACCAGACCGACGCGCGAAGTCTTATCCTAGCAATACACTGTCTTATGCTAGCAATACACTGTCATATGCTAGCAATACACTGTCTTATGCTAGCAATACACTGTCTTATGCTAGCAATACACTATCTCATGCTAGCAATACACTGTCTTATGCTAGCAATACACTGTCTTATGCTAGCAATACACTGTCTATGCTAGCAATACACTGTCTTATGCTAGCAATACACTGTCTTATGCTAGCAATACACTATCTCATGCTAGCAATACACTGTCTTATGCTAGCAATACACTGTCTTATGCTAGCAATACACTGTCATATGCTAGCAATACACTGTCTTATGCTAGCAATACACTGTCTATGCTAGCAATACCTGTCTTATGCTAGCAATACACTGTCTTATGCTAGCAATACACTGTCTTATGCTAGCAATACACTGTCATATGCTAGCAATACACTGTTTATGCTAGCAATACACTATCTCATGCTAGCAATACACTGTCTTATGCTAGCAATACACTGTCATATGCTAGCAATACACTATCTTATGCTAGCAATACACTGTCGTCGAGCTCTCAGCTCTGAGACCACCCGAGGCGAGGGACCGCAAGACTTACCCGAGACTTGCACACGAGTCCTAGCCGAGCGTAGGCCTTTTGTTTGACGTTGAGACTCAATGTACTCTTTGGTCTCGTTCTTACAGGATGAACAGAGTTATTTATTGTATTATATTGTTGATTGATACAACATAATTAATAAAAGGGTTATCTTCTCGTTGTCCCTCAGGTATGCAAGACATAAACTACATGTTCACTAACTGCTTCGAAATTAGTCTCTACCTCAGCTGTCGAAAGGATCTGCCATCCTCGGAACTTCCCGAGTACTGGTACGCAAACTTGGCATCCATGCTGCAATTCATAGATAGTGTCCATCAAGGGATTTACGGTCTGGTAAAGGACAAAGAAGGTAGCCTGTTGAAGATGCAGTCATTAAAGTGAAAGGAAATGACAAAGAGATTAAAGGCACTAAAGCTGGAGAATATTGGAGACTTCTAGTCCCGGATGTCTATGATGTAACAGTAAGTGCTCCCGGGTACGAACAAGTAACAAGAACAGTGGATCTGACGGTTCAGAATTACGTTCAACTTGATTTCTATCTGACAAATCATCGTTAGGGCGCGGCGTCTATATTATAGAGAAAGATGTGAAAGGTAATCCTTTGAAAGAATTTGTTGTGAAAGTGAATGGTAAGATAGTAAAACAAACGAAGTTAAACAGTCTAGCTGGGGTACGTTAAACAGAGAGAAGACCAGTGTCTCGCTAGAGGACTATAATAAACAGAGAACAGCCTAGCCAACCCTTATAAGCCAGGCTAGCTTGCAGTTTCCTGATGGTTATGGCTTATAAAGAAAAGTCCAAGTCCTCATGATGGTTGATCGCACATAGAAATATGTGAGGACGAGCCAACTTTGAAATAAAGTTGGCTGAAGACCACCACACCCCCCTGCAGCTGTAGCCAAGCTGGCTGCAACAACAACAACAACAAAAACAGCAACAACTACAGCAACATAGAACTAAACTTATTCTTCTTGTTCAAGACAAGGGAACAGAACATGTTCTTGGAAATAGGAAGATTTCCAGGAAAAGACCATCACTCACCGCTCCAGCTGTAGCCAAGCTGGCTCCAACAACAACAACAACAACAAAAGAGGAGAGTACTGGAAGCTGCTGAATCTAGGGAGATATAAAATAACAAGGAGTGCCCCTAAATACCAGACTAGTGTAAATAAAGTTACTCTGTCACAAACAAGACCTTATCTTCGAGTAGAAATAATTCTGAACTGTGAAAGTCTCTACGGTGAAGTAACAGACCTTGCTGGCAATTCCATTGAAGGAGCTGCTGTTATAGTGTAGCTGTAGTTTGGTCGCCCCTGTATAAAGTGCACATTAAAGCCATTGAATCTGTGCAAAGAAAGTTTCTACGTTTATTATCATACAAGTAAAAGAAAATCATTAAAGACCATGACTACCAACCTATCATGTCATCACACAACATCGTGAGTCTTGAGCACAGAAGAGATATACAAGATCTTAATTTCGTATTTAAATTAATTCATGATAAGATCAATTCTCCAGAGCTCCTTGCGAAATTAAATCTTCGAGTCAATTCTAGAAATATGCGCACTCACCATACATTTAAACTCAAGAGAAGCCATTCTAACGTGGGCGAATTCTCCCCAATGCAAAGGATTCAATCCATGGGAAACAGAGCCGGTGATGATGGGCTTGATTTATTTCACATTTGAAGCATTAATTGGCTAAATTCTAGGTAGGTCTAATTTGCTAAAATTTAGAGTTTAAGGTAAATTTTAAGTTATTCATAAGTATTTCTTTCAGTTATTCATAAGTATTTTAATCGCGTTTTCTATAAATGGACACGAAGTCCGTAAATTAAAAAAAAAAAGTGAAACCAGTTGGAAAGAGAGGTGATGTGAAAGAGATTTAGGTTGATAAAAACGGAGAGTACACGACGATGCTCAAACCAGATCTGAAATTTGTGATGGAAGAGCTATCACATACATTAAGGATTTGACCAAAACGCCTAGATTTTAAATTGAATAAAAATGAGACAAAATGACTATTGGTATGAGGATTATTTGATCGGGAGTAACAGAAAAACACCAAAGCACTTCATAGATCTTATCAGGATCTATCATAAATTTAGAATTTGTTTTTAATTTTAGTTTTTTTTTAAATTATTTTTATTTTTTAATGTAGGTATTTAATTTTATCAAAAATAAAAATACGTGCAAATATCTCGTAAACGATAAGGATTATGGATTTTTATCATTTATAATGTCGTTTTAAATGGTGATTTAATACATAATTTTAATGTCGAAAATTTATATTAATCATATAAAATTTCGACATTTTTGAAAATTTAACCTCAGATTGTGTTAATTTCTAATATAACTTCGCAATTGTAATATAAAGTCGTGTGATTTCACACCAGTTAATTATTTAACTAAATACACAATTTAATCTTAAGACAGATAAGATAGAAATAATGACTTCTATATTTTACACCTCTTTGTATTTCTATAGAAGCACAGTAAATTTGTAAACTGTCTCTAAAACAATATTTCAACTAATAAATAAATAGTCTCCCCTTTAGATATTATCATATTAGCATTAAATAGTTTTAATTATCAGTATTTTTTAACAGTGTTTCACAGACATTTTTATTTCTTAGCCATGAAACAGGAGTTACTGTAGGCTGTAGACGCTTGTGGTCTGTGTTGCAGCCTACCCATCCCGTAGTATGCGTATGCTTCCCCTTTTATGGGCGAGAAGTGACACAATACTTCCCATTTAGATGCTGGATCATTACAAAAGCGCACTGGAAGGTATTCTTACAAACAACTGTAACCAAATTTTGAATATTTTTTTTCTCCATCGGCGCGGGGTTTCGAACACGGGTCCTTCCGCATGGCAAGTCAATGCTTAACCACTGAGCTATTCGCGCACTCACTAAATATGAAAATAATATTAAGCCTGCTAGTCTGAACATATTTTCCATAGTTGATGATTCAAACATTCAGATGAGGGTTCACGTCCTGATTTTTTCGACATGAACTTCACCCAGCCTAGTTAAATTTTAGTAGTAGTCACCGTAGCCGAGTGTGTTAGCGCGCTAGGCATGTCGAGATCCACTCATATATCGTGAGGAAAAATGAGTAGCTGCTTAGATGTGAAGCAGCAACCAGTGGCTGAAATATAGGCAAAAAATAAAACAATCGATTGTATATTTAAGTCCTCTGATTATGCACTACCCACTAAAATTGAGACATAATAACACAAAAAAAAACGAACACAATGCTTCCGATTTCTAATTTTGGAAATTCATCGGAAGTAACATTATTATTATTTAATTTTATTCTATCAGCTAATCTTTACTATACGACGGGGAATCAAACCCTAACTTGCCGTTTGAGACTTCACTACTGCACTATCCGCTCGAATACTAAGGTTGTCAATTTAAATAATTTATCTTAATATAAAAATAAATTAATTTATTCAAACTCATTGAAAGCGATAGAGGTCATGGAATATTTATTTTAAAGAGGGAAAATACCGTATGAATTTAAAATTATTTTTTTAATCTAAAGGAGAAAGGTTTTTTTCTAGTAGAGGTTTTTTTAAAGGGTTTTTTTTTACTGAGAGCAGAGCCGATTGCACAATGTGAATTTTTCTTTTCAAAAGCACCTGTGTGTAAATGAATAAAATTCTGGTTGAATGAAAAGCTTTTAAACCCGTTTCAAATGCCATTTTATAGATCTGCATATTATCTCTAGTGAACCCAACATGATAAGGGGGGAGGAAGGGAGACGAAGGGAGAAGGAGGGAGAGAGAGAGAAAAAGTGAGAGAAGAGGAGTGATAGAGAGAGAAAAATAGTGAGAGAGGGAGAGAGAGAGAAAGAAAGAAAGAGAAAAACGAAATAATGTATGTAAAAAACCCAAATAGATAGAAAGATATTTCAGAAGAAAAAGAGAATGAGAGAGACAGAGAGAGTAATAGATATTTGATTTTTTCTTTTTCTTTAATTTAAAATAAGCTAATATAATAAATGCCACCCGATATAACATTCCATTTATGATTTTAAAGTTAGTTCTTGCCCAGCCTGACTAGAGCAGTGTGGGCAGATTTTTTTTTGCTGAAACTTAATCTCCCAAAAAATTAAGGAATAAGGCGTTCTGCGTTTTTCTATATTTTCATCCGTTCTTAAGATACGGGGGGTGGGGCGGGACTTTATGGACACCCTGTATATCGCCTTGCCTTAGATGTAAAGTACGGTTAATGAAATAATAACTTTGAACTTCAAAACACTACTAATCAAGTTGAAAATTAAAAAAGGTGTCTTGCGCGTCGGGCTATTACAACAGAACTAATTACAGTACAGGCATGTGACAGCTATCAATCAAAACACAAGACTTGAAGCTTTCTAAAGATGTTCATCATATCTTCCTAGCATGGACAGCTTTTGCGTAGCGGCTCGCGTCTACGAACTTAATAGCCACACCTCGTATTTGAATGTCTCGTTTATGATGGGACACCCTGTATATTTTCATCATCATCATCTTAGGGTTGCGTCATTGTTAACGATGGTAGCCAGACAGTGTAGGAATGACTGAGTACTTCTACCACTGTCATTACAAGGAGGCTAATAATTGACAAGGGCCCTAGGAACCAAACCATAAAATATGTCCCGGTAGCTCAGTGGTAAAGGCGGCACTCTGTGAATCCATAGATTCCAGAGGTCGTGGGTTCGAAACCCAGCCGGGACATGACATGTTATCCTCCCATTTGGGATTTTTACCACATAATAATGTGTCTTGTGCTTACTGCTGGAATAATGAGACTTTAATAGTGCTAATGTAGTATAAATAAGACGATATTATTATTATGAACGAGATACTTGTATTTTCATTTACATTTTTTCTTAGGGTTGTATGCAGAGTCCTCACTGTAGGGATGCCTGGGTCATTCGTCCCTTCAGCTGATTTTGTTATTCAAAGACGTTTGTTTAAAGCGTCTGTGCGCATGTGCAATCAGATGTTTCTTTAACAAATAATTGTCTAGGTCGAAGTATTCCCTATAGCAAGCTCGGGACCACCCTACAGTGAACCCTATAGGGATAACTGAATCGTCTCTGCATACCAGCCTTAGTTTATGTGAGGAGTAAATTATTATTATTATGTACTTATAAAAGAATTATTTATGTCTTGGACGGATTAAATTTGTCCACATCAAATACCATGGTATTCCCACGGCCTACCCTTTTGAAAGGAATCTCTTCCCCTTGATGCATCAGCGGAGGTGGTTCTGGACGAGTAGGTAACATGCCATGCGGCGGTGGTTCAGGACGAACCATGTCCACCTGGGAAGGATGTGAGGAGGAAGAAGAGAGGATGGCAGGATCAAAAGGGAAACGAGACATAGCTGGATGAGTTTCAAGAGGGTTAGGCAAAGGATAAACCCCAGAAGGAGAATAAGTGGGGTAAGAAGCAGCGGTTCGCATTGGTACTCCTCCGAGTTTTTTCCTGAGGAAAAATGAAGCGTTTTTTCTTTAGAAATCAAAATAATTATAAAACTATGTCAAAAATAATGATAATAAAAAATAGCAATGTCTCAAGCAAGGTAATTCCACTGCTGAGCTGCGATCCCACGGAATGCAACATTTTGTTTCGGGAAGTGTTGCATAGCAATGTTTCAGTCAGGAAGGATTCGAATGATTCGATCTCTTTTGATTGGTTAGGTCAGTGGTTAAGCACTCGCTTGCCATGCGGAAGTTTCCAGGTTCGAACCCCGTACCGACAAAAATATGTATTCTTGGTTACAATTGTTTGTAAAGGATACCTTCCGGTGCGCTCGTGTTGACCCAGCACCTAAATGGGAAGTATTGTGTCACTTCTCGCCCATCAGAGGGGAGGCATATTACGGGATGGACAGGCTATAACACAGACCACAAGCGTCTGAAGTAGCTCCTGTTTCATGGCTACGAAATAAAAACGGCTGTGAAACACTCATCTTTAGAAAAATAAATAAAAAATGTTAAGATCTAAGGAAGAGCAGATCATGAAACGTTTGAAAGAGTTGCGAGACAAAATGTTGTGCAGAGGGATCCTCGCCTCATTTTGTTTTTTGACCCACCATCCTGAATAATGTTCATCTTACCTTAATTTTTTTCAGACGCTTCTCTTCTTCTTTCTGTCGACATTGGTCTTCCAGCCTGCGCATGCGTGCTTCGTGTTTCTGTCTCCTCAGTTCTTCTTCCTGTTGATTACGTTGTGCATAAATCAATCTTTGTGCTCTGTTTCTTGCAACCCGTTGTTCATCGGCGTAATATTTTTCTGTCTGGATGTCTTCGGGTCGTTTAGGCTTCCAAAATCGAAGAGCTTTTGCTCTCTTCTCATCGTCATCAACAGGTGGTTCTTGAGATCTTTCACGCGGACTGCGTTGGGACCCTTGTGCTGTGGTATGTTGTGAATCATATTCGATTTGTTTTCCCTTGTTTCTGCCCTCAGCTGTGAAATACAACAAATGAGAGTGAGCCAGTGAAGATAGCACTTTGAATACACCGGTTATCATCACTAAAGTTAAGCATCTTACACCTTGGCGAGGATAGTAAAGTTAATACTGATTGAAATAGAGAGGTTAGTTGATGGCATGGATATTCAGAACCATTACCTGCTGATGAGAGCAAATAATAATAATATCGCCTTATTTATACTGCCCGATAAGGACTATTAAAGTCCCATTACTCCAGCAGTAGGCCCAAGACATATTATTATGTGGTAAATATCCCAAATGGGAGGATAACTTGTCATGTCCCAGCTGGGTTTCGAACCCACGACCTCTGGAGTCTTTGGATTCACACAGTGCCGCCTTTACCACTGAGCTACTGGGACAGAAATAAGCTCGAAACAGCTGTCCAAGTATGTTCTGATACTCATGTACATCTAATACAACTTCTCAATTTTCTGTTAATACTGATACTGATGTGGATCAATTACCGTTTTGGTTTTGAATCCAACCATGTTCATCAGAGCGATTCATGTCTGTTTGCTATTGAGGCTGAGTAAAGTTATTTTGAGTAGCAGGGTTGATTTCCAAGTTATTGACATTTTCATGTCTTTGCTCTGGCACATAACCAAAATTATGTAACGAAATTATGTGACGAAATTATGTAACGAAATATTTTGACATTTTCATGTCTTTGCTCTGGCACATAACCAAAATTATGTAACGAAATTATGTGACGAAATTATGTAACGAAATTATGTGACGAAATTATGTAACGAAATATTAAATTATAAAAAGAGAGAAGAGAAAAAACGCTTGCATACGAGTCTGCAACCATTGGGACATTTTCATCTTTACTATTCAAGGTCCAAAACCCAACTGACCAAATTTCGTATTGTGCGCATGACACATACCTTCTCTCTTCTCTCCCTCTACAATTCAATACTTCGCCATTGTGCGCATGACACACACTTTCCCTCTTCTCTCCCTTTACAATTCAATATTTCGTTACATAATATCGTTACATAATATCGTTACATAATTTCGTTACATAATATCGTTACATAATATCGTTACATAATTTCGTCACATAATTTTGGTTATGTGCCAGAGCAAAGACATGAAACCATTGCGACATGTGACTTAGCTGATAACCTGCACCCTTCAGTGAAGCATGTCATGTATGTGGATGACTTCGGAATATTTATATCTGGAAAGGATGTTGAATCTGTACAGCAGCCTCTTCAAGAGTCGCTGAAAAGTCTTCAAGCCTGGACAAGGACAAATGGTTTAGATTTTTCTGCATCTAAAACATGCGGTTTGATTTTTAGTAGATGCCATAAACAAAAAACTCGACCACCTCCATTACGATTCAAGGATCGACATATCAATTTTGTCCAATCTGTGAAATGGCTAGGTATAATACTTGATAGTCGATTTTCTTTTGATCAACACATCAAATACATTAAATCTAAAAGTCTAAAAGCACTCAATATTTTAAAGATATTATCACATTCAGTGTGGGGATTAAATAGAAAATTATTATTACGACTGTATCAAGCTTATGTCCGCCCTATTTTAGATTACGGCTGTGTGTTGTACAGCTCTGCTTCTGACTCGTGCATATCAAAGTTGGAACCAGTGCAAAATGCAGCTCTTCGATGTATCACTGGAGGTTTTCGATCATCACCGGTTGTAAGCTTACAGGCGGAATCCGGACAGATGCCGCTCAAGTATAGAAGACAAGCCCTTATTATTAATTATGCTTCAAAATTAAAATGTAATCCTGATAACCCGGCTTTCCACCTAGTGTTTTCAGATGATCCTACCCTGTTAACCATGTCTGATAGGAAACCCCTGCCGCTAGCTGCTAGAGTAAATAAAATTGAAAATTTTCCGATACGTGAACTAAAATGTGTAAAGGTGATTAAACATAATCCCCGTGGACTCTAGTAATACCGGAAGTTGGATTTCTTTTTAAACGCCAGAAGGAAAGTATATCACACACTGAATGTACTCAAAAATTTCTTGAATATCAGAATGAAAATAAGGAATATCTTCCTTGCTTTACAGACGGTTCTAAATACGATGATTCAACAACTTGTGCCTTTACATTTAAAAATGAAGCACATAAGATTAAACTCAGTTCCATATCTTCTGTATTTTCTGCTGAAATGTTCGCCCTATTTTATTGTCTGAAATATATCTATGATAAAACACATCAGCCCAAGCTAAAGTTTGTAATATATTCCGATTCAAAAAGTGCACTCGAATGTATTCAGCAAGTTTTCCCAAAGAACCCAATCTGTATTAATATACGAACCGTCCTGGTACAACTTCAAGAGGAGCGCGGAGTGGAAGTCAAGTTCACCTGGATACCCAGTCACCTCGGCATAGCCGGTAATGTCCGTGCTGACTCTGCGGCTCGGGCCGCTCATGTTTTTTACGACAATATGTACCTGTCCGTTACATCAGATGACATCAAGAGTGCTCATAAAAAGATAACTCTAAATGAATGGAAAAATGTATGGCAGTTGATTTCAATTCATAATAAGTTGAAAAGAGTAAAAGAAGATGTTCATCTATGGCCAACCTCAAATCGTCATAACAGAAGAGAAGAAGTTGTTATATCTAGACTAAGAATTGGGCACACGGCTCTGACTCATAAATATTTATTAGATAGGGTAGACCCTCCCTTGTGCACTGTCTGTAATGTCCTCATTACTGTTAAACATATTCTATCTGAATGTCCGGCTCTGGAAGTTTACAGGAAAAAAGTAGGATTCACTTCTAATTCATTGAAAGACATCTTATCTAATGAAAATAATAAGCCTGATAAGGTTATTCGATTTCTCAGAATGGCTAAAATATTTAGTCAAATTTAATTTTTACTTTCTTTCATTTAAATTTTCAATTATTCTTTATTGTATATATTCTAATGGATACATACATATGTATATATTTCCCTTTTTTTATATTAACTTCTCTACTTTATATATTTGTTTATTTACTTTCAATACTATTTATTTCATTTATCTTTTATACTATTGTCAATGATGTAAAACAATCGGAGTTCTTGAACTAATACTTGTAATTACCTTTAACCTGTTATATTTTTAATTATTTTATTTTATATTTTATTTGTGTGTTGCGCTTTGCAACCAAGTAATTAGAGGAGCAAGGACTCTGATTGTTAAGTCTCCTCTGTAAATAAATATCATTAAAAAAAAAAAAAAAAAAAAAAAGACATGAAAATGTCAAAAGTATGTGTCACAAAATATCCGCAAACTACTTACATCACTTACAAATCTATGTAACTTTCTACTCGCAGGAAAAACTATTGATGTGGTGTGTCCTCTATTATATGGAGCATCTCTTTTTGCTTTACAGAAAAAGGATGGTGGTCTGCGTCCGATTGCCGTTGGATCCGTGCTAAGGAGACTTGTTGCAAAGGTATCATGCAATTCTGTAAAAGACAAGATGGCTGCATATTTCTTGCCACACCAGCTCGGGTTCGGAACAAAACTAGGCTGTGAAGCAGCAATTCATGCAGCTAGAGCTTATTTGGTTGACGATTCTCATCAAAATCAGATATTGTTAAAAATAGACTTTGAAAACGCTTTCAATTCTGTAGAAAGAGACGTGATGCTGTGTCAAGTCCGTGACCTGGTTCCATCCTTATATCCGTTCATAGCTCAATGTTATGAGAAACCCACCAACTTATTTTTTGATGACAAAAACATTACATCTAAAGTCGGCGCTCAACAAGGTGACCCTGCCGGTTCTCTGCTATTCAGCTTATCCATACATCCAATCATTACTGCTCTAAAGTCCAAGCTTAACTTATGGTATCTTGACGATGGATCAATTTGCGACACACCTGAAGTTGTTTTGGCTGACTTTCAAAAAATCATTGTTGAAGCCTCAAAAATTGGTTTAAAAATTAATTCCTCTAAATGTGAACTGTATTTTTGTGGAGAACATAATTCAGAGTTCTTGTGCAAATTCCAAAACATTGCACCTGGTATATCGTTGAAGTCAAAACATGATCTAGAGCTTCTTGGTTCTCCCATATTTGACGAAGCTGTTGAAAGTTTCACATCAAAGAAATTTGAAAAAATTGAAACAATGATTTCACGCCTACAAGATGTTAAGGCCCATTTTGCATACTACTTACTGAAACATTGTTTGACTATCCCCAAGCTGTCTTATTTGATCCGTACTGCTCCCTTGTGGAAATTTCCATATCTTCTAGAAAATATTGACCTAAAGATTAAAACTGTCCTAGAAAAAACACTCAATGTTGAACTCAATGATGTACAATGGACTCAAGCTTGTCTTCCTGTAAGTTATGGAGGCCTCGGTATCAGAAAATTACAAGATCTCTCCCTACCAGCGTTCCTAGCATCTTCATTTGGGGTTAAGAATCTTGTGTCTACTCTAATCAATAATACGGATTACGAGATTGACTTGCCTCATCTAAAGAATGCTCTTGATTGCTGGGAGAAATTGAATCCAGAGAAATTTCCAGTCATCCCGGAAAAACAAAAGCAGTGGAATGAGATCAACATTGAACGCATTATCAGTTCCATGAAATTTCCCTCTGATATCGACAAGTACCGATTTGCTTTGTGTAAAAATCCCCACTCAGGAGCTTGGTTGACAGTTGTTCCAAGCCCAAACATTGGCACTTTCCTTGACAATGATACCATTCGGACATGTGTCGGTCTAAGACTGGGAAGTAATTTGTGTCTTCCACACATATGCATCTGCGGAGAAAATGTTGATTCAACTGCAGTTCATGGTCTCAGTTGCAACAAGATGAATGGTCGCTATTCCCGTCATCATGAAATCAACATGATAATCAAAAAATCACTACAGAGCATCAACATAAGCTCAAAATTAGAACCGAATGGTATGTCAAGGAATGATGGCAAACGTCCGGATGGAGTGACGAATGTTGCCTGGGAACGCGGCCGCACCCTAGTGTGGGATGCCACATGTGTAGATTCCCTCGCAAAAAAGCAACGTTAACAACAGTTTCACACCAGGTTACGCATCAGAGACTGCAGCTAAGAAAAAACACGACAAATACACTGACATCAAAACTGCACATTATTTCTTGGCATTTGCTGTTGAAACTGTTGGGCCATGGGCAGATGAGACTGTCAAATTCATTGATAAAGTTGGACAATTGCTAAGAAAAGAAACAGGAGACAGTCGAATGAAGAACTTCCTGATACAAAAAATTTCTCTCGCCATACAGAGAGGAAATAGTGCGTGTATCTTGGGCACCATTCCAACTGGTGCCAAGTTAGAGGAAATATTTTATTTGTAAAAGAAATAAAAATATAAAAAGAGAGAAGAGAAAAAGTATGTGTCATGCGCACAATACGAAATTTGGTCAGTTAAGTTTTAGACCTTGAATAGTAAAGATGAAAATGTCCCAATGGTTGCAGACTCGTATGCAAGCGTTTTCGTTTTATTGGAGAAAACTGCCGTTATGATAAGACGTTGAGTACACCGATCATCACAGGATCACTTAAGCTAAGCAACTTACTTGATTAACACATTAAGCTTACCTAAAAACTGAACGGATAGTAGGGAACTTGTCTTCATCCAAACCTACTTGGGATCAGCACATTTATAATAATAATAATACTCTTTAGTGGAAGGTAACCACCAGGCGAGGTTAATGTTAAAAGCATTTTTACCATCTAACCCTCAGAGTCTTATTATTATGTTGTCACAAACTCAAATCAATGAGGAAAAATTCGTGCACTGGTTGGGATTCGAAACAACGGATCCCTACGCTGCCTGGAATACTAGACTAGTGCGTTAACCACTTGGACTATCCATTTCATTGTTATTGTTCAACCTCTGCCCCAAAAATGATGTTGGTTGGGGCACTTCAGTTTTCAAAATTTACCGTTGGGTGCCCTTCTTAACGCCAAACTTTTTTACAGCACGAATGATTTGTGGCACTGTCATTTGGCATGACAAAGCTTGTACCGTAACTGTCCAATGTCTCTGAGTGATACTTAAAAGTTCCTCAGCAATAAAATGAAAGGAACTATAGACGAAAGTAAAAAAAACCTTACCTGATGCTATGAATACAGCTAAAGTAGCTATGAAAAGAATGGCAAGGTTTCCCATTGCACAGCGCAGCGATTGAGTGAGGAGAAAAGCCCCAGTACAGAATATTTTATACCGCAATAGCGGAAAAATACCAGACAGCAAATAATAATAAAAAGTAATAATAATAATAGTTATAATAGGTTATTATATAAATAATATTAGTTGTAATAATACAAATAACATTAGATACCATTAGGCTTGACGTGGCTTGATAATATTTTGAGTTCATTAGGCAATTAGGCTTGACGTGACTTGTCTTAATTTATAATAATTATCTATAACTATAAAATGAAGCAGTTTAGATGTTCCGGGTCTGATCATATCTCGTGAGGAAAAATGAGTAGCTGGCAGAACTATAGCAAAAATAATACAAAATATTGTACATTAAAGGGGTAAAGTACTATGATTGTGCGATACCCATTAGAATTGTGACAAAATAACATACAGGAAAAAATTATTACTATTTAATTTTAATCTTATAATCAGCTGATCTTCTCTATACGACGCAAAATCAAACACCAACTTACCATTTGAAAGCTCGCTGCATTAACGAAGTTTGTCAATTTTAATAATTTATCTCAATATTATACCTAAATGCTAAGTTATAGCAAAGGAGGTTATGAATATCAATTTTGAAGAGACAAAATCGATATGATTTTAAAATTATTAGAGAGAGAGAGAGAGACAGACACAGAGAGAAAGAGAGTGTGGATAAGAGAGAGAGAATGAAATTGGTGAAGGACAGAAAATAGATGAAAAAAAAAGGTAAAGAAGGAAAAAAAATAGGTTAGTTAGAGGAATTAAATGTGAAATGGAGAAAGAGAGAGAGAGAGAGGATAAAGTACAGGGAAAACAAAAAAAAAACGAGAGAGTTTGAGGATTAAAAAACAAACACAAATACAGTAGATGGGAATCGTTAAAATCTTCCTTATCATGAACTCATTTCGAAATAAACCTCTCTTCCTTTTTCTCCTCCTTATTTTCCTCCTCCTCCTCCTACTCTTCCTGATTTTCTCCTCCTACTCCTCCTGCTTCAACAGTTCAACTTTCTCCTTTTCTCCATCTCTTCCTCCTCTTTTCTTTACACTTTTTCTCCTTCTCCTTCTTCTTCCTTCTCTTTCTCCACCTTCTACTCTTCTTACTCCTCCTCTCTTCTCTTCCTCTTTCTCCTCCTACTTCTCCTCCTTCAAAAGTTCCACCTCTTTCTCCTTCTCTTCCTCATTCTTCTTCTTCTTCTTCTTCTCTTTACACTTTTTCTCCTTCTTCTTCCTTCTCTCTCTCCACCTTCTACTCTTCTTAATCCTCCTCTCTTCTATTCCTATTTCTCCTCCTACTTCTCCTCCTTCAAAAGTTCCACCTCTTTCTCCTTCTCTTCCTCATTCTTCTTCTTCTTCTCTTTACACTTTTTCTCCTTCTCCTTCCTTCTCTTTCTCCACCTTCTACTCTTCTTACTCCTCCTCTCTTCTCTTCCTCTTTCTCTTCCTACTTTTCCTCCTTCAAAAGTTCCACCTCTTTCTCCTTCTCTTCCTCATTCTTCTTCTTCTTCTCTTTACACTTTTTCTCCTTCTTCTTTCTTCTCTTTCTCCTCCTTCTACTCTTCTTACTCCTCCTCTCTTCTCTTCCTCTTTCTCCTCCTACTCCTCCTCCTTCAAAAGTTCCACCTCTCTCTCCTTCTCTTCCTCGTTCTTCTTCTTCTTCTCTTTACACTTTTTCTCCTTCTCTTCCTCGTTCTTCTTCTTCTTCTCTTTACACTTTTTCTCCTTCTTCTTCTTTCTTCTCTTTCTCCACCTTCTACTCTTCTTACTCCTCCTCTCTTCTCTTCCGATTTCTCCTCCTACTCTTTCTCCTTCAAAAGTTCCACCTCTTTCTCCTTCTCCTTCTCTTCCTCATTCTTCCTCTTCTCTTTACACTTTTTCTCCTTCTCCTTCCTTCTCTTTCTCCACCTTCTACTCTTCTTACTCCTCCTCTCTTCTCTTCCTCTTTCTCCTCCTACTCTTTCCTTTCGAAAGTTCCACCTCTTTCTCCTTCTCCTTCTCTTCCTCATTCTTCTTCTTCTTCTCTTTACACTTTTTCTCCTTCTTCTTTCTTCTCTCTCTCCTCCTTCTACTCTTCTTACTCCTCCTCTCTTCTCTTCCTCTTTCTTATTTTTTTTTTTTTTTTTTTTTTTCATTTTCTATTTTTTTAAATAATAATTACATATTTGTACTGTACATATTATGTATGTCTTTTTATCGAATAAAGTATTTAATAATAATAATAATCATTTCCAGAGTGAATGTTAAAAATGTTAAAAAATTCTGCGAATATAGCAAAGAAGTTTTATCACGCAAACTGTTGTACACTTGGGTTTAGCCAACAATTGTCGATTTCCCCAATTAGGTGATGTAGCGCCTAACAGAAAAAAAGTTTAGGAAAATTTCGGAGAGTAAATATATGGCCATGTCTTGAGTGTAAAGTAGGGTTAGGGAAATAAAACACTACTGATCAAGGTGTTGATAATTCATAGGCAATCAAGGAGCAATCGACATACTTCAGTTTTTATCTTAACACCAAAGATCAGGGGAAATTGAACGTCCAGTCCATTCTTCTTTTACTCTGTCTTATCCCGCTTATGCAGGGTCGACGTTGTTCAACCTCATGGTTGAGGTTGGTTGGTTTTGGCACATTTTTACGGCTTGAACATCCAGTTCATTGTTACCGAAATATTTTTCGGGAAATTGAACACCAAAATTCAAAAATCAAAATCGAATGCTGTCCGCGCGAGGTTCTTTTATATGTTTGTGTAATTGTCTATCAAGCAACAAGTTAAAGGCTGCAGTTCATTTTGTTTGTTTGTTAAAAAAAAAAAAAAAAAAAATTGTTTCTCTCTCTCGCGTACCGCCCCCGTAACCACATCGACAACCAATCGCTCTTCAGATTTTATTTTATTAGGAATTTGGTTCCTTTTGAGTTGCATTGGCCAGGGCTTCATCGTCCCAAGATTTTGGTATTAAATTTTTGGATTGATAAAAAAGAGAGAGGCAGACAAGAAAAAAGGTGTGCGACATTTAAAGATATTAATAATTATTAATTAAATAGATTTTTGAAAAGTATTAGATTTCAATAATACCTACCTATTCTTCAATTATTCAAAAATGTCAATACGACTATATGGGAAACATTAATGGACAAATTCTCTAACTCGAGTTTTCATTGCAAAGCGTCGATTTTCCCTATCTTACACAGTACGCAGTCCGTGATTTAGCGCCACAGAGGTATTACAAACACGTCTATTAATTCCGCCCTAAAATCACTGCCACTTTCTAAGAATCAGATACCTACTTGAATTTTTTTTTTACAAATTACAAAAGCCTTGTTAGAAATTAAATACGAAATAAAACACGCAAGGTAAGAAAAGAAATTAAACACAAATGAATATTTAATGTTATTCAATAAACTTTACAAACTAAACACACACCAGATAAAAATACATTTTGATAAAATTATATTTAAAATTCACCTACTGAGTTTTGTATTTTAACAAAACCTAATTGGTTAATCAAACATAAAATTTAAAGATATTAAATATTATTAATTAAATAGATTTTTGAAAAATATTAGATTTCAATAATACCTACCTATTCTTCTATTATTCAAAAATGTCAGTACGACTATATGGGAAATATAATTGTATGGATAAAATCATAATTATATAGAGAAACATCTAAAATATAATCATATAGATAAAAATATTATAAAACATAATTATATGTATAGATAAAAACATACATATAACATAAGCATATATAGATAAAAAGGATTATTCATGACCTGGATTTGGACGCGTTAAATTTGTCCACATCAAATACCATGGTATTGCCATGGCCTCCCCTTCTGAAAGGAATCTCTTCCCCTTGAGGACGAGGAGAATTGCTGCCGAATTGGGAAGGAAATGAGGGAGAAGAAGAGAAGGAAGGATTAAAAGGATAACGGAAGAAGGAAGGTTGAGAATAAAGAGGGTTAGGCACAGGATGATAACCAGAATCAATAGGGTAAGAAGGAAGATAAGTAGGGTTAGAAGGAGGATTATAACCAGTAGAAGCAGGATTATAACCAGTAGAAGCAGGATTAGAAGCAGCGGTTCCACTTGATCCTGTGCCGCTTCTCCTGCGGGAAAAAGAAAACGTTTTTCTTTATAATTATAATTATGATAGTAAAATTATTGAATGATGATAATATTATTTTTTCTTTTCTTTATTAATTCTTGGGGTGGTCTTGTTAATGGCTAATCAATCGCGTCTATTGTATGTCCGACCCAAGGTATTTGATCGATAGGGTCGGTGGTTCGAGTCCCGGGTACAACGTGGATTTAGTAAAGTGAGTTTGAGTAGTTGTGTCATTAAAATATGGTAACAACAAATATGAACACAAATATGATTTTGGCTCTTCATCCTGAATAATGTTAAAAATAATAACACTCTTTTAAAAAAAAACCATTTTCTACCACCTATCCCTCAGAGTCTTATTATGTGGCTACAAGCTCAAACTAGTGAGATAAAATTCATACACTGGGTGGGATTCGAACCAACTGATCCTTACGCTACCTGAATTACCCGACTAGCGCGTTAACCACTTGACTACCAGTGCAATGTTCAACTTACCCTAATTTTCTCTGACGCTTATTTTCTTCTCTCTGTCGGGTCTCTTCGTCTTTCCTGCGCTTGCGTGCTTCTGTTTCTATTTTCTTCAGTTCTTCTTTCTCTTTATTAAGTGTTTCCTGATGTTCTCTTCGCGCTTTATTCTTGGCAACTCGCTCTAGCTCCGATGTCGGGTTTGATTGCGCTTGCGCGGCTCGTTTCATCTTCGCTAGGTCAAGAACTTGAGCTTTAGTTAGCTGAGGAGGCTGTCCTAGTCTCATAGTATCATCAGCAGGTGTTTCCTGAAAGCCCTCACGTGGGCCGCGTCGAGGCGCCGACGACGCTGTGATATTTGGTTGCTGCATTGAGATACTTTGTCCCCAATACGCAGCATTGTTTCTGTTTCTGCCCTCAACTGTGAAATAAATGAAACGAGAGTGAGTCAGTGGAGATGGCACACGTTGAATGCACCGGTTATCACACGATCACTGAAGTGAAGCAACGTAATAATAATAACACTGTTTAGTGTAGAGATGCGACTTTTGACTCATCTTGGTGAATAACTCACAAGCAACTCACTCACTAAAATGAGTGACTCATTTATGTAACTCACTCAGCAACGCTGAGTACCTCACTGAAATGAGTAACTCTTTTTTATGACTCACTCACTCTTTACACATCTCTAGTTTAGTGGAAGATAATCAGCAGGCGAGGTTAATGCTCAGAGCATTTTCTACCACCTAGCTCTCAGTGATACTTTACGTTCCTCAGTGATAGAATAACGTTCTTCTGTGATAGAATAACGTTCCTCAGTGATAGAATAACGTTGCTCAGCAATCAGCAATAAAATGAAAGGAACTGGGAATAAAAACTGCAAAAAGAAAACCTTACCTGATGCTATGAAGACAGCTAGAGCCGCTATCAAAAGAATAGCAAGGCTTTCCATTGCTGCAGCGGTGGCGGACTGTGAGATGTGAACAACTGCTGGTTGACGGTTGATTGTAGAGAAAAGCCACCGCACAGAATATTTTCCAACGCAATAGTGGAAAAATACTAGGCGACATATGATAATATAATGATCGTTAATGCTATAAATATTAGTAATAATAATACTAGTAACAGTGAATAATACCGGTAAACAAATGTTTTGAGTTCATTAGGCTAGACACTTGACGTGGCTATTTCTAGAAGTTTCTTTCCCCGTGGCTGGGGTGCTATTTGAATTATTTTTAAAAACTTCCTCGTGAATGAAGAACTTATAAGAAAGGTTTTATCGCTTAATTCTGATTTTTTTTTTTATATACAACATCACTTACATAGACAATTAGACACCAAACATTCTTAACCGTTTCTCTTGAAATTTGTTTTCTATGGTAGAATACCGTATGCGCAAAACCACCTCATCAACTCCCATTGCTTCTAAGCTTGAGCTCGTGAATTCTACAGAAGGTTTAATGCGTTTTAATTTGTTAAACCATGTTACTTGGTCCAACAACTCTGAAAATTGTTTGGGACTATTTTCTTTATTTCAACAATAGTTTTCAAATCATCAGGACGAGAGCGTAATTTTCGAGGGGCGATTGTTGATTTCCACAATATCATATTAATTTCAAACTAAAGCTTTGTTCGTTTGTTTGTTCCCCTTTGTTCATTTGTTTGTTCCCCTTTGTGTTTTGTTCGTTTGTTTTTTTCCCCTTTGATAGAATTATTGATTTAGTATAAAATCTCAAAATTGCCAAAATGTATACGATGTGAACCAATCACGAGGAAGTATTGTGTCCAATGTCCATAATGAAACAATCGCATCGGTTAAGTGATGACAGACCGTCTATTGAAGCACATAAAAAAGAAAGCACTACAACATCCAACGAGATAACTTATCCTATAAGGAAAGCAAAAAGTTTGAAGGAAAATTTTTCAAATTTGAAAAGTTGTGTGAAGTTGATTTTGTGGTTAATTATTACCTAGGTTCATTATTATTTCTAAAGTTCTTAACAACTTTCTTCCCTTTATTTATAACCCCTTTTTACTTTTATCTTTCTCTCTCTCTATCTCTCTCTCTTTCTCTCTCTCTTTCCCCTTCTTTTTCTCTCCATCTCTTTTTTGTTATCTCTCTTTCGTTAAAATTCTATTCTCTCTCTCCTATGCTCTCCTCATAAGTTATTTTATATTAGCTTAGGAGATGTTGTATTTGTAAATTTAAAAATTGTTATAGTTAAAAACAAATCATTTCAAAAAAAATCTCTCACTCGGCGAGTGAGAGAGAGCAAAGGAGAGAGAGAGAATAGAAGGGGAGTCGAGAGAAGAAAGAGAGGATTGACGTGTGAAAGAAGTGATAAAAAAAAGAAGGGGTACAAAGGTGAGAAAGAAAAAAGAAAGACACAGATGGAGAGAAAAAGAGGAGACGGGGGAAAGAATGGGAGAGACAGAAAGATAAAGAGTGGGAGAGTAGAAAGAGAGAAGACTGAAATGCTTGATGAAATGTGGGACGGAGTGAAGAAGTTAAGAGGAAAGAGTGAAGAGAGGGAGTACAAGAAGGGAGAAAGAGGAAGTGAAAAACTAGGCTGACGCAGCTGAAAAACAAAAGAGAACTAGAAACTAGAAACGATTGACACGACTGATGATAAGAAAAAGAGAGAGAGAGAGAGATGGAGAAAGAGGGAGAGAGAGAGAGAGAAAGAAAGAGAGAATAAGGGAGTAGAAGAGTTTGTTCTTGTTGAAAAATGGAATCTCGGAAAGAATAAGTCCAGGCTTTGTAAGTTTCCCGTAAGAGTTGAGTAGTGAGTAGTGAGTACCTATGTTTGTTATTGCTTTTATTTCTCAAGTGTTTTGTAGGAGATGTTATAGGTAAAACACACGGTATTCATCAAATATTGGAGCACGTGTTCCTTTGTTTTTTCATTTTTTTTTTTTTTTTATTACTTTCCCTATGCTTTAGAAAGGAAAGTAATGGAATCACCATTTTTTTTTTACGTCCTGATCAGGACGAGGGTGTTACTCTCCATTCGCTGAGAATCGTACCAGCTACCCACATTAAACTCGCCCAGCCTGGGTAGGGCCGGAAAGGAAAGAGAGAAAGGAAAAAAAAAAAGAGAAAGAAAAGGAAAGAAAGAGAGAACTGAAAAAAAAGAGTGAGATTGAGGACAATAGACAGGTAAAGAAAGATAGAGAAAGTTATAGGAAGTCTCTATATTCAAAACACAGGTTTGTTTCAATGAAGCTAGATTGACCCCATAAACTCAGCTTTTTCCATCAAGGAAAACACATAAAACACGTGTAAGGGTACAAGTAAACTCACTACAGGATATCTAAAACGCTAGAAATTTACCTTATTCAAAACTTTTTATACTTACTCGTACATTTTATAATCTGCGGTCACTAAACAATCATCATCATTTTGGTGGCGTCATCGTGAACGATGATAGCCAGACAGTGGAGGAATGACTCAGCACTTCTACCACTGTCTTAACAAGGAGGCTAATAATTGAAAAGGGCCCCCAGAACCAAGCGAAAGCTGGTCTACTCCCTGTTTATAGTCCCCCAATCAGACTGCTGGTCTACTTCCTGTTTATAGTTCCCCATCCAGACTACTGGTCTACTCCCTGTTTATAGTCCCCCAGCCAGACTACTGGTCTACTCCCTGTTTATAGTCCCCCAGCCAGACTACTGGTCTACTTCCTGTTTCCTTGTAGTCATTAAACCTAATTTTATCAATGTTGTTCATCTTTTTCTTGTCAATTTTGTATATTAATTTTTATCATTACTAGTTTGAACATAATTATGTCCTGTTATTTAGGATTAGGAATTTAATAATAATAATGGACTATGTACTAACTTACACTCTAACAGTTCCTAAAAAATACTCTCTTCAAAAATCCTACCACATTTCCACACACCCTGAAAAATTTTAAGGTCTAAACTTTCATATCCATTTACTATCTCGAATAATTTTTTACGATTCTTTTAACGACCACTCTTGTTCCTCTTTTACCTTCATGGGCAGTTGAGTCGAAACTTTCATCGCCGTGTTGGAAGCAGTAAAATGTCCGAAATCTCCATTTAGTACCCATCAAAAGTAAACGAAAGTCATCTGCGAAGTGCGAGTGACAGATGGCTTACTCGCAAAACTAATGTTTTCGAGTATCCCGTTTATTGTAAAACTGATGTTTTAACGGGTGATCCCCGTTCCTATGATTTTCTCATTTACTTTACCAAAAAATTGGTCTAGCCATTCTAAGAGGGAATGCTTCTTGCATCCTCGGTTCCCTTCCAGAAGGACGGTCCCGAGGAGAAGTTTTTTATATTTGAAAAATAAAACTTAATGAGAAGGAGAAAAATAATGTTTTCGAAGATGTCAATGATTTCATATTCTTTTTCTTTCAGTTTGCTCTTTCTCGAATCGACTTGGGGTCCTCATTGTTCAACCTCACCGTTAAGGTTGGTTGATGTCAATTAATTATTTAGCTGACTAAGATATTCAGAAGGGATTTACATGCAGCACACAACATTTATTTTAAACGCATAGAAAATGTTGTTGGGTATAAATCTTTAACGTCATCGAATATCTGTAAAAACTAAATACATATATTATGTACTCTATGATTTAAAAAACAGGATATCGGCGCGAACGATGGGGCAGGACGTTCGGAGAGTCAAAGCGCTTAAAAAAAAAAACTTTAACGAAATTTCATAACTGTTTATTTTTTTTTATCTCAAACGAGACCCTCCTACCTTGGATAACCTCGGAAGCACACAGTATCACTCGGTTTTCTTTGTTGTGGTCAGACAACTCCCTCTTTCCTCCTTTTTCTTGTGTGTCCTAAAACTAAATGCAAGTCAAACAGGAGAATAATTTTAAAAGGGAAAGTCTCACCGTTCATAAATTGAAACTCTTCTTGGGGTATAAGGTAAAATAAAGAGTAGAGAGTACCTAATGTACATAGATTCCTGTAGTCAGTCTTTCTTTAAAAAAGAAAAAACATGTTTAAAAAAATCAATTTTTTTGGGGTGTAACGTTTCTTTCAACTGCATAGTCATATCAGGACGAGAGTGTTACCCTCCATTCGCAAGAAACTGAGAAACCTGCTCACATGAAATCACACAGCCTGGGTTTGGGCCGGAAAGCCAGCATAATTTGAAGATAAAAAAAGCATAATCATATTTACAGCAGTTTAACACCTAAACAATATGTACATACATAATATGTATACAATAATGATGATATAGGATTCTAACATCCAAAATTAGTACAATTAATGTACATGCATATAAAGTTCTATGTACAATGTACATGTACAAAGTGAACATAAACTTAAGGTTATATGAGCTGCACAAGAGAGTGCGTTAATTTGAGCAAGCAAGCGCATCAAGTTCGTAAAGAGAATGCGAGTTTATCAGAGGTGAAAGTTGAGGGGTGAGGAGGAACTACAGAGAAGCAGGTGTAAAAAGGTGTAAAGAGGAGAGAGTGTAAAGAGCGTGCGATTAGCTCAGTGGTTAAGCACTCGCTTGCCATGCGGAAGGTCCCGAGTTCAATCTCCGTGCCGACAAAAATTTGTTTTCTTAATTTGGTTACAATTGTTTGTAAGGGATACCTTCCGGTGCGCTCGTGTTGACCCAGCACCTAAATGGAAAGTATTGTGTCACTTCTCGCCCATCAGAGGGGAGGCATACTACGGGATGGGTAGGCTACAAAACAGACCACAAGCGTCTACAGTGGCTCCTGTTTCATGGCTACGAAATAAAAACAGCTGTGAAACAGTCATCATTAAAAAAAAAAATATAATAATAATAAAATAAAATAAAAATAAAAACTACAACGAAGAAAGTGGGTAAACACGTGAAGGATGAACATGGAATACCAGAAGGAAAGAGGAGAAGGAGGAGGGGAAAGGAGGTTTAAGTATAAAATATAGGTTGAGGAAGGGTGAAAATCGAAGAGAGAGGAAATGAGATCACGGGCAAAATTAATTGACAATATCGAGTTCTTAAGTCATGACTTAGCACTGGTTTTTCCCCATCTAAAACAGTGCGCAAATCGAGACTTAGCGTCACAAAGGTAGTACAAAAACGTCTATTAAATTTGCCCTAATACACTACAAAAGAGAAAGCAGGTCGTATCAGAATATTTTAGAGGAAGGAGGAAAAGGAGAGGGAGAGAAGTGTATATTCTTAAATTTTTTCCCCCTCAATTATATGAAAAGAGAGAGAGAGAAAGAAAGAGTGAGTAACAGGGAGAAAAAAACAATAATATACTAAAGAGAACAAGGTATAGGAATTGTAAGGAAAAGAAGAGAGAGGAAAAGAAATGAGAATATTCTTATACACATTTCTCCCTAAATTAGGATAGAGAGAAAGGAGGAGGAGGAGAAGGAGGTAAAGGAGGTTAATGATGAAACATGGCAGACAATGGGAAAACTTTGTGAAGGCAGACTGTGGAACATTTTTCGTGAAAAGTGGCGAAATTTCGTATAAACGTATAATATGAGGGGGGTGACGTGTGGAGGAGGGAGAGGAGGGGAGGGTTGTGGAGGTGTGGAATTAGGGATGGAGAGAGAGAGAGTGTGTGAGAGAGATATTACGAGAGAGAATAATTATGGAGGTTAAGAATGAGGGTGTGAGTGAGTGTGCATGAGAAAGATAGATTGAAGTAGAGAGGGAGTGAGTGTGTGTGAGAGAGATATTTATAAAGAGAGAGTGTGAGAGAGATAGAGGGATTATAGGGGGAGAGAAGGAGCGAGAGATTATGGGGAGAAAGAGAAAGAGTAGAGATAATAATAATTAGGAAGGTAAAGTAGATTGTTGGAGTTCTACAAGAATAATTAACAAAACAGTACATAACAAATCTCCTGCGCTAATTCTTTGGCGCATTTCCCGGTAGAAGAGATTTATCTGGAAGATGTGGGTTCGACTCTCGCTTGTGGTTGTGGCTGGTCTAGTGTCTCTTACAAAAGTAAGGCTATTAGTCAGAAGGCCCGTTATCTTACATGCACGTGGAAAAGATTCGACAGGAAATGTCTGAGGAGCAGAGGAGCCTAGAGTGAGAAGCGTTGAAGTTAATTCTTATTAGCTTTCGAAAACTTTGCCCAGGTTGCATTGGCGTCGAATTTTCCGATAGTTTGACGGCTGAGATCTGGAGGGAGTGAAAGTAAGAAAAAGGAAGAGGGAAGGAGAGAATGTTCAAAAGAAAAAGGCGAGACAAACGGGCCAAGAGAGTGAGAGGAGGGGATAAAGAAGGAGATACAGAGATGGGATGAGACATGATAAGAGGAGAGATGGGAGAAAATGCCAAGGGAAAAGTCAAGATGGAAGGCAGAGGGATGGATACAGGTGAGAGAAATAGAGACAGAGAGAGAGAAAGGAGAGACAGAGAGATAGATAGAGAAAGAGGAGAGTTTTTATTTTGACACCACAAAGAAAAGTAACTTTAAGAATTGATAAAAAAAAAAGAATGGAAAAACTGTTGAACTGAGGGGAAAAGAGAGGTAAAGAGAAAGAGGAAAGAGAACTTGCGAAAACAGACTAAGGAGAAAATATTATTTTGAAATTTCAGCACTTTTTCTTTATTTTCGTCGAGAATTTTTTTCGATTTTTTTTCTCCACCTTTTCGAAGATACTTTCTTCTATCTATTTCGTCGAACTTCTTTTCTTTTTCCTGCCACATATTAATATATGAGAAGAGATACTTTATGGGCGGGTGAACTTTGGAATCGATTTGAGAGGGGAGCAGCTGAGGGAGAGATAGATGGAATGGTGAGGAGGAAGAAGGGAAAGTAAGGAGAGGAATGATAGAGGAGGTAGAAGTAGAAAGAGAGAGGTAAAGAGGAAGAGAGAGAGGGAGGGAGAGAGAAATAGAGAAAGAGAGAAAGAGAGAGAGAGAGAGAGAGAGAGAGAGAGAGAGAGAGAGAGAGAGAGAGAGAGAGAGACGTAAATTGTATTGAAATTGTAAGATGGAAATAATAGAAAATTTGGGAAAACTGATGATGAATATAAGAAGAGACGAGAATGATGAAAATAATAAAAGATATGAAAAATTAGAGACTGAAAAAGAGAAAGTGATAAAGAGAAGAGACAGGCGCAAGATAAAAGTGAGATGGTAAAGAGAGAGAGAGAGAAAGAAATATAAGAGATGTATAACAGAAAAAGTAGGGGAGGGAGAAAGAGAGAGAGAGATGAAGGTAAAATATAGATTCAGTGAGAGAAGGATGACGGTAAATGGGGTTAAGTGATAGAGAATGGCTGAGGCCTTAACAATTGTAAATATAATTTAATGTCTACGTATATTTATTGGATATATTTTTAAGTTTTTTTTTAATTTATTGTTATCAATTAATTTTTTTGTAAAAAAATAAAGTGCAAATAAATAAAATAAAATATACTCGTAAATAAACAGACAATAATATGGGGAGAGAGAGAGAAAGAAGACCAATAAATGGTACAACTTCTCACTTTTCTGTTTATACTGATTAAAATAGAGAGGTTAGTTGGTGACATGGATATTCAGAACTATTATACCTGCTGATGAGAGCAAATAAGCTCGAAACAGCTGTCCAGGTATGTTCTGATATTCATGTACATCTAGTACAACTTCTCACTTTTCTGTTTACACTGATACTGATGGAAACAGAATGAAAGAGTCAGAGAAATAATAAGATCCAGAGAAAGCGAGATAGAGTGTGTGTGTATGTGTAATTATTGTGTATGTTAGAGAGAAAAATCTTGAAAGCACAAAGTTAACGAGTGTGAGTGGATTTTTTCAGCGAAAGTCTTATTACTGTCGATATAAAGAAAGAGGCGGAGAAGGCGATAGAGAGGAGAGAGAGAGAGAGAGAGAGAGAGAGGGAGAGAGCGAAAGGGAGGGAAGAAGAAAGTTTTCAAAAGTTTCGCTAGACTAGAATTATTATATTTCTTCGAGTTGTCAAACACATCGTTATTCTCTAAGTAGTTTTGTGTGCTTCAAGTGTACTTAAAATGAGAGATTAAGAGAGATAGAAAATCCGGAGAGAAAGAACGCGATTTCGGGAAAGCAAAAAGTTTACGTCTATAAGTACAATTTTCAGCGACGAAATAATATTGAATATTTCTTTTATTGTTTTGATTAAAAAAAATTGCTTCACATTGTAAACACGTGCCAATTTTGAGAAAAAATTCTGTATCGGCTAGTCGTGGTCCTTATTTTTTTACTTTTTTGTCCAAAATTTCGGAATTTCTTAAATATCAGAGTTAAATTATAATTATTTTGAAAATAAATATAAATAACCTATGTAAAACAATAATATGCATATTCTTACAAAATTTCATCGAAATCGGGTGTACCGTTCACGAGATATAAGCGTTTAAGTAAAAAGTTAGTGGTCAGGCGCATGGTCTCAATCACCAAGAACCGCTAGTACGAATTCGATGAATTTAAAATGGGACCATCTACAGAATGTCTCCTAGATGTGTACAAAATTTTATCAAAATCGGTTGAGTAGTTTCTGAGATTTGCGCGTTACAAGGAATCGTTTTAACAGACCGACAGACCGACAGAGCGACAGACCGACAGACCGACAGACGGACACAAAACCAAATTTACTCAGTAGGTTATGAAACGTCCAGAAATATGAAAAAATTGAAATCGGAGCAAAAAAATATTTTTTTTTACAAAAACGAACACAATACTTCCGATTTCTAATATTAGAAATTTCTCGGAAGTAAAACACACACACACAAAATCATATAAATACGTACAGTTAATATATTATATTTCGGAAACAGACTCCAGGATGCTGTCCTCTACATCATTGTATGCTGCCAACTCCTCCATCATGAGAGTTCGGAGTGCATCAATATTTGTCGCATTACGCTTCCATATCCGATATATATTTATTTATTTTCCATATTTATGTTAATCACTTTCGTGATATCACAACTACTCAAACTCGGTTTCATAAATCTTTGCTCAGACCGGAACTTGAACCACCGACCTCCAGGTTACAAGTCCGCAGCCTTTTCGATCAAGTTACTGAGGTTGTTATACACAAGCACTTATATCACTTTTTCTGAACAGGTACTAAAAATAATAATAATAATATCGCCTTATTTATATTGCCCGTTTAGGACTATTATGTCCCATTATTCCAGCAGTAAGCCCAAGACATATTATTATGTGGTAAAAATGGGAAGATAACATGTCATGTTCCGGCTGGGTTTCGAAACCGCGACCTCTGGTATCTCTGGATTCACAGAGTGCCGCCTTTACTTACCACTGAGCTACCAGGACAGACTAAAATACGCACAAAAAAGGTAAAAAAAAGCTCATCAATGTGTTCCGATTAAGACTTCACTCTCAGAACAATAATGGGAGACTGCAGTCAGGGGTCAGGGCTGTAAATAAGGGGTATAAAAGTGGTCGGTAATTAGAGAGGTCAGGGGAAGGGTGTAAGGAAAAGTGGGTAAAGAAAAGGAGAAGAACTGTAGGAACAAGAGCGGAGAGGTTAGGTGGGGAAGTATCTAAGATAAGAGGTTGGGAGGGTTGGTGAATTGCAGTGGCAAGGGTGGAAAAGAGGGGGGGGGGAGGAGGGGGGGGGGGGGGGGGGGTTCAAGAATTGCATGCAATTGTAGCAGAGAAAATGAATGGGTAACCCAGTTTATTAAATAACCCTTCCTTCCTCTTCAATGACTTTTTCAGGCTCTTTTCTCTTCATTAGACATAGTTAGTGAATGATTAAATATCAAGAAGTATTGTCATCTCCACTAGTATTGTCATGACATACCCTCTAGTGAAGGAGGTAGTTTTATCATATCCACTAATGACGTAGAAACGTAGTTTTGTCATCTCTAACAGCTTGTAAAGTAAAGGAAAAATGAAAACCTTATCAGAGGAATCAGGGATAAGTTGACTTATTTATATTTCCTTCTGTTTCTTCCTCTTTCTCTCGGCCTACGGGAAACAAAATAGAGCTTTTTGTTTACGCTATTTTGTGTTAAGCTTAAACTTTTTTGCTTTAAGTATTCCTTTAGTATAATAATTAGTAAGTATAATAATTTCTTTCTAGATTATATAATTTCTATATTTCGAAAACTCAGCGCTCACTTTATGCCAGGAACATTCATATATTATTATAAGATTTTTTTTAAAAAAATAATAACTCAAATTAATATATTTATTTTTAAAACACATTAGTAAAATTAATAAAACATGTAACAATATTTGAAAGTGTACTCCTGCTCCATCTTCGATTAAACCATAACTGCGTGGGTGGTATCTTGATCCACGAAGCCTCAAAGATACCGCTCGAATTATGGCGAATTGAATTTTCGAATAAATTGGCGCTCACTTTATTCTACCGTCCACTGTGGACTGGAAGAAGTGAACAGGCCATATCACAGGGAAAATAATATCCCCGCTAATTAGCTTTACGGGAAACCCTTGTTTGATAATGTCATGGCTTTTCCGATAGCGATCTCTGCGGGCTAATATAGCTGCCGGGGGAGACAGGCTGCTGACGGGCAGAGCCTTGAGGGATTCCTGTTACTTTGCTAAACGGTCTTTACCAAGCATTGGTGGATGATGTGGTTACGGCGCTGGACTTGTAATGTAAACGAAGCGGATCCGAGATCTGTAGATCGGATCCCACCTACTTGATGAATATTTAGTAAAAACATTCGATTGAAAAATTTCCTTCACTGTGTTTCATTACACACAATTTACAACATAACCTAATACTAATAATAACTAAAATATATACTTCATTAAATAATAATAATCATGATATAATAATGGGTTTCTTTGTATTATTATATCACAATTTTAGTGGGTAGCGCAGATATATAGGACTTTTCCGTATCTTCAATATCCCTATATCTTATTTTTGCGTATAATTCCGCCACTGGTCGCTGCTAACATTAAAGCAGATACTCATTTTTCCTCACGAGGTAAGAGTGAGCCCAGAAGTATAGAGCAGAAAAATTCCTGCCCCGCTGGGGATCAAACCCAGGTCACCGTGCGTGCAATGCCTAGCACGCTAACTCACTCGGCCACGGTGACATTTTAATCCATTAAATAGCTACTATCTACTTACTATCCAGCAACTTAAAAGCATCATAAAACTCACCATACTCAAGACAAGAATCCTCCAATCAGGGACTCCACACTAGCTCAACTGGACTTACCTGTAACAGAAGACAAATAAAACAAAGTTATAATCTTTAAAATGAAAATCATTAGCAGATAGAAAATATAACGTCATGTATAATTGTCCGTATTTTTTTTGTCGTCTTGGTTATTGTCAATGTTTCGTTTTAATTGTAAATCCCTTGCTGTGCGGATGGCTTTGGATACAATATTTCTCACTTTTTATAATATTGAAGTCATCTTAACTAGTTAATGCCTTAGGCATTCTCTGCCACTTAACTCCGGAGTCCCCGGATTAAAATATGAAATCATAATTTTAATAATAAATTAGATCATCATTAACCGAACGCAGTGAAGTTCTGTTTTAACTTGGGTACCTACTGGACAATTTGGCTTTCGCTTGTCTGTCTGTTTGTCTGTCTGTTCCGCGATAAATCTCGACCGGAATCTTCAATCATCATCCCCCAGCCAGACTGCTGGTCTACTCCCTGATTATAGTCCCCCAGCTAGAATCCAAAATTGTTGTAATTTAGTATACATGTTATTTGTTTATTGATATGACATTTATAATTCGTTAAGAGAATCTGTGTGAGGTTTACAGTTCACAGAACTGCAAGTACTATTCTAATAAATCAACATGGACTTATGCAAAGTGAAACGAGGAATTGAAGGACTCTAACATTTTGGCTAGAAAGAATTCATGCATGCGAAAGTTGCGATCCACTTATGTGCATACATTAACCAGGATGCAAGTCTGTTCAAGTGCAGTTTAGTGGTGCATCGAGATTTGCGTCAAAACAAAACAATGGCAACTGTTTTCAACAGGCGTTCTCCTGTGTTTCTACTTATAATATGAACGACATTCAGGTCCGTTTTTCAGAGCGGATCCAGAGGTAAAACTGTCTCCCCATTTTCAAAAAAAAAAAAAAAAAAAAAAAAAAAAAAAAAATGAACTATCGATCCGAAACGAACAAAATAATTAAACATCGAACGACTGACAGTAGCTGGATCGATAAGGCGGCGGACTCATGACCTGGAGGTTCGTGGTTCGAGTCCCTAGTAGAGCAGTAATTTAGAAAAGAGAGTCGAATAATAATTAATGTGTAATGTCCAACAAAAAGTTTAAAAAAATGTTATCTATCATCTTTGTGTTATTGAACTATTGAAACTCACTTCACTAAATCTGCGCTAAAACCAGGACTTGAACTACCGACCTCCAGGTTACAAGTCCACCGGCTTATCAATGAAGCTACTAAGGTCGGTTGTTATGTCTGACAATAAATTGTGATCGATACAAACTCGTCTTCTTTTTGTTGGTTTAACATCGCTTTCAACTGAATGGTGATATCACAACGGGCGTGGTACCCTCCATTCGCAGGAAACTCACTAACCAGCTACCCACAATAACCTCACCCAGCCTGGGTTGGGCCGGAATGTCAGCATCACGAAGTCTTCACCTCGCTGGACGTTGCTTATTTTAAATATTGTAAAACAATTTTTTTACCAAGTGATTTTCTTTATACTAAATACGATCCTGGCATCCTGCAATTATTTTTCTGCATCATTGTTTTGTCCTCTCTCTCTTTCTCTCTCTCTTTCTCTCTCTCTCTCACTCTCTCTCTCTTTCTCTCTCTCTCTCTCTCTCACTCTCCCTCCCCTTTTCCTTCTCTCTTCCTCTCCCTCATCATTATCGTCTTCCCTCTCTCTCCTTTATAACTTTATTAAGTTTTCAAGTTGCTGCATTTTTCACGCTAAACAAAAGACTGGAGTGAAAGGAAGAGAAAGCCATTGTTAAAGCTAAGCGCCGTCGTTGGGAAAGCTGTGACGCTCCAGCTGTGTGTGTGTGTGTCTGTGTGTGTGTGTGTGTGTGTCTGTGTGTGTGTGTGTGTGTGTGTGTGAGTGTGAGTGTGTGGTGTGTGTGTGTGTGTGTGTGTGTGTGTGTGTGTGTGTGTGTGTGTGTGTGTGTGTGTGTGTGTGTGTGTGTGTGTGTGTGTGTGTGTGTGTGTGTGAGAGAGAGAGAGATAGAGAGAGAGTGTGTGTGTGTTTGTTTCTGCGTGTATGTGTGTGTGAGTGTGTGTTTGTGAGCGTGTGTGTGTGTGTGAGAGAGGGAGAGAGTGAGAGTGTGTGTGTGTGTGTGAGAGAGAGAGAGAGAGAGAAAGAGTGTGTGTGTGTGAGAGAGAGAGAGAGAGAATGTGTGTGTGTGTGAGAGAGAGAGAGTGTGTGTTTGTGTGTGTGTGTGTGTGAAAGAGAGAGAGAGAGAGAGTGTGTGTATGTGTGTTTGTTTCTGTGTGTGTGTATGTGTATGTGTGAGAGAGATATAATGCGTATTAACTCCTTTAAAGTTTTTTCCTCCCAAAAGGAAACATAATTATCTATACTTGCAAAGTAATCAAATATTCTGAGAAACACATGTGTATGAAATATCCTTCTCACCTTCTCACAGAAAGAAGATCAAAACGCTAAAAACCGATAAACTGGAAATTACTTGACACAAGGATATTTAAAGGTGACATCAACTGTGATGTCACCTTTAAAACACGTGGGAATGAGTAATGGAGACGTGTAACGTATACCTCAAAAATGATAATAATTTTCCCTAATAAACTAACCAAACTGGCTACCGTTATACACTTATTACAGTTATTACCTACGAAAGCATATAAGAAGAAACTTTAATTTGTTATTTCTTCTGTGTTAAAACTAACCAAAATGGCCGATTTTACGGGACAGGTTTGAGTCATTACGAATTCTCAATAACATATTGATCTATGGTTTAACTAGACATTGTTGGTAATATTAGGATCGTGGTAATGTTGGTACTGTTAGAATGAACATGATAATAGAAAGACTTAAACAACAACAACAACAACAACAACAAAAAGGTTGTGGTTTTATAGTTTGTCTGGGAGCCAAACCAACTGAATGAATAATGAGTTCTTTTCATTTACTTTATTTTATCATAATATAGTAAGTACACCCTATGATATACGTAAATGCAATAGTATAATTGCGTGTTTATGCATAAAAAATATACCTAAATAAATATTTTCCATTATCATTATTATTATTTTAATTCTTTTCAAAGCAGCATCCTCAAATTAATCTGCATAACGCCATCAACCCGAGAACAACATCACTATGAGCAACACTAGACACAAAGGACCAGCGCAGCGTGTGGAAATAAATGTGGCGAAAGTAGACTAAATAGATGAAACCAGAGCAGCGCACCCAAGTGGAACATTCAGAGGAGATAGCAGACAGATAGATGCTACAGTGGGCGGCATGGAAACCGGGATAGCTGTCGATGGCATGTTGATTAATAAAAAGAAAAAATAAGTGAGGGATAGGAAAGAGACGAATCATTATCAAAGACATAAAAAGTAGTTGATAGTTATCTTATTTGAGTTAATCACTCTCGATATATCACAACTACTGAAACTCACGCTGCTAAATTTTTACAAGTCCGCCGCCTTATCGATCAAACTACTGAGGTCGCTCGTAAAATCACTGAAGTTATGCCAGTGAGGTGAACATTTGGGTGGGTGACTGTTCGAACTTTTGTTATGCTTACTATTCCTAACCTAACCGACCTAACTGACCTCAGTTGCTCAGTTGGGGGCGGCGGACTCGTAACCTGTAGGTTTGTGGTTCGAGTCCCAAATACCGCAATTATTTTCTAATGTGACTTTGATCAATATTGTTACGTCAGGAATATGATGAACACACCATTCCTGACCCAAGCTAAGCTAGGTGAGGATTAATGTTGCAGGTTTGTATTATACAAATGAAGGATTAAACCAGGTTTGCTTTGGGTGTAATCAGCTTAAACTTTGATTTTGAAGGTAAAATTATTTAACATGTTCATGTTCAGTGACCTTGGTGTTAAATAGGTCTTGCATGACTATATTGTGAAATAGGTCTTGAATGATCTTTATTATTTGTTGAATAAGATTGATGAGGTCTTGAGTAACCTTGATGATGTCTTAAATGACCAAAATGTTAAAGGTCTTAAATTATTTTGAGTAGATCCTGAATAATTTTAATTAGGTGTTGAATGACCTTGATTAGGTCTTGAATGACCTTGATTAGGTCTTAACGACCTTGATTAGATCTTCAATGACCTTGACAATTACCTTGACTAACCTTCATCTCAATTACTTCGATGTGGTCTTACATAACCTTGATGAGGTCTTGAATGACCTTGAAAATAAAACTTTAATAACCTTCATATTCAACAGAGAGGGAACGAAAAAAAGACCCCAAGTGTAGTCTAATAGAAAGCTACCACAGCACAGTCAGCCACTAGAAGGATACAAATTGGAATTACTGAGGCGAGATCTCACCAGGGTGATAACGCAAGAAGGAATAACACAAAGGACCTTATCACTCGTGAGGAACAAAGAGGATTCTGCACATGGGAAAGGAAATGGATGAAAAGAATAATATTATTGTTAAAATAATAAAAATGAAAATGCTGGAACCTCTTCTGTCCATTGAACTTGTAGCCAATCGCCGATGCCGTGATATAACTCAACTGCTCATGGAGGTAGTCAAGTGGTTAACGTGCTAGTCTGGTAATCCAGGTAGCGTAGGAATCTGTTGGTTCGAATCCTACCCAGTGCATGAATTTTTCCTCATTAGGTAATTTGAGTTTGAGACCACATAATAATAAGACTCTGAGGGTAAGGTGGTAGAAAATGCTTTAAGCATTAACTTCGCCTGGTGGTTACCTTTAACTAAAGAAGGTTATTGCCTATGGCAATCTCTTCCACCCAACCCTTTTTATCTTTTGCCCAACAGGTTGTGGCAAATAATAAAAACTTGGAATGGCATAAAGCAGAAGAGATCTGAAGATGGTCCAAGGAAAACACAAGCGAATCCTCTGAGGAGCAGAGATGGGAAAACATGAAGGAATTACATAAGCCAACATGAGAAGGAAAAGCGCTTTCCCAATGGTCCGGGTCCCTATTCACTGGAGTGGTGGACTTAGGAAACCCTGCTTCTGACAGAAGAAAATATGGAAAATAGGAAATTTTGACTTCATACAGAAAAATACAGAAAAGTGTCTAATGACTAAAAATATTCAGATAGGAAAAAAATCGCATATGAATTTAATGTAAGTATATGTTACAGGAACTTCCCGTTTTTATGCTAGTTATTATTCCTAAAGTGCTTAGGATTTTCCTGATTTGAATGGTAAATTTTCCTGGTTAAAAAACGTATAAAGGTTATGTAAAACGCACTGTTTCAATATGAAAATGCAATAGTTGTAGGCGATTTCAATTGTAAACATAGAATATGGAACTGTCTTAGGAAAAACTCTGACGGAGAAACCCTTCATAATTACTGTCTCAAAAAATCCATTCTTATCGCAGCCCCCACTCAACCCACACATATCCCGGACGATCCAAGGCATAAACCGTCAGTGATCGACCTAGCATTATTTAAAGATGCCTCTAACTTTAGTGATATTTATTCTTCTGCCTCCTTAGGTTCAAACCACAATCCCATTACAGTCAAAATGAATCTCTCTCCAGTCACCAGAGAAACTAAATCAACTTTTCATTTTAAAAATGCTGACTGGGATTCTTTTGCGTTTTTTATTGAATCAAACTACAATATTAATGTTATTTAAACTAAAGATGACATCGATCAAGCTGTGAATTCTTTAACCACAGTAATTCAAAAATCAATGCAAATCCATATTCCCACAAAAAACACAACCTTTAAAAGTAACATACCACAAAATAAATTCATAGACTTTTTAGTAAAAACTAAAAATAGGTACAGAAAAATATTCCAAAGGAGTAGAGACGTGAAATTCAAAAAATTACAGAACATTGCAACTAAAATTATTAATCGTCTTCTTTACCTTTTGAAAAACTCATTCTTTAATAATAAACTGTCGAAAATAAAATCTACTGATTCCTTATGGCAGAAGAAAAAATTAATCACTCCTCGTTCAAAATGTATCCCACCTCTGTTAATAGGTAGTGACAATACTTGTATCTATGCTTACTCTCCAGAAGAAAAAGCTGAAATACTGGCTACCAGGTTCGAATCCGTTCATAGACAAAATCTCAACATGGGTTCCAAATACTTTACTCGTAAAGTAGAACGTGTTGTCTCAAACTTTATTTCCTCTGAACCCGTAAATTTTCCCGAGACTTGTGCTGTTTCGGTCCGCGAACTTTTGAGTATAATAAATAAACTCAAGGTCAAGAAATCACCTGGTATCGACAGTATTCCAGCTTTATGTATTAAAAAACTAAGTCTAGGATCTATTATTAAACTTAAAGAAATCATAAATCAGATGTTAAAGCTAGGTTATTTTCCAACATTATGGAAAATATCAAAAGTGATAGCCATTTCAAAACCTGGCAAATCGCCTCATATAGCTGATAATTACCGCCCTATAAGTTTACTTTGTATCCTCAGTAAGGTAGTTGAGAAGATAATACTTATCAGATTTGACCATTTCTTAGATAGGGAAAACATTCTTTCTTGTGAACAATTCGGTTTCCGAGCGAACCGCTCCACGGTAGGGCAAATAGCTAGACTAGCTGACCACATCATATCCAACTTTAATCTTAAAAAGCACACTGGTATGGTCCTACTTGACATCGAAAAATGTTTTGATACGGTATGGCACGCTGGCCTAATCTTTAAGTTAATCATCAGAAAATGCCCTTCGTACCTTATTTTCATGTTCCATTCTTACCTGAAAGACAGAAAGCTCCGTGTTTGTATTGATACTGCCAACTCTGGGAACACTAACTTCTTACCGGTCGAAACTTTACTTGATATTAATAACACTGGTTCTTTAACCCTTGGTAACAGCGTTCTCTCAAGTCCCAAAAACATAGCTGCAGGGACCCCGCAGGGGAGTTTAGTCGGCCCGAAACAGTATATATTTTACACCCATGATGCTCCAAAAACTAAACATATCCAAAATGCTATTTTTGCCGATGACACGGGTATATTTACCTCGTCATGGCGAGTAGACACAATTATAAATTGACTCCACTTGAGTTCTAGAAAATATTCAAAATACTTCAACAAATGGAAAATCAGGGTTAACCCAGCCAAAACTGAAGCAATATTTTTCACCCGCAGAAGACCACTGATCCCTGGCACTATAAAGGTTTTCGGATCCAGTATCAAATGGAGTAAAGAGGTTAAATACCTCGGCGTGTACCTCGACTCAAAACTTACCTAAATTGCTCACATGCAACATATTAGAAAGAAATTTTTTGCCTCCATGAACTCACTATATCCCATATTCAACTACAAATCCAAATTAAATACTAAAAACAAAACTCTTCTTTACAAATCCTGCTTGAGACCTATCATTACCTATGCAGCTCCAGCGTGGAATACCACCTGCAAAACTAATTATAAAAAACTTCAAATTCTACAGAACAAGGCCCTTCGTATTGCACTCAAGAAAAGACGTTCTACTAAAATTTCTTATCTTCATTCTGAATCTAAAACCCCATACCTCGAGCCCTACATAAAAAAACTTACCACAAACTTTTTTAAAAAGGCGAAAAATTCAAAAATTTCTGTTCTCAAATCCCTCTGCTCCTACACCATACCTAACAAAATCAAATACAAAAGGGTGATGCACAACACAATTGCTGCATTCCCTAGTCATACTCTGATACCGTAATCTGTATCAAAAACCTATAATACTTACCATAACTGAAAGCAACATGCCAGCGATGCCAGTCTGACAAGTCTTTCCTCTCCTTATCAACATCAAATATTAAACAAATAAATAAAATTGCCTCCAACTCAACTTAGCTAGGTTTTTATTTTTTCCTAAGTTATTCATCTTAGATCTCTTTTTCCTAATCTAGACCTCATTTATTTTCTCATCATGTCAGTCAAAGTCAATTAGACTGTAAGACTGGAACTGACACATGATCTTGTATGTATACATAAATTATGTTATTATACCTTATTGCTCAATAAAATATATATTAAAAAAAAAAAAAAAGTTATGTAAAACACCTCAAACGGAAATGAGTGTTCAAAAATCCAATAGGCAAATAGTCATGTAGATTGTACAAATTGTACATTGCACAATCTCACATTTATAATAAATGCACGTTATTCATTAACAATTCCTGATAGAGGAAGGCTGGAAGGAGGTTGAGAAGATGGGATTAGAAGACTGAGAAGACAGAAGAAACTACAAATCAGGACACAAAGACAATCCATAAGACGTCTTTTTCCCAGACAGAGGGATAATTGAAGACATTGGTTTCGAAGTAATGAATTCACCTGAATACCAAATGCACGTTATTCATTAAGGGAGGTTGAGGAGATGAGATGAGATTAGAAGACCAAAGAGACACAAGAAACAACAAATCAGGACACAAAGACAATCCATAAGACCTTTTGCCAGAGAGAGGGATTTATGTAGACATTGGTTTCAAAGTAATGAATTCACCTGAATACCAAATGCACGTTATTCATTAACAATTCCTGATAGAGGAAGGCTGGGGGAGGTTGAGGAGATGAGATTAGAAGACACAAGGAACAACAAATCAGGACACAAAGACAATCCACAAGATCTTTTGCCAAGGAGATGCAACGGAATTGCTTTTGAAGATTATTTATACACGTGAGAAAGAGAAAGAGAGATAAGAGGAGAGAGAGAGAGAAGAGGGGAAAGAGACAGAGACAGAGAAAGATAGAGAAAAAGATAAGGAGAGTCAGAGAGAAAGAGAGAGAAAAAGATAAGGAGAGAGACAGAGAAAAAAAGATGAAAAGAAAGAGATAGAGAGAGAGACAGACAGACAAATAGACGGGCGGGATATGAGAAAAGAGATTTCGAGAAATAGAGATGATTAAAGAGTGTGGTGTGTGTCATAAGTGTGAGTGAGAAAGAAGATGAATTGAATGAGTGAGTGAGTAGAGAGAGGGAGAAGATTGAAAATAAAATGAGTGGGTTCGTAGTAAGAGAGAGAGAAAAATGAAGATGAATTGAGTGAGAGAGAGAGAGAGACCAGAATAAATATGAATTGAGTGAGTGAGAGAGATAAGATAAATTGAACGAGTGAGTGAGTAGAGAGAGAGAGAGAGAAGATTGAAGATAAAATGAGTGGGTTAGAAGTAAGAGAGAGAGAGAGAGAGAGAGAGAAGAATGAAGATGAAATGAGTGAGTGAGAGAGATAAGATAAATTGAGTGTGTGAGTAGAGAAAGGTAGAAGATGAATTGACTGTGAAAGAGAGAGAGAGAGAGAAGAATGAAGATGAAATGAGTGAGTGAGAGAGATAAGATAAATTGAGTGTGTGAGTAGAGAAAGGTAGAAGATGAATTGACTGTGAAAGGGAGAGAGAGAGAGGGAGATAGACAAGAATGAAGATGAATTGAGTTAGTGAGTAAGAGAGATAATATAAATTGAGTGTGTGAGTGAGAGAAAGAAAGAAAAACAGGAAACTAGATTTTGAGAACAAGATAGTTTTCATGTGTGAGAGAGAGAAATAGATGACGCAAAAGAGAAGCCAAAAGATGCTTACAGATTTAGAGAAAATGACACACAGAGAACATAGATAGATAATTTTATAGACATGTGAATGGATGGAGAGAAAGGTGGTAAATCTGTAGGGAGAACGAAAAAGAAAATGAGACAATAGAGAGTTAGGTGCTAATTCTTATAGGAAGAGGGAAAAAAGAAAATGGCCAAGGGAGAGATGTAGATAATGATAGCAGTGAAAGAAGAGGCGAAGAAAGTTATTGTGTGAGAGAAGAAGAGACAAAGATAGGGAGATAGTATAAGACGGGGAAAATATCAAAGGGAGGGAGAGATGTAGATAATGATAGCAGTGAAAGAAGAGACGAATAAAGTTATTGTGTTAGAATAGGAGAGACAAAGATAGGGAGATAATATAAGAAGGGAAAAAAATCGAAGGAAGGAATAGAGAAAGAAAGAGAGCGAAAAAGAGATATATGTACATCCAATGGAGAATGAGGGAGAGAAAAAGAGAGACGGCGAAAGTCATGGAGAAGAGAAATAGAAGCAGAGATAGGCAGAGAATATGAACGAACAGAAAACTAGAGGGACGGAGAAAGAAATAAAGTGAGATAAACATAAAGAAAGAGAGAAAAAGAGAAAGAAAGCGAAAGAGAGATATACACACAAGGGAGAGACAGAGAGAGATATAGAAAGAGAGATACATATAAAGATATATAGAGAAGGAAAGAGACAGAAAGAGATAAAGATATATCCATATAGAGAGAAGAAGAGAGAGAGCGAATAAGAGATATACATACAAGAGAGAAGGAGAGAGAGATAAAGATATATCCATATAGAGAGTAGGAGGAGAAAGACAGAGATAGGGCTCCAGGTAAAACTGATGTCAGACTTCTAGGCAAATAAATACCGTGGGTATCTTTTGTTTACCCGAACACAACGGGAGATGTAATTCCATTGGATGTGAAAACATTACATTAGTAGGATGTGGAGAAGGGGAAGTGGAACGGGTGGAAGAAAGGAAAGAAGAGTGTAGGAGGAGGAGGAGGAAGAGGAGGAGTAGAAGGAGGAGGAGAAAAAGGAGGTGAAGAAGAAGGAGGAAAAGAGGAAAGAGGTAAGAAGGAGGAGGAGTAGTAGGAATAGGACAAAGAGAAGGAAGAGCCGAAGAAGGAGAAAGAAGATAAGTGAACGGCCATGGATGTGAAAACATTTCATTAGTAGAGGAGTAGGAAAAGGAGGAGGGGAAGGAGGTGGAAGAGTAGAAATAAAAGAGTAGGAGGAGGAGGAGAAAGAGGTAGCAGAGAGGACAGAGGAGTGAAGGAGGAGGAAGAGGAAGAGAGGGAGAAGCAGGAGTAAGAATAGGACGAGGAGAAGGAAGATAGGTGAGACGAATGCAATGGAGGTGGAAGTAAATGATGAGGATTTGGAAGTGAAGGCGGAAGAAGAAGAGAGAATGGTAGGAGGGAAAGATAGGGAATCGTTTGGAGGGGGAAAGATGAGTAAGAGGAGGTACAATGTCATGGAGGTGAATATACTATATGAGTAGGAGTTTGAATTGTAGGAGGGAGAACTGAAGGAGGGGGAAAAGGAGGATGAGGAGGAAGAAGGAGATAGAGACGGGAAAGAAAGATAATTAAACGGAGTTGTTAGGCCATGGATGTGAAAACATTACACTAGTAGGAGAGTAGGAGGAGGAGATGGAAGATGGAGGAGAAGAAACAGAAGCAGTAGATGGAAGGGGAGATGATGAGGCCATGGAGGTGGAAGTGTTACATGTGTAGAAGTGGAGGAGTAGGCTGTAGAAGAATAGGAGGTATAGAAGAAAGGGAAAGATATGTAAGTGGAGATGTAACGCTATGGATATGGAAAAAATACATGAGTAGAAAATGGAGAAGAAAATGTTCAGGAGGATCAGATGGAGTAGGTTCAGGGTCAGGTGGAGAAGAAAGAGGAGTAGAATTAGGTTAAATGGGGTGGAAGGTGGAAAAAGTGGAGAGTACATCAATGGAAGAAAGTGGAAAAGAAGGAAGGGATGATGAAAAGAGAGAAGAATTTAAAGAAGAGGAAGTAGAAAAGAAGGAAAGAAAAGAATGATGAGAAATAAACAGGGAGACGTTTATGTTAATTAGAGTGTGTGTTAAAAGGGATAATAAGAGGACGATGTAAACAATTTATAAGACCAGACATTGGACGATCAGAAGTTGAAAAAAAGTGTTGGAAATAGAAGATAGATGTTTAAAAAAAGAAGATTGTTTAAAAACCTATTTATTCAGTAGCTATGAAACAGGAGCTACTGTAGACGCTTGTGGTCTGTGTTGTACCCATCCTGTAGTATGCCTCCCCTGTGATGGGCGAGAAATGACACAATTCATCCCATTTAAGAGTTGGGTCAACACAAACCTTCCGGAAGGTAGGTAGCAAAGGGCTATCATTCGTAAACAAATTCTGACTACAAATTTTTTGTGGCGCGGGGTTCGAACATAGGACCTTCCGTATGGTAAGCAAGTATCGTACCATTGAGCAATTCGTGCGCTCGAAAATGTTGGAGCGGAGCTTCAGAAGGCTTTTAGGGAGTAGGAGCAGAGTTAAGAAAAAAGACGATCGAAGAGAGAATGATCGTAGAAAAAGAAATTGGAGGATAATGAAGGGAGTCGGTTTATGGGAGGATGGGTTGGACCGGATTCGAACCCGGGTCACCTGGAGTGCAAGCCGAGCATGCTACGCTAGGCCAAAGTGCTATTGGAGATGAGAAAATTAGGAGAAGAGTGAGTGGAGGAATAGAAGGGGAAGAGTGGTGACGTAAGGTAGGTAGAAGGTGGAGGTGATGGAGATGAGAGAAAAGAGTACAAAGGAAGAATATGATGGAGGACAAGGAGTTGTGGATGAGGGATAGAAAAGGACGGTGAGTGCGAATGAGAGGAGAAAGAGAAAGTGAGTGAGGAATGAGAAAGAATTGAGGGGATGTAGAAGGCATGTTAGGATAGGAGCAAAAAGAAAGGAAAAGAAGAGAGAGAAAGGGAGAGTGAGGAAAGAGAGAATGAGAAAATGAAAAGAGAGACATTCGAGGGACCAGAACGGTCACCTGAGACGTTAGAAGAAGATAGAGAGGAATAAGAAGAAGAGGAGGGGAAGAGGAGAAAAGCAGGTGGAAAAGAGAAAAAAGTGAAGGAGGAGGAGAAATGAGAAGGAGGATAGAGGAAAAAGAGTGAGTGGAGGAAAAAAATGAGAGAGAGAGGAGGAGAGAGAGACAAGGCAATGTGTGGAGAGGAGCAAAGAGGGCAAAAGGAAGAGGAGGAGAGAAGGAGGAGTGAGAGAGAAGGGAGGAGGAAAGGACAAATCGTAAAAGAGACAATTCGGGAGACCAGAACGTTCACCATGACTCCTGGAAACATTCAACTGTGAGATGACGGAGGAAATGAGAGGAGGCAGAGGAGAGAAAGGGATGGACAGGGGGAGAGAAGGGATGAGACAAGGGAGAAAAAGAGATGAGGACAGGGAAGAAGGAGAAAGATATGGAAAAGGGAGAGAAGCTGGAGACATGCAGCATAAAGTATAGCGTAGTCACTGTGGCCAAGTGAGTTGGCGCCCTAGGCTTGCACGCACGGTGACCTGGGTTCAATGCCAAGTAGGATGGGATTTTTTCTGCTTTCTACTTTAATATCTGGGGTTCACTCATATCGCGTGAGGAAAAATGAGTAGCTGCTTTCATCTGAGCAGCGACCAGTGAAGGAATTATAGGCAAAAAAGATATAATTAGCGCTATCCACTACATGTGTGCTATATGACACATGTGCAGTCTAAAGATGGACTCCAGGTATCTATATTATTATTTCAACATTAAATTAGAACTAAACATCTAAACAATACAAAATCCAAAACTACTGCCCTGTGCAAACTAATCTTCAGCACGAGATTTTTATCTTTGAAGGGGGGTATAGTATACCCTCATCATTGTTGAAGATGTTTACATGGAAACTTAAAAAAAAAATATCTGGAGTCGAAATTTTACAATAGTCAAGTCAAAAGTCAAGAACATCTAGAATATATGTATAGATAGAAATTGAAATTAATAAAAGAAAACTTGATCAAGGGCGTTGCTAATGCCAACGGCATTCGCTTTCACAACACCCTTCATTAAATAAAATAAAAAATATATAGATAACATATAAAAACTTGAGTTGAGTTGGAACTCGAACCACCGATCTTTAGGTTATGTGTCCACTGTCTTAATAATAATACTCTTTAGTGGAAGGTAACCACCAGGCGAGGTTAATGCTCAAAGCATTTTCTACCACCTGAGAGTCTTATTATTGTGTGGTCACAAACTCAATTTAACGAGGAAAAATTCATCCCAACGCTACCTGGATTACCAGACCAGCGCGTTAACCACTTGACTACCAGTGCACTGTCTTATCCATCAAGCTATGGAGGTCGGTCGATGTTATCCAATAAATCAACATTATATTGGAAGCAATACACGGGGGGGGGGGGGGTGTTTTTTTTTTACATGTAAATGCACACGAGTAAACGAGAAAGTTTTAGATCGCATTACACCTCCAATTTGTGTCTGAGGAAATAGTGCTTTTTCTTTGTAATGGTGAATTCATTCCTTTGTTATTTACGTCAGAGAACGTGTCCCGAAGTTTAGCTGCATCTTTTGTGTTGTAAATTTGTTGCTTATCTCTGGCAACATTCCAGAGCTTTCCGATTTGTTCCTGTGGAATATGCAAGGAATACAGGGAGGGTCTAATATGCAATGTTGCAAGGTATGCCAAAGTAGCTGTAGGTAATCTGAGTGTATCTATGTATCTGATTGTATCTATGTATCTGAGTGTATCTATGTATCTGAGTGTATCTATGTATCTGAGTATATCACTAATGTATCTGTGTGTATCTGCACATTCTGCACCAAGCGTTGGTAGTCGACGAGGTTAAGGCAGAGAAAAAACAAACAAATAACATTTTTAGAAGAAAAAAAAAAAAAAACTTACTTTTCCGCGACATGATCATCATCCGAAAAAGCACATTTCCAAAGTAAATTAAGTAGTTATTATACAGAAATAGACCAAACTTGTTTTAGAATGGTACCTTAGAGATGGAAAAAGAAATCAAGGTTGTTAAGCAACCAAATGGCAAGACTAAATAAAGAAGACAGAAGGAACACTATGGACACATGCTGCTCAAGATAGAATACAATGGAATACTCTAGGAGAGGCCTTTGCTCCGGATGGGGATTGATCAGGCTAATAATGAATGAATACTCTAGTCATATTATATTTGTAGATAAAATAACTTTTTACAGATTACCTAATAAGAATGGTGGAGTTAAAAACTTTTCATAAAATTATAAGACTTCAATGAAATTGTTTGTAAACTTACCCATGCACAAATAAACCTGTTTATAAAATCACAGGACTCTTTATAAAACTGTTTATAAAATCACAGGGCTCTTTATAAAACTGTTTATAAAATCACAGGGCTCTTTATGAAACTGTTTATAAAATCACAGGGCTCTTTATAAAACTGTTTATAAAATTACAAAGCCACAGCAAAACTCTTCATCAACTCTTTATAAAATGACAAGGAACCAACAAAACTGTTTATAAAATTACAGGCTCTTTATAAAACTGTTTATAAAATCATAGGGCTCTTTATAAAACTGTTTATAAAATTACAGTGCCTTAAAAATTCTTCATAAACTCTTTATAAAATAACAAGGAACTAACAAAACTGTTTATAAAATCCAGGGCTCCTTATAAAACAGTTTATAAAATTACAACACCTTAACAACTCTTCATAAACTTACCAAGCACAATTAGAACTCTTTGTAAACTCACAAGACTCTCACAAAACTCTTTATAAAATTACAAAGCCTTTACAAAACTCTTCATAAAAATACATAGCTCTAACAAAACTGTTTAAAATAAACTCACAAAATCCTAATGAAAACGAATAATGCCCTGGTAATAGCATTAAACATACCGCAAGCTTATTCCAGAGGCCTCTCGACCACAAATAAACAATGAATGAATTCACAATGTATGAATTAAATATTAATTTGCAGCCTCGTATGAATTACTAATTACGCAAGTGTAGCGAATTCCCATCAATCATCAAGTAACTATTCATGTATATAATATATGTACTTATGTATGTATGTACCTACTTATATACTCCATTTCATCATGTGACTATTCATATACATAATATATGTACCTATGTATGTATGTACCTACTTATAGTAAGAGCAGCATCTAAAAAAACAAACTCAGTGAATGACCCTCAAGCACCAAAAAAGGTCCCAACAGTGAAGACTCCGCCAAATCGGTCTAACAAAAAAACTAAAGACATTAGTGTTGGCAGTAATATTAGAGACACAAGCAAAAATAAAGATAATTGCACTGTTAGTTCAACTAAAATTAACAAAAATAAATCCCCGAAAAAGTCAAGCACACCTACACATGAAACTCCACATGCCGCCCCCAAATCTCCCTCAATTAAACAAGTGACAAATAGCTTCAATATTCCTAAAGTATGCAATAGTACATCAACACCTCTCATAACAACAGGTACTCAAACCCAGGGGTGGGATAATGATAATGAACTTATAGTGAAACTAACAATGCAAATATCACAGCAAGAATTTACCATCCATGCTTTGAGAGACAAAATCAGTTCACTCGAGGAGTTACTGAAATCCAAAGACACTAAAAATGAACAGACTAATCAGAAAACTTTAGATACTCACCAAATCAAGAGCAAGAGTTCAATTTCCTGTCATATTATAGGTGATAGCCACGTGCGGCACCTCAGTGAAAAACTGAAGGAAATGTTACCTCTAGGTAGCACAACACAAGCAGTGTTTCACCCTGGAGCCGGATTTGAGGAAATCGCAGAAACCCATGCCCAACAACCCAATCTCGTCAAGCCTAAGCCATCCGATGCGGTGATAGTTATGTGTGGGACTAATGATGTGTGCATCACGCAATGGGAATCCATACAAGAAGCCATTAATAAAATTACAAAAAAATTCCAGCCGTGCCAATCTCTCTACTTTATTGGCGTACCACATAGATATGACAATAAAAAACTCAATTACCACATAACTCGCCTTAATAATAAAATTAGGTACTGTGTTAAATTTGTAAAAATAACCCAAAGCGTTCAATTCATAGACCCCAATAAATTTCTAAAACCAAGTGACTATTCTACTAAAGACAAATTACACTTGAATTATTCTGGAAAAAACAAACTGTGTAGAAAAATAAGGAACGTCCTCACCCAGACCTCTCCCCCTGCGAACCTCCCCCCTGTGACTTCTGTGCCTGATGATCATCGTGCTTCTCACTTTGAAACGTTACCTGAGATCGAGAACCTCATAGAATTGGATGATGATTCTACATTCTCTGTGGACCCCCCACTCTTCTCTGATTCTACTGTTAATAATACTGTATTACTGGCTGACCCGTCAGAATCACTTCTCGACACCCCAAACTTTCCTCAACGTGTCAATGATATTCTTCTAAGTGAGAGTCACTCACCTATGTACAGATTGACAAATCTCACACATAGTTTCTCAAATGTAATTCATAGCAGTCCCTTGCCTGTAACTGACGCCTCCCTAGAAACCCCAACAATTATGCAGAGTGGAAAACTTACTGAAACTGTAAATGGTCTTCGACCCAAAACAAACATAAATTTCAACAAACAGGGCCCAACTTGCAACACTTAACCACTTTAACTGACACACATGCTAAGGGTTCGACTCCCTCTGGTGGTAATTTACTGAATTCCAACAACGTTTTGACGCTATTCCATTTAAATATTAGCTCCCTAAGAAATAAGATAAATATGTTAGAAGCGTTTTTACTAGGACATAAACCACAGCCACAAATAGTCTGCATTACAGAACACTGGTTATCACGTGGTGATGAAATTTATTGTAACATGCAAGATTATAACGTAGTAACATCCCGCTCACGGTCATTATCACGCAATAATATTTCACACGGGGGAGTGTTAATATATCTCAAGAAAAGCTCGGATTTCAAATTTAAAATTCTAGACCAGCTGGAATCTCTCGCGAAAGATTCGGTATGTGAGTTAACTGGAATTAAATTAACGGAATATAATATCCTAATTGTTGTTGTTTATAGAACCCCTGAACAAAGTAATTTGCAACAATTTCTTAGTATATTTGAAAAAATGCTGTCTACGTATGGCCTGGACCATAAACTATGTATTTGTGGTGATATAAATATTCATCTTAATAATCATCATAACCCAGAGACCATGGCATTTCTTAACCTGATCACGTCTTATGGCTTCATACAAACCACTATGCAACCTACAAGACTTGATAACTGTATAGATAACATATTTATTAATTTTAACATAGATGATTTTTCCGCGGCTGTCTTCGATTTAGGTTACTCTGACCATTCAGCTCAATTAGTAAGTGTTCCTATGCCTTATTTTTCTATCCATCATACCAAACTAATAAAAACAAGGCCCATTACTGAGGCAGGCAAATTATGTTTTCGCAATATTGTAATGCAACTGGATTGGAGTTTTATCTCCGAGAGCAATAAATGTGTCGATGAAAAATTCGAAATTTTCCAAAATAATCTTTCCGATGCGGCAAAAATTGCGTTCATTGAAAAAACAAAAATACAGAAGCCTAATTCAGGTACTGGTTGTTCTGCTTTTAATTTTACTCCTGAATTGAAACAGCTGCGGAGGGATTTACACAAAATCGCACGTCTGTACAAATCTTCTCCTTCCGCGGAACTTGCTGTAAGAAAGAGTACTGTTAGGAAAAAATATAGAAGTCAACTGACGAAAGCAAAAAAACAGGCAAATGATGGACGTATGGAGCGCTCCGCTAATCCCAACAAAACAGCGTGGGAAATAATCAAGCAGAATAGTGCGAGGGAAAATCCAGCTGTTAACAGTAAAATAACTTCAGATGAGTTTAATAAAAACTTCAGCGAGGCACCACTGACGATTATTAACGCTTTACCACCCTCAGACACTGACCCGCGGGATCTAATCACTAAAGTAGACGTCACACATATAGACGAGGAATTCTCCTTACAAGAAGTAACCACTGATACAGTTAAAAATGCCATGGCCTCTTTAGCTAGGAAAAAGGGTAGAGATATTTATGGTCTCAATCTTGATATACTTTTGTGCATCTGTGACCTTACCGCGCCTGTGCTGGCTAACCTCATTAATCTTTGCTTCAGAGAATCTACTTTCCCTAACTGCCTCAAAACTGGCTTAATACACCCTGTTTTCAAAAAAGGAGAAAGAAATAAGCCATCAAATTATCGACCAATTTCGATTTTACCTATTCTGGGAAAAATAATAGAAAGAATCATTGCAGATCAAATCACGCAATATATCGCATACTATAATATTTTTTCGTCCTCTCAGTTTGGATTCAGGAAAACTCTTTCCACAACGGATGCGGTTAATTTTTTTAACACATTTATTTCTGATAGCTTTAATAAAAATGCATACACCTACGCTACCATGTGCGACCTTTCCAGGGCATTCGAGCTGTTAAATCATGATATATTGTTACTTAAACTTTCACATTATAAATTCCAACCCTCCAGCATTATTTTTTTGAAATCTTATCTCGAAAATAGGGTACACATTGTGAAATTGAATGAACATCTCTCAGACCCTCAAAGAGTTAATACAGGAATAGCCACCGGTTCCATATTGGGGCCGTTGATGTTCCTACTCTATATCAACGATTTACCATCAAATCTACCCACCTACGGAAAAGCCACCATTTTCGCGGATGACTCTACGTTATACGTAGAGGATAAAAACGAAGCTGAGGCAGTTAGAAAAGGGGACATAGTTCTGTCATATGCACAGGCGTGGTTCGATGCAAATAGATTGCACCTAAATCGGAATAAAACACAAAGAATTATGATAAGTCTTAAAAAGATATCCGTCCCACATAACCCAACATCTGTCAAGTTACTAGGCTTCTACGTTGACCCTCACTTAAATTGGCAATCCCATATTAATTACGTTTCCAACCTTTTAAGCAGTAGAATCTTTCTTTTACGGCGGTTGCAGAAAGAAGTGTCTCCCCCAATATTAAAAAATGCTTACTATGGGCTTATTCACTCAATCATTTCCTATGGTGTTTTGTTGTGGGGCCACACTTCAAGCTCTCAGCAACTTTTTATAATTCAGAAATGCGCCGTACGCTTAATTAGTTATGCCAAGAGCAGGGACCATGCTAAGCCTTTATTTATAAATCAAGGTATCTTGACACTCCCATCATTATTCATTCTTAGATGTCTGCTAAGTGTCAAGAACAACCTTTCCAATTACCGAACTCCAGATACTTTTCACTCGTACAATACCCGCAACAAACAAAATCTTATACCTATACGACACCGAGTAAATGCAGCTAGAAATGGTAGTAACTATCACGGAGTGAAGTTCTATAACAAACTACCCAATAACATCCGAGAATTACCAGATAGAGCATTCAAATTATACATCGAAGACTATCTACTTAAAAAAGCATTTTATTCCATTGAAGAGTTCCTCAGTTCCGATTTAGGTGCAAATAATTAGTATAAATAATTATGATTTTATTGTGTATTAATTATATAATCCTATAAACAACTTACCTATTATCTCTCTCTCTCTCTCTCACCTTTTCTTTCTCAGTCGCTCTCTCCCTCTCTCTTCCTCTTCTTCTTTCTCTCTCTTCTCCCTTTCTCTTTCCCTCCCTCTCTCTCTCTCTCCCTCCCTCTCTCTCCCTCCCTCTCTCTCCCTCCCTCTCTCCCTCTCTCTCTCCCTCTCCTTCTCTCTCTCTCTCTCTCTTGCTCTTTTTCTCTCTCTCTCTTACTCTGTTTCTCTCTCTCTCCCTCTTTTTTTTTCTCTCTCTCCCTCTTTTTTTTTTTTTCTCTCTCTCTCTCTCTCTCTCTCTTCTCTATTATTCTTGTGTATAAGTATTTTAAGTTTATAATGTATTTTGTTTTTTATAATTTTATTATGTAACATACAAACAATTTGAATAAATTGAAGTATATTTTGAAAAAAAAAAAGTACCATTTAATCATGTAACTATTCATCATAAACACAAGATGTAGGTACTTATTTAAAGTATTTATCTATTATTATTTAAATACCACATGAGCTTACTGCTTTTTTGAGTAGGCCTTACATATCTACATATTTTTGTATAATATTTTATTGTAAATTATAATTAATAGCTTGCTTCATAATCATATTGATCATATAATCATTAATATCATCATTTATTCACCAAGTTTTCCCTGTCATTGTTTATCAATGAATAATTAAATATTTTACATAACTTGATCATCAAATTGTCATTAATAAAATTGGCAATTGATACTTTTGTTGGAAGTTGGAACACGTATTTTTTATTAAATTAATTTACTCGGTAGATTTAGTGATAAACCCACAATAGCCTAATGAAAACGAATAATGCCCTGGTATCAGCATTAAACAGACACAAAAGTTTTACCAATCATTGTTTTAATGTATAATGGGCTCTGCTCGTAAATAAATGAATCGGTACACCCGATAATTACTATTACTATTACTATACGAGTAGTATCTTCAATTTTTTATTTATTATTATTCATTTTCACTTGCAAACATTTCTACTCCAGGCAGATAAATATAGGAGGGGTTCAAGAAAAAGGAGAAGAGAAGTGTTTTTGAGATAATAGGAATATTTATTGAATAAGGAAAGCAGAGGAAGAAAGTAGAAGAGAAGGAATTAATGTCAAGCAAGTAGGAAGATGAGAAGGAGGAGAAAGCAAAGAGGTTTAGAAAGGAGATGTTGAAAATTAAGTGGCAGAGAATGCCAGAGGCATTAACTTCGCCCCGCATTACAAGACAATTGTAAATTTAAATATTTTATTTTGTTAATATTGTTATTTTTTATTATCTTTGTTGATAATTTACTGTTGATTGTTTTGTATAAAAAATAAAAAATAAATAAATCAAAAAATGGGAGATGTTGGGGTGCTAAAATGTGAACTGGAGGAAACTGCATATTGCTTTACACTGCATCTCTGTAGGAGTAGGTAATATCACTGTAGTACAACAGAGCTTAAGAAACATGTATGTAGGAGTGAGATTGACAATTGCAAAGGGGGAGAAAGAGTGTGAGATAAGGAAATAAGAGAGAGAGAGAGAAAGAAAGAGAGAGATAATGAAATGTAGGGAGGGAGAGAGAGAGAGAGTGTGAGAGAGATATATAGGGAAATGTAATGTAAGGATTTAGGGAGAGAGAGAAGGAAATGTAGGGAAAGAGTGAAAGAGAGACACGGAGTGATAGAAAGAAGGGACTGAGGAAGAAAATACGAGAGAAAATGCAGTAGAAGTTCAAGTGGAGGAAAAATAGAGAAAAAGAGATAAAGAAAGGGAGAACTAGAAGAAGAAGATAGCTAGAGAAAGGGGGTGGATAAAAGCTATAGCAATAAGAGGGAGGAACTCATTGATAAGGTAAGATAGAGAGAAAAAAAAGAGAAAAAAGAGGAGTATATAGAAAAAAGCAAAATTAAGAGGGAGGAGAGAGAGAGAAGGACAATGTCAGTTAGAAAGGGAGAGCTATGAAGAGAAGTAGGAGGGAAATATTAAAAGGAAGGAGGCGGTAATTAGAATAAATATTTACTTTGGCCAGCGATACCTCCTTCGTTTGGAAAATCGTGGGGGGGGGGTGTAAGTAATATGCTGAGTATGAGGAGAGAGACAGATCTGAAAGAGACAGAGAGAGAGAGAAAGAGAGAGAGAGAGAGGGAAGGGAGAGAGAGTATTATATAATTTATACAGGAAGGTTTAGATTTAAAATATTTGAAAACAAGGTATTAAAACAAGGTCCGTCCGATCGACACTATAACAGGGGCACAGACTTTAGAATTTGATGACAGGTTTGACCGACAGACAGACAGACAGAAAAATGAAATCGGATATCTATATTTATACTGCTTGTTAGCAGCGACCAGTGGCAGATTTATAGGCAAAAATAAAATATTGGGTTATTAAAGATACGGAAAAGTCCTATAATTCTGCTCTACCCATTAAAATTGTGATATAATAACACAAAGAAATACATTATTATTATTTTATTTATACTCAAAAATAATGCACAATTAGTACAATTACACATAAGTGAACATACATTATGTATGTACTACCTACAGTGAATATTTAGTGGGAATGAGTGAGTGAAAGAGTGAGGGTGGGTTTTAAGAGTTTGGGGGAAAAGGGGAGAGACAATAATGGCAGGTAGGAGTATAGTCAAAATTGAAGAAGTCACCGTTATCGAGTGAGTTAGCGCGCTTTTGCACGCATGATGATTTGGGTTCGATCCCCAACGGGGCAGAAATTTTTCTGCTCTGTACTTGGATATTCGGGGTCCACTCATACCAATTCATACGGTAATTGTTATTGATATAAATAACGATCAATCTATGTACTGTTTACTGACCTTGATATTTTGATGCCAGAAAGAAACTCATTTTTCAGATTATTTTCACTCGAGTGAGCTGCGATTTTACAGAATGCAAACTACCCGATCTTGCATCCGAGGAAACACCTAATCAAATTATGCAAATTGCATCTCTTGCTCACATTCAATTATTTCAAATAGGCTGCGGCAGTTTACAGAAGAAACCCGCCAGTTCCTCCCTTTATGGGCCTGATATGAGACTTGAAGGTGGGGAGGATAAAATTTCACCTCCAACACTTCCTCTTTTTCTTCTCCTCCCAAACACATTGCTTCTCTCTCACTCACTCTCTCTCTCTCTTCTTCTCTCTCTCTCTCCTCCTCTCTCTCCTCCAACTCCCTCACCTTTATTTGTCTTCTTTTCTTTCCACCTCCTCATTCTTCTTCTCTTTCTCATTCTAGTCCTACTTTTCTTCTATTTCTTCTTCTCCACATCTCCAAAACACATTTGTTCTCTCTCCTCCTCTCTCTCTCTCTTTCCCTCATCTTTATTCGTATTATTTTCTTTCATATACCTCCTTCTCCTTCTCCTCTTTCTTCTTCTAGTCTTTTTTTTTTCCTCTATTTTTTTCTTCTCCACTTCTATAAAACACATTTCTTCTCTCTCTCTCTCTCTCTCTCTCCTTCTCTCTCTCTCTCTCTCTCTTTCTCTCTCTCTCTCTCCTTCTCTTTCTCTCTCTCTCTCTCCTTCTCTCTCTCTCTCTCTCTTTCTCTCTCTCTCTCTCCTTCTCTTTCTCTCTCTCTTTCTCTCTCTCTCTCTTTCTCTCTCTCCTTCTCTCTCTCCTCTTCTCTCTCCTCCTACTCACTCATCTTTATTCGTCTTTTTTCTTTTCACCTCCTAATTCTCCTTCTCCTCTTTCTTCTTCTAGTTTTCTCTGCCTTTTTGGTCTTTCCTTCTTTTTCACTTTCTTCTCCACCCACTTCTACTCTTGCTTTCCTTTCGAATAATTCTCTGTTTCTTATTTGTCTTTCTCCTTCTCTTTGACTTCTTTCTAATCTTCTTTGTCCGTTTTCTAATTCCATCTCCTAATCTATCTTCTCTTTCGGCATCTTTGCTCTTCATCCACTCTTCTCCTCTCCCCTCTCCCCTCTTCAATTTTCTCTTTTAATCTGAAAATTGAGCCTCAAAAGAGACTGTGTGTCTACTTACCTGTGCCTTCTCAGGTCCCCAGGGATAGAACGATAAACACAAGGCATTTCATTGTAATCAAGATGATGACATCTTCCAGGTATTTATTGTTATTATTTTCCCTGTCAGGGATCTTTCAGCAGCTAGCTAGTAGCTAGCTATCTTGATGATTTTATACTCGAAGGCTAGAAAAAAATTGTCTACATTTCCAGTCGTGTATCCGACGAATTCGACAAAAAAGTACTTTTTTTACACTTTTTTTTTTTTTTTTACAAAACAATCAACAACAACAAATTAACAATAATTTAAAACAAATTAACAATAATTAAAAAAAAACTTAGAAATATGTACAAAAAAATAAAGAACATTATTAATTTTTAATTGTAATTGTTTTGTAATCCGGGGCGAAGTTAATCTTCAAGTTATCATATTTGTGTTAATCACAATCGAGATGACTCAATTACTCAAAATCACGCTGTAATTTTTTTACCGAAATTGGGACTCAAACAACCTACTTCCAGGTTACAAATCCACCGCCTCATCGATCAAGCTACTGAACTCAGTCGACTGAACTATCGATCAAGCTACAAAGGGCTGCAATTATACGTAAGTATTCGGTTCTTAAGATTTCAGGATCTCAGACTTGAACTTCGCAGTAAGCACAAGAAGTTTTCTTCACAAGACAACATTTCCTAACAACTAATTATTCAGAGAATAGAAACGCGTGCACCACTTGTTGATAGCTGAAATTCCGCGAACTATGACGCTCCAGACAAAACGTCCATTTCGGCGCAATGAAAGATATTTTACTTCCGATGAATTTCTAATGTTCAAAATCGGAAATATTATGTTCGTTTTTGAAAAAAAAAAAAAATGTGCTGCGATTGTAATTTTACTTCTGATAAATTTCTAATATTAAAAATCGGAAGTGTTCGTTTTTGTAAAGAACAAAAATATTTTTTTTCTCCGATTTCAATTTTGTTCATACATTGTAACGCGCAAATCTCAGAAACTACTGAACGGCCGGGATTCGAACCCGCAACATCCAGGTCAGTAACCATTGTACATGTACAGGAGAAATAAAAATAGTCTCTCTACCTACCAGACGAAAAAAAAAAAAAACACATTTCTTTTACTCTCCTAATAACAGTAATTACATTCAAAATTTAAATTAAATTTAAAATAAGAAGAAATAATCGCCCACGGCACTGTGTGCTTAGAAAGCTCTCCCCCGCTCCAATGCCGCCCCCTCTATGTCTTGTCTGTCTTGTTTGCTCAATTTTCATAATTGGAATGCATTCGTCCTGGGAAACTTCTTACGACCAAAATTTACTTAACAGTCTTAAGGTATGTCTGGCTAAACAGGAGATGATGGGAGGGAGGACGAGTTCTAATAGGAGAGACGAGTTCTAATGGGAGGGACAAGTTCTAATAGGAGGGACGAATATCAGAATTCGGAAAGCGAAGGAGGGACGAATTCTAATGGGAAGAAGGGATGAGTTCCAATAGGAGTGACGAGTTCTAATGGGAGGAAGGGACGAGTTTTACTAGGGTAAACAGGAGACGATGAGAGGAGGACGAGTTCCAATAGGGGAGACGAGTTACTATAGGAGGGACGTGTTCTAATAGGAGGGACGTGTTCTAATAGGAGGGACGAGTTCTAATAGGAGAGACGAGTTCTCATGGGAAGGAGGGACGAGTTCTAATAAGAGAGACGAGTTCTAATGGGAAGGAGGGACGAGTTCTAATAGGAGTGACGAGTTCTAATGGGAGGGAGGGACGAGTTTTACTAGGGTAAACAAGAGAAGATGGGAGGGAGGGAGGGACCAGTTCTAACAGAAATACAAGACGAGTTTTACTACTTACTTCAAACTATGCAGAATTTCAGAAACTTTGTAGAAAGCACCACATCTTAGTGGATTGTGAAACAAATATAATGGGGATTTATTTGTTCAAATAGGGATTTATCTCTTTAAATAGGGAATTATTTGTTTAAATAGGGAATTATTTGGATTCGAGCTTAGGACAAATTTAATTTCAGTAAAGTCTTTGGTGAGCGGGGAATTTTCTCAAACGTTTTGTGTCTGTTTTAGTAATAAAAATAACGACACTCTTTAGTGGAAGGTAACCACTAGGCAAGTCTAGTGCTCAAAGCATTTTCCACCACCTAAACCTCAGAGTTTTATTATTATGTGGTCACAAACTCTAATTAATAAGGAAAAATTCATGCACTGGGTGTGATTCGAACCAACGGATTTCTACGCTCCCTAGCTTACCAGACACTTGACTACCAGTGCACGGTTGCTCTGTTGCCTTTGCTAGAACAATAACCGAAATTAATTATAGGGGCTTGCGCGGCTGATGGTTTTTTCCCTGGTTGGTGGTCCCCGAGCAAGCCTCAAGAATGAAGGCAAAATAAATTATTATTAACTGGTTTGTGGAGGTTTTTGGCCCCCTTTGGCCGGTTATAACCCATTAAAAGTCAGTCCGGGTGGCTAAGTGGTAAAGGCGGCACTCTGTGAATCCAAAGATTCCAGAGGTCGTGGGTTCGAAACCCAGCCGGGACAGGACAAATTATCCTCCCATTTGGGATTTTTACCACGTAATAATACGCCTTGGGGCTAACTGCCTGAATAATGGGACTTATAAGTCCTAATCGGGCAGTATAAATAAGGCATATTATTTTTTTTATAAAAGAAGAATAATATTAGAAACTCGGTCTGAAGTTTCAAAATTATAAGAAAGGAAAGGAATCGATCTACTGATTGATTAGGCAGTGAACTCACAACCTGGAGGTCGGTTGTCAAGTCCCGGTTTCAGCCTAGATTTAGTAAAGCAAGTTTGAGTAGTTGTGATATCAATAAACACAAAAATGATAACGTATACATAATTATATTTATTATGAAATGCTTTATTAGATAAAAAATAAAGACAAATATACAGGGTGAGCATAAAGTCTCACCCCACCCCCCGTATCTCGAGAATGGCTGAAAATACAAGAAAACGCAAAAACCCGTATTCCTTAATATTTAGGAGGATTAATTTTCAGCCAAAAAAAATTTGCCTACACGGCCCCAGTCAGGCTGGGCATGGACCAACTTTAAAATCTTAAATAGAATGGTATGTCTTGTGGCATATTGTTGTAAAGGTCTCATAGAGAGAAGTCCATTACAAAAAATTTCAGTGAGCTACAACTTACCGTTCTCGAGATATAGGGTCGGACGTCCTGCGTAATATCCATATATTTTGACCTATAACTCGTTGACCGTAAATTCCAGAAAAATGAAATTTGTTGATAATAACTCCTTATGGCAAGAACTTTCGAGCAAGTTAAAACTGGATTTGTTTTTTCGTTAAATTTTTTCGGACTTTTCGTCCGGGTGGCAGACGAAACCGACCAGAAACTAATATCAACAGAGTATGTCGAGTTATATTTTTTTCGAAAGGGCTTGTCATAAGAAGTTATTATCAACAAATTTCATTTTTCTATAATTTACAGTTAACGAGTTATAGGTCAAAATATATGAATATTACAGGTGCGTTAAGCTGACAGCCCACCAGAACGGATTTTGACCAAATAAGGCTCAACGTTTTGTGCTCGTTTTGTGCCGTTTTGTGCCAACAAAAGTTTATTTTGTACCCCTACCGTTCTCGAGATATAGACCCCCCCCAGGTGGGCTGCTAGCTTAACGTTAAGCTAGCAGCCCACCAGAACGGATTGAGTTGAGACTAGGTTTATTGGATTCGGCTCGTTTTGTGCCAAAAATATTTTTCTCCTGCGACCTTTCGTTCCCGAGATATTGACATTTGAAAAAGTCACTTTTTGGCGGGAAAATTTTTTTTCTTGGAATTTTCGGGATTTTTTTATACCATCGTTTTGTGCTCGTTTTGTGCTCCAACTTTTGTCATCAAAACTTTTTTTGTACCCCTACCGTTCTCGAGATATAGACCCCCCCCAGGTGGGCTGCTAGCTTAACGTTAAGCTAGCAGCCCACCAGAACGGATTGAGTTGAGACTAGGTTTATTGGATTCGGCTCGTTTTGTGCCGTTTTGTGCCAAAAATATTTTTCTCCTGCGACCTTTCGTTCCCGAGATATTGACATTTGAAAAAGTCACTTTTTGGCGGGAAAATTTTTTTCTTGGAATTTTCGGGATTTTTTTATACCATCGTTTTGTGCTCGTTTTGTGCTCCAACTTTTGTCATCAAAACTTTTTTTGTACCCCTACCGTTCTCGAGATATAGACCCCCCCCAGGTGGGCTGCTAGCTTAACGTTAAGCTAGCAGCCCACCAGAACGGATTGAGTTGAGACTAGGTTTATTGGATTCGGCTCGTTTTGTGCCGTTTTGTGCCAAAAATATTTTTCTCCTGCGACCTTTCGTTCCCGAGATATTGACATTTGAAAAAGTCACTTTTTGGCGGGAAAATTTTTTTTCTTGGAATTTTCGGGATTTTTTTATACCATCGTTTTGTACTCGTTTTGTGCTCCAACTTTTGTCATCAAAACTTTTTTTGTACCCCTACCGTTCTCGAGATATAGACCCCCCCCAGGTGGGCTGCTAGCTTAACGTTAAGCTAGCAGCCCACCAGAACGGATTGAGTTGAGACTAGGTTTATTGGATTCGGCTCGTTTTGTGCCGTTTTGTGCCAAAAATATTTTTCTCTTGTGACCTTTCGTTCCCGAGATATTGACATCTGAAAAAGTCACTTTTTGGCAGGAAAATTTTTTTTCTTGGAATTTTCGGGATTTTTTTACCATTGTTTAGGACATTAATTTGGAAGTACCACTTTCTCGCGAATTTTTTTGTTGTTGTTGTTGTGTTAAATAACAATTATGTATTCAGTTTTTTTCTTTCTTTTAATGTCTGATCTGAAGTGCGTAGCTCAGCAATATTTTTCTCTTGTGACCTTTCGTTCCCGAGATATGCTCATCTGAAAAAGTCACTTTTTGGCGGGAATTGAGGTCACTGTGCGTGCAAGCTAGTGTATCAGCCACAGTGACTACTGTGAAGACTTTTTTTTTATCAGACCTGGTTGTAGGATTTTTAATTCAAACTTCACCTTTTACACAACAACAGTTTCTGAACATTTGATTCCATTTGGTTTTAAAGTCCTTATTTTTTATAGTCAGGGAGATAGTTTTATCCTGTTTACTGCGATTCGTACCAAGTAACAAAATTTATCCTAATTAGCCTGAGAACGCACACACATACAGCAAATGGAGGGTAAAACCCCCGTCCTGACTATCTCAAATCAGGACGTTAAAACCAAATAGAATCAAGAGATATATGAAAGGAGCCTAGACATTAAATCTGGGCGTTCATATAATCCTCTCACCACGTTATATGGGTATCTTTGTCTATCTCACGGACACGGAATTATTATTATACCTCACCCAGCCTGCGTTGGGCCCAAATACTAGCATCTCGAAGTCTTTACCCCGCTGGACGTTGGCTGAATTCGTGATCCTACGAGAACTGGAGCATTCAACTTTACCGTTGAATGCGGCACTCTGTGAATCCAGAGGTTCCAGAGGTCGTGGGTTCGAAATCCAATCGGGACATGACAAGTTATCCTCCCATTTGGGATTTTTACCACATAATAATAAGTCTTGGGCTTACTAATGGAATAATGGGACTCTAGTAGTCTTAATGGGGCAGTATAAATAAGGAGATATTATTATTATTATTCAACGTGCCAGCGACGCTGGCCTAATGGCTTTAGACATGTATAATTATGTATAAGGTTTGTGAAAAACAAACACGTTGAGGGATTCTGGCACGGGGAATAATCCTCTCGCTGTGATAGTGTGAAGAAAATCGCATGATTCCGTATCCGTAATATCGCGGGATTTTTCAATGATTTTACAAGTTTTCCCACTTATTTGTGGGAAAATACAGTACTCCAGAATTTTTCCTTGTGTCAGATCCCCACGTGGAGAGAAGACAAAAGGTAACTTGAAAGGTGACTAACCTCATGCGTGTCTTGAAATACTTATGAGGAATTAGTCTGGGTGCAAATTGGATTTTAAAGAGGAGAACTGGATAATTTAGTAACATTCTATTTATAAGACTAATTAGTCCCATTATTGCAGCAGAAAGCCCCAGACGTAGGTATTATTATGTGGTCAAAGCCCCAAATCAGAGGGTAACATGTCACGTACCGGCTGGATTTCGAAACCGCGACCTCTGAAATACCAGCAGACGCCTTGACCACTGGGCTGCCGGGAAAGACCACTTAGTTAACTTCGATTATGGGCGTTTAGAGAAAATTTTACAATTGATTCTGATAGCTCATTGACCCGTAGATTCCAAATACATTTGATGTCACTGTAGCATTGAGCATTAACATAAATAAAGTATGTAAAAAATTGATGTAGCTTGCAGTGGCGGAATTTCCGTCCAGCCATTCTTGGCCATTAACTTATCGAAAAAATATGAAAATTGACCTCTATAATATATTATACGTTAAAGTAAAAAAAAAAAAAAAAATGTTGGCCGTAAAATAGCCCAGGCAAATTAGTGCTCTAGCGTCAAAAAATTGCTCAATAGCTGGAAATCGTTTTAAACCCTTAAAGGGGTCCTGAATAATGGGTATATGAGTTTGCGACGGATTTTAGGTTGTGCTTCCGAGTTTAGGGCCTAAATAGTGCAAATTTTTTGCACTTTTTTTAAAATTGCGCTTATAACTCAAAATGTATTTATTCTACAGAAAATTTTACTCAGTTCTTATCTAAGGAACATAAAATTATGCGTCTAATGACGTTTGAATCATTAAAAAAGGTTAAGCCGTTCAGCCACAATCGCTCCTCAAAGATGGGTGGTTTTTTCAAACATAGCTCAAATTTTGAAAATTCTCAACTTTTAACGCCTGTAAGTCAAAAAGGACTACATCAATTGAAAAATTTAATAGAATCGAACTTGTAGAAAATGTAATTTTAAGTAAAATACTGTTTGAAATTTGAAATTTGCTCACTCCAGTGCTGAGATATGATTTTTCGTCCCTAGCGCCAAATTTCCTCTAAGGCAGTGCAACGCAAGAAACTTCATCTGAACTCTAAAATTCTCATATTCTTACAACTTTTCAAGCAAAACTGAACGTAATCTATTGAATTCAGTCGAATAGGTAATTTTGAGAAACTTGCACTGAATTTTACTAAGATCTTCACTGAACATGTTGTGATTTCAAGACAGCTGGCACACTATGGAGGATGTAACTTGTTTTATATGCGGGAACATTGTGCAAGAAGGAATATTAATAATAATATAATAATAAAAATGCATTTTCTTTGTGTTGTTATGTCACAGTTTTAGTGGGTAGCGCAGAATCATAGAACTTTGCCAGTTTAATTTACAATATCTTGTATTATTTGTGTGCCTATGATTCAGTCACTGGTCGCTGCTTCATATCAAAGCAGCTACTCTTTTTTCCTCACGACTCACGAAGTATGAGTGGACCCCGAACATCCAAGTACAGAGCTACAGAGCAGAAAAAATCCCATCCCGCTGGGAATTGAACCCAGGTCACCATGCGTGCAATGCCTAGCGCGCTAGCTCACTCGGCTACAGTGACTACAACATATTAAAGGCAAAGATAGAGGAATATTAAAGGAAAAGTCACTTTGAATGTTCATTGAGGACAGCAGGAGGAGAAATGATGTGCATCACACGTGGTTACAGACTCAAAGATCTGTTATACTTCACAAGAAGTGTCGCAAAGGTGTCTACACGAAGGAGTCAAACACTATAAAGGCCGAAAAAGAAGCAAGAAACGGAAGCCGTGTGACAAGAGGCCGTGAGGAAATACCAAAATTCAACTTCAAGGAGCTCTGCTTCTACTGTAGAAAAGATATGGAGGTTCTGGGTACTAACGACTTCTTAGGAGTGAACCACTTTTCATGGCCATCAATGGTATCCATGTTTATATCGGCGTTGTCATATACGAATTGAGTTAATGAATTTTTAGTGGTGATAAGGCCATGATACGTTCCATGCTATGGGGGGGTATTCAGTGCTTCACTCCTAAGAAGTCGTTAGTACCTAGAACCTCCATACTGAAGGTGAAATCAATCCCACTAGTGACCAGTTTGAGCGAACTCTCCCTGTTCACGCCATGTGACTCCAGTTTGAATTGACTCCAAACTTACCCCGCGCATATCACTCGATCTCTACGCCCCTAACTGTTAGAGATAACACTTCGATATCAGATGATAGGCATATCATATATGATCTTACAAAGAAAGCCAGAGATTCGGTACGATAGATTGGGAACGACCATGCCTCGTTCAGATTGTAACAACCAGTGGTCAGGGTACGTCTTCTCTCCTTCCTCGATCTACCACCTTTGATCCCCTTCTAAAGGCGTAAGTACTTGGTACAAGTACTCAAGGTAAGATCATCCAATCTCATTTCATAGTAGTAGTTTATTTCTTCCTTTTATCTTTCCGTGTAAATTTAATACTCTTTAATACAACTACACCTTTCGTAGTAGCGTTATTGAACCAGCGGCCTTTTCTTCGTTAAACCCCAGTAACTGGGAAACTTAGGTCTTTCGGCTTCAAAGCCCCAGTTACTACATTAATTCACTCCCCTCGTCCAGATATACCTTGAGCTGCATCAGGATCCATAGATGGGCGTGAATTAAAGAACATACCACGACAAGAATCGTACTTGCCTTCAGCGGCTACGAGGTCTGATTCAGTTGCCATCTTACGCAATACCACCGCCCCCATTTCATCTCCTCTGGCAATTGCAGAAACTTTAATTTTTTGCATTATTTCTTGTGTCTGAATTTCACGTCTATGAAGAGGAAGCTTTTTCTGTTTAACCTTGAAGCTTTCAGAGGCATCTTTTCCACAGTAGAAGCAGAGCTCCTTGAAGTTGAATTTTGGTATTTCCTCACGGCCTCTTGTCACACGGCTTCCGTTTCTTGCTTCTTTTTCGGCCTTTACAGTGTTTGACTCCTTCGTGTAGACACCTTTGCGACACTTCTCGTGAAGTATAACAGATCTTTGAGTCTGTAACCACGTGTGATGCACATCATTTCTCCTCCTGCTGTCCTCAATGAACATTCGAAGTGACTTTTCCTTTAATATTCCTCTATCTTTGCCTTTAATATGTTGTAGTCACTGTAGCCGAGTGAGTTAGCGCGCTAGGCATTGCACGCATGGTGACCTGGGTTCAATTCCCAGCGGGATGGAATTTTTTCTGCTCTGTAGCTCTGTACTTGGATGTTCGGGGTCCACTCATACTTCGTGAGTCGTGAGGAAAAAAGAGTAGCTGCTTTGATATGAAGCAGCGACCAGTGGCTGAATCATAGGCACACAAATAATACAAGATATTGTAAATTAAACTGGCAAAGTTCTATGATTCTGCGCTACCCACTAAAACTGTGACATAACAACACAAAGAAAATGCATTTTTATTATTATATTATTATTAATATTCCTTCTTGCACAATGTTCCCGCATATAAAACAAGTTACATCCTCCATAGTGTGCCAGCTGTCTTGAAATCACAACATGTTCAGTGAAGATCTTAGTAAAATTCAGTGCAAGTTTCTCAAAATTACCTATTCGACTGAATTCAATAGATTACGTTCAGTTTTGCTTGAAAAGTTGTAAGAATATGAGAATTTTAGAGTTCAGATGAAGTTTCTTGCGTTGCACTGCCTTAGCGGAAATTTGGCGCTAGGGACGAAAAATCATATCTCAGCACTGGAGTGAGCAAATTTCAAATTTCAAACAGGATTTTACTTAAAATTACATTTTCTACAAGTTCGATTCTATTAAATTTTTCAATTGATGCAGTCCTTTTTGACTTACAGGCGTTAAAAGTTGAGAATTTTCAAAATTTGAGCTATGTTTGAAAAAACCACCCATCTTTGAGGAGCGATTGTGGCTGAACGGCTTAACCTTTTTTAATGATTCAAACGTCATTAGACGCATAATTTTATGTTCCTTAGATAAGAACTGAGTAAAATTTTCTGTAGAATAAATACATTTTGAGTTATAAGCGCAATTTTAAAAAAAGTGCAAAAAATTTGCACTATTTAGGCCCTAAACTCGGAAGCACAACCTAAAATCCGTCGCAAACTCATATACCCATTATTCAGGACCCCTTTAAGGGTTTAAAACGATTTCCAGCTATTGAGCAATTTTTTGACGCTAGACCCCATTTTAGCACTAATTTGCCTGGGCTAAAAAGTATTATGGACTTTTCATACTGTTCGCATACCGAAAAGATGAAGGTATCAAACGTAATTATTATTAATAATAATAATAATATCGCCTTATTTATACTGCCCGATTAGGCCTATTAAGTCCCATTATTCCAGCACTAAGCCCAAGACGTATTATTATGTGGTAAAAATCCCAAATGGGAGGAAAACTTGTCATGTCCCGGCTGGGTTTCGAACCTGCGACCTCTGGATTCACAGAGTGCCGCCTTTACCACTGAGCTACCGGGACATTATTAGTTTATATTTTGCGGCGGTCGGTCTTAAACTGAGGAATATACCACTTACATTTACAATAGGTGACCCTAGTGCCTATTGTAAATCAGATGGGATAGGGTCATCATTAAAAATCAAAATCAATTACAAAATTTTCTTTAGACACCAAATCCATGTTATCCTGCTTGTCACCCGGACTAAATATTTCGTCTAGACTCTAGATAAGAATTGCAACAATTTCTGTTTACTTTTGTTCATTAAACCCTGAATATTCTTATCATCAACATCTCCTGATCGCGATGTTAGACAGACGCATTAAAAGAATCTGCCTTTGACTCGGAAATATCTCGTCTAAGCCTTGGGCATTTTATAAATCTTAACATTTATTTTACCCGAACTTTACGTCAATTGCTAAATACTTTTTTAAACCTTCGTTTTTAAATTTGAGAACCTACAGAGACTTTTCTGATTGGGTAAATCTTGGGATCTCATAATTTATTTTTAATATTTATAATTTTCGACCGTCGTCGCGTCGTTTCTATTATATTTATGAAACTTAAAGATTTGTATTGCTGAGCTACGCACTTCAGATCAGACATTAAAAGAAAGAAAAAAACTTGATACATAATTGTTATTTAACACAACAACAACAACAACAACAACAACAACAAAAAAATTCGCGAGAAAGTGGTACTTCCAAATTAATGTCCTAAACAATGGTAAAAAAAATCCGAAAATTCCAAGAAAAAAAATTTTCCTGCCAAAAAGTGACTTTTTCAGATGTCAATATCTCGGGAACGAAAGGTCACAAGAGAAAAAATATTTTTGGCACAAAACGGCACAAAACGAGCCGAATCCAATAAACCTAGTCTCAACTCAATCCGTTCTGGTGGGCTGCTAGCTTAACGTTAAGCTAGCAGCCCACCTGGGGGGGGTCTATATCTCGAGAACGGTAGGGGTACAAAAAAAGTTTTGATGACAAAAGTTGGAGCACAAAACGAGCACGAAACGATGGTATAAAAAAATCCCGAAAATTCCAAGAAAAAAAATTTTCCCGCCAAAAAGTGACTTTTTCAAATGTCAATATCTCGGGAACGAAAGGTCGCAGGAGAAAAATATTTTTGGCACAAAACGGCACAAAACGAGCCGAATCCAATAAACCTAGTCTCAACTCAATCCGTTCTGGTGGGCTGCTAGCTTAACGTTAAGCTAGCAGCCCACCTGGGGGGGGTCTATCTCTATATCTCGAGAACGGTAGGGGTACAAAAAAAGTTTTGATGACAAAAGTTGGAGCACAAAACGATGGTATAAAAAAATCCCGAAAATTCCAAGAAAAAAAATTTTCCCGCCAAAAAGTGACTTTTTCAAATGTCAATATCTCGGGAACGAAAGGTCACAAGAGAAAAATATTTTTGGCACAAAACGGCACAAAACGAGCCGAATCCAATAAACCTAGTCTCAACTCAATCCGTTCTGGTGGGCTGCTAGCTTAACGTTAAGCTAGCAGCCCACCTGGGGGGGGTCTATATCTCGAGAACGGTAGGGGTACAAAAAAAGTTTTGATGACAAAAGTTGGAGCACAAAACGAGCACAAAACGATGGTATAAAAAAATCCCGAAAATTCCAAGAAAAAAAATTTTCCCGCCAAAAAGTGACTTTTTCAAATGTCAGTATCTCGGGAACGAAAGGTCGCAGGAGAAAAATATTTTTGGCACAAAACGGCACAAAACGAGCCGAATCCAATAAACCTAGTCTCAACTCAATCCGTTCTGGTGGGCTGCTAGCTTAACGTTAAGCTAGCAGCCCACCTGGGGGGGGTCTATATCTCGAGAACGGTAGGGGTACAAAAAAAGTTTTGATGACAAAAGTTGGAGCACAAAACGAGCACAAAACGATGGTATAAAAAAATCCCGAAAATTCCAAGAAAAAAAATTTTCCCGCCAAAAAGTGACTTTTTCAAATGTCAATATCTCGGGAACGAAAGGTCGCAGGGGAAAAATATTTTTGGCACAAAACGGCACAAAACGAGCCAAATCCAATAAACCTAGCCTCAACTCAATCCGTTCTGGTGGGCTGCTAGCTTAACGTTAAGCTAGCAGCCCACCTGGGGGGGGTCTATATCTCGAGAACGGTAGGGGTACAAAATAAACTTTTGTTGGCACAAAACGGCACAAAACGAGCACAAAACGTTGAGCCTTATTTGGTCAAAATCCGTTCTGGTGGGCTGTCAGCTTAACGCACCTGAATATTACGCAGGACGTTCGACCCTGTATCTCGAGAACGGTAATTTGTAGCTTACTGAAATTTGTTGTAATGAACTTCTCTTTATGAGACCTTTGAAACAATATGCCACAAGACATACCATTCTATTTAAGATTTTAATGTTGGACCATGCCCAGCCTGACTAGGGCCGTGTAGCCATTTTTTTTTGAGCTGAAAATTAATCCCCTTAAAAATTAAGGAATACGGGTTTTTGCGTTTTCTTGTATTTTCAGCCATCCTCGAGATACGGGGGGGGGGTGAGACTTTATGCTCACCCTGTATACAGTATGTTTCAGAAAAGGTGGCCACCCCCTCGTAACTTTTGAACGCGACGGAATTTTTCAATTCTGTAAAGTCCTAGGTATAGGAAGTGCCCTATGGCCCATCCTGTGGTCATATTTATTTTTGGCCCCGGTCGGCCCTTCCGGCTTTTAGGCCATATTTTTTCATTTTTCTCGCGAATTTTAAATGGAATGCTATATTTTTTATTCCTGTTAATTAGAGTCCAAGTTAGGCTGAGTATAATGAGCTTTTAAAATTTTCAAAAACCTTATCAGGGGCGGAGCTAGTAGGGTGCAAGTTTCAAAATTGTTACACCCTGTATTTCAGCGTTAGTTAGATTTTTTAGTACTTCTTTTATGTTCATAGGTTCAAAATATTGTTTTACACCATGTGAAATCAAAAAACCATTTTTGTTTACATCTAATCAGGGTCATAGTAAGGTTTTTGTAAAAGTACTTTTTTTCTCACGTCAATTTTTCCGTAAATTAATGGTGTATTCGAAATTGGCATTTTTAAAGGTGAAAGTCTGCAGTGACATATATTTTTTATGCTTGAAATCGAAAGAAAACTTAACGGAAAAGCGATTAAATTCATAAAAAAAGCCATTTAACCTGCTAGTTTTTTCACGACAGTGTCCGGTAAAGTGGGTGAATTTCGTATTGGATTTTTTTGTTGTTGAGGAAACACAATTGGCATAGAAAATAAATAATACCTAATAAGGGAATAATACTTCAATTAACATAACTAAATGCGAAATTAAATGAAGATTATTTCTTCTAAATCAGTGCCGGATAATTTTTTTTTCTCTCTCTCTTTCTCTCTCTCTCTCTCTTCGCCTCTTTAAAATAATTGAATTGGTTTAATTTTCACCCTCAAGAGTTTGGTACTTGACCTGGTATTTTTTTCTCTTAAATTTCGAGATAATTAAATTTTTATTTAGAGACCTGGTATTCATTACTAGCAACACCAGTATGATTTTTTTTTTTTTTTTTTGGGTTTAATATCGCGTTTCAACTGCATGGTCATATCATAACGGGGGTGTTACATTCCATTCGCAAGAAACTCACCAACCTCCTAAACACATTTATCTCACCCAGCCTGGGTTAGGCCGGAATGCCAGCATCACGAAGTCTTCTCCTCGCTGGACGTTGTTTAACTTCGGTGATCCTACAAGAATCGTTGCATTCAAAGCGCCATCGGACTGACTCCAGAATTATTGACAATGTGTTTTCTACAGATTTTACCAACTTACCAACTAAAATTGTCTCAAGAGGGGACCCCTAGGCCGACTTTAGAAGCAGCATTATCCGATAATTATTTTTGATACAACTTGAACTTTGAAAAGTGAAAAAAAGAGAGAGAGAAAAAAAAAAAAATATCCGGCACTGATTTAGAAAAAATAATTTTCGCTATGTTTATTGAAGTAATATTCCCTTATTAGATATTATTTATTTTCTATGCCAATTGTGTTTCCTCAACAACAAAAAAAATCCAATACGAAATTCACCCACTTTACTGGACACTGTCGTGAAAAAACTAGCAGGTTAAATGGCTTTTTTTATGATTTTAATCGCTTCTCCGTTAAGTTTTCTTTCGATTTCAAGCATAAAAAACATATGTCACTGCAGACTTTCACCTTTAAAAATGCCAATTTCGAATACACCATTAATTTACGGAAAAATTGACGTGAGAAAAAAAGTACTTTTACAAAAACCTTACTATGACCCTGATTAGATGTAAACAAAAATGGTTTTTTGATATCATATGGTGTAAAACAATATTTTGAACCTATGAACATAAAAAAAGTACTAAAAAATCTAACTAACGCTGAAATACAGGGTGTAACAATTTTGAAATTTGCACCCTACTAGCTCCGCCCCTGATAAGGTTTTTGAAAATTTTAAAAGCTCATTATACTCAGCCTAACTTGGACTTTAATTAACAGGAATAAAAAATATAGCATTCCATTTAAAATTCGCGAGAAAAATGAAAAAATATGGCCTAAAAACCGGAAGGGCCGACCGGGGCCAAAAATAAATATGACCACAGGATGGGCCATAGGGCACTTCCTATACCTAGGACTTTACAGAATTGAAAAATTCCGTCGCGTTCAAAAGTTACGAGGGGGTGGCCACCTTTTCTGAAACATACTGTATAATCATTATGGGAAAAAATAGATAAATATCTACATAATAATATGTCCTAACTAAATATTTCACATGCAGGTAAAAGGTCTATAACATGAGAAAACTGTGCAGCACTGAAAATGTCACAAAAGAAAGTCATTACTATCTTATAATACTATTATTAAAAATATTATTATAATAATTTATTATTATTATTATGATAAAGGAAATTTACGAGTCTGGCGGGGATAGGCAGTGCTGGGGACGTCATGCTGTGAGGAAGCGTAGGCCTGAAACCTGAAAGCGTTATTAGCTCCTTTTCACTTTTGATCACGTTTGCTCCATCTGTCTTACGGCGTTATGGGAGCTTTTTTTTATCGCTGGCTCTCCCTTTTCTTTCTCAGTCAATCTCTTCTCTTTTTCTATACGCTTTCTCTTTTTTTATTTCTCTCTCTCTCTCTCTCTCTTTGTGTCTTCTTTCTTTTTTTGATGATCATTCCTCCACTATCTGGCTACCATCGTTCACGATGACGCCATCCTATGATATGATACTTTCTCATCCTACTTCTTTTGGTTATTTTTTCATATTTCTATTTCTTCTTTTCAGCTTTTTACCTTCTTCTTCAGCTTCCTGGAATCGAAATGAGCACGTAAACTCATTAACATTCATCTCACAAGTGAATTTTTTATTGCATCAGAACGCAAGGTGGTCTTTGTCCATTCAGGAGTTGTACATTAGTGTCTGGTTGTAATAATATGCTACGTGTAGAGACCACTCGTGGTCATACAGGCGAACCTGGATAAGAGAACTGGATATAAGAGAAACCTGGATAAGAGAACTGGATATAAGAGAAACCTGGATAAGAGAACTGGATATAAGAGAAACCTGGATAAGAGAACTGGATATAAGAGAAACCTGGATAAGAGAACTGGATATAACAGAAACCTTGATAAGAGAACTGGATATAAGAGAAACCTGGATAAGAGAACTGGATATAAGAGAAACCTGGATAAGAGAACTGGATATAAGAGAAACCTGGATAAGAGAACTGGATATAAGAGAAACCTGGATAAGAGAACTGGATATAAGAGAAACCTGGATAAGAGAACTGGATATAAGAGAAACCTGGATAAGAGAACTGGATATAAGAGAAACCTGGATAAGAGAACTGGATATAAGAGAAACCTGGATAAGAGAACTGGATATAAGAGAAACCTGGATAAGAGAACTGGATATAGGAGAAACCTGGATATGAGAGAACTGGATATAAGAGAAACCTGGATATAAGAGAACTCAAGGTACTGGAATTTTTTTCTCTGTAATATTCTCTGTAATATTAGCCAGCGTCGATGGCATGTTGAATACACCGGTTCCCTTCAGAACACCGAAGTTAAGCGACATCCAGCGAGGTTAAGACTTGGATGGGTGACCATTCAAATTCTAATTCTCGTGACGCTGGCTTTTCCCGGCCCCACTCAGGCTGGGTGAGGTCAATGTGAGTAGCAGGTTTGTGAGTTTCCTGCGAATGGAGGGTAAAACCCCCGTCGTGATATGACCATGGCAGTTGAAAGCGACGTTAAACCCCACTTAAAAAAAAAAAAAAAAAAAAAAATAAAATATGTATGATGGAGGTAGCAAGACGGGGGTTTTACCCTCCATTCGCTGGAAACTCACAAACCAGCTACTCAAATTCACCTCACTCAGTCTGAGTGGAGTGTTCAAATTTGAATGGTCACCCATCCAAGTACTTACTAACTTCGCTGGACTTTGCTTAGCTTCAGTGACTGAATAAGAACTGGTATAAGTGCGATTGACGCTGGCTTTTTATGCTCTGAATGAATAAGAGATGTTAAGCACAAAGTGATATTGTTCTTTTTTGTCGTAAATATAATCATAAAATTATTAACAGCATTTCTAACAAAATTTACCCCCAAAGGTGAAACACAGCGTGCAATAATATATTTAAAACTTTCCATTCTTAGTAGTAATAATAAGATCAAAATATCTAATCTTTATAAGTTATCGAAAAATCAATGCTAGATTTTTTTTTTTAATTAAAATGTTGCAAAATCAATGCTACTCTTGAGATTCAAACTCGAGACTTTTCGCACCACCCCGTGGCTGCTACCATACGTCCGTCATGTACAAACCATCTATTTCTCTGCCATAAGTACCCACTATTACCTGAAAAACAATTGTTTTACCAGAAGGGAAAACATCTCGAGTCCTCATTTCAATAAAATGATCATTTCCCACACCGGTGTCTCGCGTTAAGGTCTGATGTCTGATGTGAAAGTCGGGGTAATGATGGTTTTGTGTGGTTTTAAATGGATTACAGAGAGTATCATCATCATTGTCGTTCTTATAAAAACCATCAGACATCCCGAAAAGTACAAATGTACTTAGCGGAACTTTTAACAATGATGATTATTGAAAACCGAATAAATTTATTATTATTATTATCTATAATTCCGTTTCCGTGAGATAGGTACCTAAATCACGGTGGTGAGAGGATTACATGGACGTCCAGATGTCTAGGCTCCTTTCATGTCCATTGATTCTATTTAGTTTTAACGTCCTGACTTGAGGTAGACAGGACGGAGGTTATACCCTTCATTCGCAGGGAATCATACCAGCTACCCACATTAACATCACCCAGCCTGGGTAGGGCCGGAATTGCCAGCCTCACATGTTCGGAGGGAATTGCATTTTCTGTGCGAAAAGTCCGCTCCAACTGGGAATTGAACTCAGGATCTCTGGACTACGGGCGGTAGTCCAGACATATCACCATCCACAGATAGATTTGAAAGATTTTGTTGGACGGGAGTTCACATCCTACCTCGTGAGGAAAAATGAGTGGCTGTATTGATGTTTTCAGTGGCCATTATCCAAGAACTATGTGAAAATGATATGGTTTGATGCATGGTCACATCCAACCTCGTGAGGAAAAATGAATGGCTGCTTTGATGTGTGCAGCGACAAGTGGCAAATAAAATCACCTAGAATACCTAGATGGACTCGTGATTTCAGAATTTTTGATTTACGTTCCATTTTTCTGTATCTTGGGTGGTTCTTTTCAAAATTGGCGAATGAGATCTATTTCTTAAAGATACGGAACAGTCCTCTCATTCTGCGCTGCTCACTAAAATTGTGATAGAATAAAACAAACAAACATGTTTACTATTATTATTATTACATCATGCTTTTTTTCCTTTTAAGAGATGAGTGTTTCACAGCCGTTTTTATTTCGTAGTCATGAAGCTACTGTAGACGCTTGTGATCTGTGTTGTAGCCTGCCCATTCCGTAGTATGCCTCTGACGGGCGAGAAGTGACACAATACTTCCCTGTTAGGTGCTGGGTCAACACGAGCGCACCGAAAGGTCTCGCTTACAAACAATTGTAACCAAATTAAGAAAACAATTTTTTGTCGGCACGGGGGATCGAACCCGGGACCTTCCGCTTGGCAAGCGAGTTCTTAACCACTGAGCTAATCGCGCGCTCTATCTCCCCCAACACTCTCTCTCTCTCTCTCCCAACACACGCTGTCTCCCAGCACTCCCTTTCTCACTTTCCCTCTCTCTCTCAAAGTACTCTCTTTTCTTCTCAAATATTCTCCTCCCTCCCTTCCTACCTCATTCCCTGATACCCTTGTGTGTTTCATCCTGGTAAATAACCTTTCTAGAATCATTACATTTCTCAGTGCTAATGAATTTACATTTCCTTGGAGTCTGCAAACTCTACACTGCTATACACAATCTATACAGATTGTATACAAGGTCCGGAAAAAAAAGGAACCACTCGAAATATCTGGAGAACGGATTAATTTTTTTTTAATTCTACAATCCAAAGTTGACCCCCCCTGGCACCGGCCCTGGTAATATTAAAAAAAAAGTCTAATAGAAATAGAAAATGTTTTTTCCCCTTTGATATAATGGTATACCTGTTTCACTTATTTTCAAAATTTAAATCCGTTCACTAGATATTTCGAGTGGCTCCTTTTTTTGGCGGACCCTGTGTAGTAAAATGAGAACATCGAGAAACTATTGGGAAGGAGGAATAAAGGGAGGCCCGAACATAGGTGGAGAGATACAGGAAGATTTCAGTCAACATAGACAGAAATATTCGAAGGGGGAGGACGCCCTAGACAGAAAGTAGGAAAAGAGGGAGCCCAAGCTTAGGTGGAGAGATAAAGTCGAGGAATATTTGTGAGAGAAGGGTTGGAAAAGAGAGGAACAAACTTAGGTGGAGAGATAAAGTCGAGGAGGATTTGTGAGAGAAGAGTTGGAAGCGGGAGGCCCAAGCTTTGGTGGAGAGATAAAGTAGAGGAGGATTTGAGAGAGAAGATTTGGAAAAGAAAGGACCAAGCTTTGGTGGAGAGATAAAGTAGAGGATGATTTGAGAGAGAAGGGTTGGAAAAGAGAGGACCAAGCTTTGGTGGAGAGATAAAGTCGAGGAATATTTGTGAGAGAAGGGTTGGAAAAGAGAGGAACAAACTTAGGTGGAGAGATAAAGTCGAGGAGGATTTGTGAGAGAAGAGTTGGAAGCGGGAGGCCCAAGCTTTGGTGGAGAGATAAAGTAGAGGAGGATTTGAGAGAGAAGGGTTGGAAGAGAGAGGACCAAGCTTAAGTGGAGAGAAAGAGTAGAGAAGGATTTGAGAGAGAAGGGTTGGAAAAGAGAGGACCAAGCTTTGGTGGAGAGATAAAGTAGATAAGGATTTGAGAAAGAAGGCTTGGAAAAGAGAGGACCAAGCTTTGGTGGAGAGATAAAGTAGACGAGGATTTGAGAGAGAAGGTTTGGAAGAGAAAGGCTCAAGCTTAGGTGGAGAGATAAAGTAGAGGAGGATTTGAGAGAGAAGGGTTGGAAGAGGGAAACTCAAGCTTAGGTGGAGAGATAAAGTAAAGGAGGATTTGAGAGAGAAAGGTTGGAAGAGGGAAACTCAAGCTTAGGTGGAGAGATGAAGTAGAGGAGGATTTGAGAGAGAAAGGTTGGAAAGGAAAGGACACACTGGACAGAAACAGGTGAAGAACAAGAGTTGAAACTACGGTAGATTGAAAGAAGATACAACAGTAGATAAATAATTAATTTATCAATAGGAAATGCTATATTCGGTGATAGATCATTATGTAATATTATTAGATATGTATATGTAGGTAGTTGTACACAGACATGTTTGGATGTCTTTTTGAAGCAAGATTTCCTTCAAACATGCTTAAATTTCCTTTATGGACGCATGTTTCAATGATTAGACCCATGTCTCTCAGAGTCCTTCCTGAGAATCTGTCAGGACGATAAGAACTTATAAGACGGGGAAGGATGTGTTAACAAGTGATGATAAACTAAATTTATGTGGTAGACAGGCGTGGCCGGTGCTAAGGAGCTGAGGAACTGCAGCACCCCCAGACACAAAAAAAAGAGAGGATTTTCTCGTGTCCCATCTCGTTAACAATGAAAATCATCATACATTTCTAGAATGATGAATGCATAGTTATTATGATTAGCATGGTTATGAAAATAAAATTCTTTAGATACTGAAAGAGTAACTGTATAAATCACATTTTAGTCGGGTCTATGTGGCAGCACCACCAAAACATTTTCCCACCGGCCGCGCCTGGTGGTAGAGAAAGTCCTGACAAAGGAGAGAATGTTGAGAGAGTTGAATCAGTTGAACATTCATAAAAGTGAGAAGTTCTACTTCAGAGTTGTCCAACCCGCGGCCCGCGAGCTCCTTTTTGAGGCCCGCTCAGCAGTACGTAGCAGTTTCTAGTATAATACGTAAATAAATAAACCTTTATTTGGAACAGAAATATTACATACATCAAAATTAATAAGAATACATTTCATTAAAGATCTTCAGATAATAATGTTGCAAAAATATTGAATGTTCAATCAAAGGACGACTTAAATAATTTGTATTATTTTGTACAGGGTGCACTCAAAATTCGATCCTTCTTGCGTAATGAATAAGTTTTAAAAAAAATTCTTTTGTTTTTTCACCAGGCTTATTGTAAAACTTACAGGAAAGTTTGTTAAAACTGTCCTTTTTTTTGTTTACTTCTTAGATACCAGTAGATATAAAGAGGAACAAAACATAAGATTTTATTAAATTTAAGTAGAAAATGAGAGCTATAACTTCAATGAAATAAGTATGAATTTTGTAACTTTTATTTTAGTGTGTAAGTTATTTTTCTCTGTAAACTTGTCAACCATTGTAAAATCATTATTGATAAAATACAATTATTTACATATATTCTATTCTTCTATTCATTCTATTCTACATCAAAATTAATACATACATCAGAACAACTGGTTCCAATTCAGCTTATTTGCTGAGGTACTAGTATAATAACTATCTTACCTATATTTCTCTCTCTCTTCATCCTCAGTCTGCTTTCCAGTATAATACGTATCTCACCTATACCTATCTTTCTCTTTCAACTCTTTCTCATCTTCTTATTTTTTCACTATGTACATATTGTACATTCATTATTATTTAGATATGGGCAATATTAAGATATAGTTGATATAATATTACCTATGTTATTTCTCTGATTTTTGTTTTGTCATAATTACAATATTTTTTAGTTAAATTATGTATGAGAGAGCTTACCTCTAAATAAGTTAGAATTAGCTTAAGAGGTAACAATATTGTATTATTAATTTATTGTCAATAAAGCAAATATTTCAAATTCAAATTAAAAAAAAAAAAATTCTTTCTCTCTGTCTCCATTACACCAAAGTATCAAACTCTATCTTGCAAGTACATTATTTTGAGAAAGAAGAAAGGGACAGAGACACGGAGAGAGAGAGAGATAGAGAGAGAGAGTGAGGGAGAGAAATAGAGAGAGAGAGAGAGAGAGAAAGAGATCAGGATATAGACTGAGATGGAGAGAGGGTTGTCACTTAGATAAATAGGTTTACATTTTCTGACATGTCTTTTGTAAAACAACATTCTCCTTTCTTTGCAATTCTTCTCTCTCCCTCTCTCTCTCCCTCCCTCTCTTTCTTTCTTTTTTTTCTCTCTCTCCCTCTCTTTCTTTCTCTCTCCCTCTCTCTCTTTCTTTCTCTCTCTTTCTCTCTCTCTCTCTCTCCCTATCTCTCTATCCCTCCTCCCATTCGTTCTCATCCCTCCTATTTCTCTTTAAATCTTCTTCCTCTCTATCTCTCCTTTCTTTCCTTGCATCTGTTCTATCTTTTATTATGATACTTTTCCTCTCCTCTTTCTCCCCCTTTCTCTCTATCACTCCTCCCATTCGTTCTCCTTCCTTCCCTTTTCTTTCAATTCTTCTCGTCCATCTTTCTCTCTCTCTCTCTCTCTCTTCCTTTTTCCTTGTATCTCTTCTTTCTCTTATTCTTCAACTATACTTTTCCTCTCCTCTATCTCTCCCTTTCTCCCTTCTCTTTTCTTTCAATTCATTCTCCCACTACATCTTTTTCCTCGTCCATCTCTCTCTCTCTCTCTCCCCCATTTTGTCTAACCCTCCTTCCATTCATTCTCCTCCCTTCTCTTTTCTTTCCATTCATTCTCCTCCCTTCTCTTTTCTTTCAATTTATTCTCCCACTGCATCTTTCCCCTCGTCCATCTCTCTCTATCTCTCCCTTTCTCTCTATCCCTCCTCTCATTCGTTCTCCTCCCTTCTCTTTTCTTTCAATTTATTCTCCCACTACATCTTTCCCCTCGTCCATCTCTCTCTCTCTCTCTCCCTTTCTCTCTCTCCCTCCTCTCATTCGTTCTCCTCCCTTCTCTTTTCTTTCAATTCATTCTCCCACTACATCTTTTCACATCGTCCTTGCCACAACCTTTGCTTTCAGAGCAGATCTGAGTAGGCAACTAGGCATGTTTTTGCTTTCAAAGTGGATCTGTTTTTGTTTTCAAATTTTCCGCCTGGTAGCATTTTATTTTGTTGTCAATTGATGCCCCGGCCTCTTTCAAGTGCAGAGGACACATACATAACTTTTTCTTTCTCTCTTCTAGAGGATTCATTTTTTAAAGCAAAATACATTATGTGTACAATAATAATAATAATGTTTATTATTACAAATACTGGCTGTCTGGCTGGAGGACTATAAGCAGGGAGTAGACCAGCGTAGGCCCTTGTCAATTATTAGCCTCCTTGTAAAGACAGTGGTAGAAGTGCTAAGTCATTCCTCCACTGTCTGGCTACCATCGTTCACGATGACACCACCCTATGATGATGATTACATCTACATACATGTTTTGTCCTCTGAATGTTCCTTTATAAGTACTGTTACGAATTATAATAACACAGTTTAGTGGAAGGTACCGACCTCAGTAGCTTGATTGATAAGGCGGCGGACTTGTAACCTGGAGGTGGGTGGTTCAAGTCCCACTTTCAGCATAGATTTAGTAAAATAAGTTTGAGTGGTTGTGATATCACCAAAGTGATTAGCACAAATATGATAACTTAACTCTTTAGTGGAAGGTAACCACCAGGCGAGGTTAAGGCTCAAAGCATTTTTTAGCATCCCGTAACCCTCAGAGTCTTATTATTATGTGGCCACACACTCAAATCAATGAGGAAAAATTCATGCACTGGGTTGGATTCGAACCAACGGAAAGAGACCGGGACTTGAACCACCGAGCTCAAGGATAAGTTGCAGGGGAGTGATGATTTTTCGTTGACTTATCGATCAAAGTACTGAGGTCGGTACCTTCCACTAAGGAGTATTATTATTATTATAATTAGTAACAGTACTTATAAAGGAACACTGAAAAGACAAAAACATGTATGGATTACTGTTGTACTTTTTAGAAAGATAAAGTGGTAAGTGAATTCCGAATCCTCGTGATGCTGGGGCTATTTCCGGTGCCACTCAGGTTAATTCATTGAGTTTCCAACGAATTAATAGCAAAACCCCCGTTGTTATATATTATGACCATGCAGTTGAAAACAAGGTAAAAGCAACCCCCCCCCCCCTAGACTCCTCAAAAAAAACTATTAGCAATCTCTCCAAGTCAATGTCCACTGACCACTTGGCTACTGGAGTAAGTTATCATATTTGTGCATGAATAATCAGAACTATAATCTGCTGATGAGAGCAAATAATCTCGAAACAGCTGTCCAGGTATGTTCTGATATTCATGTAAGAGAGATAAAGTTTTACTGTAAAACGGTGCTGCCCACATATTTGAAGGTTGCTTTAAAACACAGCATATCAATCACAAAAAAAACACAGCATAGCCCACAAAACAAGAGGACTGCATTCCCTTAGTGTGGGTTAGTCGCATTAAATATATTATGTTACCTATTATGTACAATTATTAATGCAAATAAATTACAAATACATAAAGAGTACATCTTTTTTTTATACACACATTTTCTTTCTTTCTAGTACAACATCTCACTTTTCTGTTTAGACTGAGTTCACTACTGAAGTTCTGAAACCAATCCATGTTTTCTATCATCATCAACAACTTTCTTCAGCGAAATCTTCAACCGTTCTTTTCAATTAAGTTTCAAGAAGTCACCAATCCTTCCATCTTCGAGCAAAACATAATACCATTTGTCTTACTTTAATGAACATTTGGAAGAGATTTTCTGTCAGCAGAAGAAAAAGGGGGAATTGAAACAAGATGAAAACTCTTAATTTTCACAAAAAAAAACTTTAATTGAATTTAATTTGAGAGAAGACAGCAAAGGAATTAGTGCTGGAAGTCTTCATTAGATTTTGTTTGTTTGTTTTTTTCTTCCAAGTTTTTTTGTTGTTGCAAAAGAATACTTTGGATTTATTTGTCTGAAAAGAAGACAGAAACGGTTGACACTTGTGAGAAAGTTTCGGCGATTATTCGTTAGATTTCAGATAGCACTGCCAATTATGGACACAATACTTCCTCGTGATTGTTTCACATTGTATACACATGGCAATACACAGCATCACGTGGGTTCGAATTTGAATGGTCACCCATCCAAGTCCTAACTTCACTGGACGTTGCTTTCCTTCAGTGACTGAATGAGAACTGTTGTATTCAACGTACGCCGTCTTTAACTTCTTTTGAGTTATAAATAAATCAATACCTTCCTACGCTGTAAAGTAGTATATTCATTAGAAGTCAAAAGGTAATGAGCTATAGTTTTCTAAAATATGAAATTTTTCTATTCATGATACTTTGTCTATAAATATCAAAGATGTGTTACTATGTATATCAAGAGAAGTAAGTAGTACAATAGTACATTAATGTACATTGTTGTTGTTTTTGTTGTATCCAACTAAGGTTACTTAGCTACTGCTGAAAAAGAGGGGGGGAAATTTTTGGAAGCTAAAATCATCGTTCTAAACCACCAATAGTTTATTTTATTTTATTTGGGTTTAACGTCCCTTTCAACTGCATCGTAAATTCAACGACGGGGGTGTTACCTTCCATTCGCGATATATTATGTTTGATCGCAAATAGGAATATAGAAATATGTCGTTCAGAAAAAACCAACTTTTCCACTCTAATAATTGGCTGGAGACCATCACTTCACAACAGCATTAACAGCAAGCTGGCCAAAACAACAACAACTTAAAAAAAAAAGCCGACCGAAAACAATGCTTTCTATACCTTACAGGTAATAGAGGTAATAGAAGTTAAAAAAATCTGGTGTAAACATCACACGACTTTCCTTATCCCCCAAAAAGGACTCGAATTCCGCCACTGGTGACTCAACAGTAACAGATAACTAAAAATAAATGCCGAATTCGTAATCAGCACTTCAAAATGATTGAATTTGATATGTCACAACCCCCAACTAGGATGAATAATAAAAAAGTTAGTCAAAGCAGGTACCTCCAAAATACCGGTAAATTGGAGCCGAGGTCCAAAAAGTTCAAGATATCAAAAAAATGATCAGAATAGACCCCTATTATTTTTGCATTCTAAGAAAATGTTGTTCTACAACTTTTTTTATATCTTTAACCAATTCAAAGAAGCGGCGCTTGCGGCTAATATTTGCGGCCCTGCGGCCGTGGAATGCGGCCGATTTCAACCAAAAGTTTCGTGGTTCGTCTGGTGTATAAAATTAATTTCCATACCAAATTTCAAGTCTCTATCCCTTACCGTTCTCGAGATATCCTGTTCACACACAGACACACACACACACACACACACACAGACAGACGCACGGACCAATGGCTGAAAACAACTTTTTTGGTATCCTGAGGCTATGATTCGTCCAGAAATGTGAAAACCTGGGTAGGTCAAATTTTCGACGAATACAATACTTTCCTTATTATAGGATAAGGAAAGTAAAAATGGGAGGGAGAGAAAAATCATCACTTCCCTGTCCCCTGCAAGAGTTTTCATATTTCAAATAGAGAGTCACTCCTAGACTTACTGAACAGAACACTGACAGAGTGCTATCGGATACGCCTCATTTATCATAGATGACTTGGTTGATTTTTTTTCCCTCTCCCTACCTATTTATGTATACAGGGTGTCCCGTATACAGATGCAAATATTTTGAGGGTAGGTTCAGCCCACCGTGGACTATCATATGAGCGAAACTTGCAGTGGGGCATTTTGCTTCGTTGAAGAGTTATGGCCAAATCCCTGTTTTTTCCCACAGGTCTAGAGGTCACTTAGATCGATGCACGTTTTTAAAGAAATGGTAGCCAGTAGTTAATTTTTGACTTCATGTATGGATAGTCATGCATATTTCCCTTGAAATGCAGTTGGTTGCATGAAAAAATATTGAAAGACCAGAGAGATATTTAATCATAAGTTCAATATTTTTCTAAAATTCGATTTTTCCCTGTTTTCCCTTTCGTGAATTTAGAGTACTTCTACAATTGCAATTCTGCGTATCACTAGGTAAAAAAATACCCTTTGCTATTTTGTTTTAATAAATACAAAGTTCTTTCAGACGCGTGTAGGAACGAATGAGATACGCCTTATCAAACGGCACCAGAAGGAGAGAAACACATCTTTCAAATTTTGAATCTGGGCGCTATTGCATTTTGAAGAACACTCGATGCCTGAAGCGGTCTGTGTGACTATTTTTGTGCCAACTGCAAGTTATAAATGAAAATTTTCTGAGTACAATTAGTTCTATTAACCTGTGAGTACCGCGTTAAAAATCCGAACGTCTGTACACGCGCGATGAAAAAAATTCTCACACCTGGTTTTGCTTTGTATTTCGTTCTACTTGAATAATTATGTAATATTTTTAAGATAGATTAAGTTGACTAATGTATTTAAACTATATTTAAAGTAGTTTTAGCAACTTTTTTTCCAAATGGTTGCAGTTCGAACCCGTGATTTGACATTTTTCTTATTTTCCAAAATTTGTTCATCGTTAGCCATACTGACATAAGTTTTTAGGGCAATTCACAGTATATCTTATAATCAAGAATATTATGTTATTATATTTGTTTAGGTACTTCTTAAAGCTAAAAACAGAAACGATAAAAATATAAATTTACTTAGATTATACCAGGAGGTAGGTAGGTAGGTAGGTACCTATTATAATAGGTGGAGAAAGATTACAAAGAATACTAATTATTTCAGTATCTAGCAAAAAAAGTGTAGGGAGGTACCTAACTGCCTAATATTATTACAAATAAATTTTATTAATGTTAGTTAAAAATTTCTATTTTGTTAGTTAAAAATCATTATAATAATTATTATAACAATAGTGAACAATCACAAATTAGGTAGGTAAACACACTAATTTTCTTTAAAAAATATATTTTTTTCATTTAAAACAATTGTTATTATTATATTAATTAATTATTAAAACTAATTATTATAAATATTTAATTAAATTAAACTAAACAGTTAGTAACAGAAAAAAAAACTCTCAAAAAAAAGTTACGTCTGTACACGCGCGATGAAAAAAATTCTCACATTTCAGACCGATCTGAACTTTCCGCCACGTCACGGGCAACAGAAATTGAAAATAGCTCAAGGGACTGTGGATACATCTAGATAAACATATTATCAACAGCTACTCCAGGTCCCTACAGGTTAGGACCAATATTGATCAAGTTCTAGCGTTTTTGCCGAGCGTGTGAGAATTTTTCCCTATGTGCGTGTACTCACGGGTTAACCAACTATATCAATCAAATCTAATAGTTAAAATAACAAGGCGATCAATTTGTTCGGTGGAAGAGAAAGCCACAAGCTTTAAACCTCGCCCTTGGTTCGCTACATATTCTTTTGGGTTCTTTTCATTTCATGTCCTGTGTTGCAGAATGTATCATGTTTGTAGTTTATCAATAAACTACAAACATGTATCACTGTATCACCACCCAAGATCAGTCTTTGTTTATATTTATTTCACAAATTGTTACCATGTTCATTGTAAAAAAAAATGTAAATAAAGCTTGGTCCAATTGTTTATAAAATAAAAATAAAGTATTAATAATAATAGTAACCTTAAGGTTGGATGTTCGAGTTTTACCCAAGGTTAATTTTCGGCACTATTTGTTATGTTTTTGATATCATGATTGTGATAAACACAAAAATGATATTTTTAATTTTACTTCTAAAAATAAAATCATAATTTTTGTTGGTAGCGCAAAGTCTTTCTCCATGTGTATTCTTTTTCCATAATAATTACACCACTGGTTGCTGCTTTCGTTGCAGCCTCTCTCATTTTTCCTCATGATAACTCTGTGATTCCGTAACCCCATTCACATGAAAGTTCACACCGACCGACCACTGTGAATGATCAATTTCCCTCTGTTAAACATCCCAGAGCAGTGTATTTATACCTCAAATTACGCGCCAATTCTGTTAAAATTCAGCCAACTTTGAATTTTCCATCATGATTTAGAAGTGTTTTTTGAGCTTTGTGTGTACTGCGTTCCAAGATCTTTAAAGTAATATAAATGAGCTTTCTTTTTTATAAAACTAAACATAATAGGATATTTTTTTAACTAGTGATACGCAGAATTGCAATTGTAGAAGTACTCTAAATTCACGAAAGGGAAAACAGGGAAAAATCGAATTTTAGAAAACTATTGAACTTATGATTAAATATCTCTCTGGTCTTTTAATATTTTTTCATGCAACCAACTGCATTTCAAGGGAAATATGCATGACTATCCATACATGAAGTCAAAAATTACTTACTGGCTATCATTTCTTTAAAAACTTGCATCGATCCAAGTGACCTCTAGACCTGTGGGAAAAACAGGGATTTGGCCATAACTCTTTAACGAAGCAAAATGCCCCACTGCAAGTTTCGCTCATATGATAGTCCACGGTGGGCTGAACCTACCCTCAAAATATTTGCATCTGTATACGGGACACCCTGTATATTATATATCCGTTTATGTATATGTATATATTGTATTATGTATACAGTATACACTGTTTATCTATGTAGGATGTACCTATTTTTACCTCATATGATATCCCTTGCCTATCTTGTTCTACTCTCCTGGATCCTGGTTCATATTTCTATATGTCATAAAATAAATGACTATTTTTCATCGCAACATTAGCTTTTCGATGAGACAAAATACATACAAACGGAATTTTAACCTGGAGGTGGGTGGTTTAAGTCCAAGTTTCAGCGTAGACTTAGTAAAGCGAGTTTGTGTAGTTGTGATTTCACGAAAGTGATGTATAAGTGTACATTTTTGTACCACAAAACGATGACATATTTCTTTTTTTTTTTTAAGATGAATGTTTTACAGCCTTTTACTTCCGTAAAATTTTTAATATTAGAAATCGGAGGTATTGTGTTCGTAAAAAAAAAATATTTTTTTGCTCCGATTTGAATTTTTTTCATATTTCTGGACGTTTCACAACCTCCTGAGCAACTTTGGTTTTGTGTCCGTCTGTTACCTGTATAATAGAGATATACCAATAGGAGAGACACAGACAGACCGTACAGAAAGAAAGAGAGGGAGAGAAGTAGACAAAGCTTGGTGTAGATAGAAGAGAAATTTGAAAGAGCATTGAACGAAATAGTGCACTTAAAGCGTCTTTACATGATTTTCACCATTCAATTGAAATTAAGCTGATTTAAGCACCTTATGCAGATGCTGATATATGAAAGGCTATCAGCCCAATAGCAAGTGGGACTTAGAGGGGCATTAACTATAGAGTCTGTATATGTAGGAAGTAGACGAATATGTGATGTAACAAGCGAAAATATGGTATAATCAGGATTGATCGATCTCAAAATTGGTAAGCAGAACAACAAATGTACAGAAATCCTGTCTAGATCTAGGATCGAACTCGAGATCTCTGGAGTACTCTACTAGACTATGGGCAGTAGTCAAAACCGTTACAACAAGTGCTCTCGAGATGTTTAACAGCATATCCAAAACTTTGGTCCTTGAGACGAAGGACAGACGCGCGGGGGAATACTTCAGGCAACGGCTTTGTTTCGCTATTCAGAGAGGTATCGTTGCCTCAGTGCTGAGCACACTGCCCTTGGGTGGAAGAGTTTGCCAAGAGCAATAATCCCACCCTTTACTTAGGGCATATGTGTGCAGTACTGTGCAGTGTATATGTATATATTTATCGATTTTTAACCCTCTTATTCGGGTCCCGGTTTCAGCGTGGATTTGATGACGCGAGTTTGACTGGTTGGATGTTACGAAAGTGATTAACACAAATAATATTATTTACATTACATTACTAACGAACTATAGTCAATAATACGTTAAAATAAATGTATAATGGATAATGGTACCTTGGTATTTTTTTTTACCAATGAATAATAGAATAGTGCACTGGTAGACAAGAGTTTAACACCTCAGTCTGGTAATACAGGTAACGTAGGGATCCGTTGGTTCGAATACCACCCAATGCAAGATTTTTCCTCAATAATTTGAGTTTGTGACCACATAATAATAAGACTCTGAGGGTTAGGTGGTAAAAATGCTTTGAGCATTAACCTCGCCTGGTGCTTACCTTCCACTAAAGAGTTTTTTTATTATTAATATTATGATAATATATAGTCCTGTTTATAGTCTTCCAGTCTGGCTGGGGGACTATAAACAGCGAGTAGACCATCATCCATCAATGACTTGGTTCTGGGGGCCCTTGTCAATTATTAGCCTCCTTGTAAAGACAGTGGTAGAAGTGCTGAGTCATTCCTCCACAGTTTGGCTACCATCGTTCAAGATGACGCCACCCTATAATGATGATTATATTATATAGTTTGTAGGTACGTAGGTATCTGCCTGATAGTCATAACTACTTCATGTTACAAACTGTACTACGAAATTAGTAAGAAATATTTTATTTTGATGCTTTTTCATACTTTTTTCAACATCGAATTTGATTATCAAACATCAACTGCAAACTCCCGCCACCGTCTGTCTCCTACACCTCCACTCCTCCATTCTCCCCTCCACCTCTCCCTGACTCAATCTATATTTGAATATCGGACGAAGCGAAAGAGAGTTCAAAAAAAGACGGAAATTTTTGAAACCTTTTGAATATGTTATTGCAAGGGATGCTCTGAATTATGAAATACCTGAATCTCGACAGGAAACACTCCATATTAATAAACTTGAAGCAAGCTTGAAGCAAACCTTCCAACGTGCGGAATTTAATATCAGCTTCTTACCTGTAACACAAGAAGAAGGGCGATTAATTTAGCACAGTTTTAGACACAAGCAAACAAGCAATCAAGGTGGCACAAGGTTATTTTGCACATGTTAATTAAAGTGGTGAAATTATTTAGTAACGTACAAGTATAATGTAGAGAGGAAGCTATTTCAACACACTGTGAACTGACGGCGCAAATTGCACGCTTTTGCTCTAAGATAAAGCAAAAGCATGGGTGGAAGATTTTGTCACAGGGAATAACCGCGCCCTTTAGGCAGGACACCGAACGTCTCCCGGGATAAGGAGGCCCCCTACAATGCCAACGGCCTTCGGGGTGGATGAGCTGCGTAGGGTAGGGCAATCTCTTGTCCTCAAGGTGGGAAACTGCCTTGAAAAGGCGGATGAACCAAGAATTGGTCAACGGCTTGAGGATACACCGGCAACAGGGAAACCAGTGTATTAAAGATCCAAAAGGATTCCCTAACCCCCTCAGATAGCCACAATGAACAGGTCACAAATGGAATCTAACATTACTGATCATGGACTTCGGACCCCAAGATCCGGCAGGAGGAGTGACAAGGCTTCTCAGGTCGTCAGCCAGCGAAAACCTTGTAAAAACCCCAACTCGAAATTCAACATTGGAACATGGAATGTCAGAACTATGAAAGATAAACTAGAAGAGCTTGCAATACAAATGAAGAAAACAGATCTTGATATCCTGGGAATTTGCGAGACCAGATGGAAGGGAAATGGCGATTACATCAAAGACGACCTAAGAATTATTCACAGTGGAAACACGAAGGGAGGTAAAAAATGGAGTTACAATAATACTCAAAGGAAGATGGAAAGATAATGTCCTCAATACATACCATTTGAGTGATAGAATGATAATGATCAAAATGGAAGCACAGCCTACAAACTTATATGAGATACAAGTGTATTTCCCAACTTCTAACAGTAATGATGAAGAGATAGAAGGCATTTATGAACAACTAGAGGAACTAATGAATCTGACAGAAGACAAGTCCAACGTAGTATTGATGGGAGACTTCAATGCATGCGTAGGAAGATCAGAATCAAATCAAGAATGTATTGGCAAATTTGGTTTAGAACATGCAAATGCAAGAGGAGAACGATTAAGAGAATTCTGTGAACAATACGACATGATTATAACCAACACCATGTTTGAAGTACCTGACAGAAGAAAATATACTTGGACAACACCTGGCAACAGAGATCGGTACCAAATAGATTATATTCTAGTTAAGAAAAAATATAGAAACCAAATAACATCTAGTCATTCTTACCCCGGAGCAGAAATAGACAGTGACCACAAACTAGTCAAAGCAAAGTGCAATATTAAGTTTAAGAAAAGAATAATAAACAAGACAAAGAAATGGTGCCTAGAAAAACTCAAAGAAGAAGAAACAGCAAAGAAATACAAACAATAGGGGAAGGTTTCCCAAAACCGGGTACTTAGTTTTCTAGGCCATCTAGTGGAAAAGCCATTATCATCATCTCAGCAAATTAAACTGAAAAACATTCACAACTTTGTTGGCTATCTAAATTTGAAAACGATACGTCACTATGTATTGCCATTTTTTGTTAAATTTATTTTTTTTTAAAAAAGTCAAAGTACCCGGTTCTGTCAACCCGGTCTTTCAGAACCGGGTACTGGGTATGACAGAACCGGGTACCCCTATATTTCCTATGGAAGACATTGATAAAAAGTTCAATGATGTTTATTGAAACGAACTTAAACATTTTTTTATTTTTATTTATAAGCATAAGTAATTTCAATGTAAAAAATAATTATTTTTCGAATGGCAAACAACAAGAAGAAACAAACTTTGAACCTAAATTTTAGAAAAATAAAATAGAAAACACACTTGTAGGTATTCATAAAGGTAAAACTTACAACTATCTTTCTTGACATTTAAAAAAATAACTAGAATAGGAAATGTACCAAAATATTAGGAAAGTTGCTTTAAAAAAAAACAATAGGTGGGTAATAAAAAGCATACCTTGGAGGGTTTGACATTGTGACACCTAAAAATATATAAAAAATGAGAAAAATAATTGAATGTCATTAAAAAATAATATGTAGCAGGTCCCTACTTGCTCACCTACTTACCTTCAATACCTTCCCTGAAAAAAATATCCAGTGACATATCAAAGACAACTTGAAAAAATGTAAGCACATAAAAATACACACAACACTAAGGAAAAAATAGGCTGCTCAAATCGGGTACCTGAAAATCTGTACCCGGTTTTATCAACCCCAAAGTACCCGGTATGAACAGACTCATGACTTTCTATAAAAAATATTGAATAACCAAGACATGCAAAACGTTATTAAAAAGATTTAATTATGATATGAAAAAACACTTTTTAAGTAACAGCTTTACAGACTTACCATGAATTTTCAGCACTAATAGCCGTTAAAAGTCACTCGATAACTGTGGGCTCGAAAATAAGGAAATAACACGAGCAAAACTAGAACCTCAAATCAGAGCGAAATGACTCGAAATGAAATTGGTTTTTTTACAAAAGTTACGCTCTGCTAGGAAGAAATTTTAATTTTTGTAATCAGTTCATAGATGCCATTAGCAGTATCGTCGGAAACAGTGGTACCCGGTATTAGCAGACTACCCGGTTTTAGCAAACCTTCCCCTACCTAAATATGATCATTGAAGACAAAGAAGCACAAACTTGGGATGAAATAAAAGAATGTATGAAGGAAACAGGAGACAAAGTTCTTGGGAAACACATTTACCAACCACGGAAGCCATGGATGACCGAAAACATATTGGAAATGATAAAACAAAGAAATGAAACAAGAAAAACAAATCAAGTTGAATACAAGAAGATAAAAAATCAAATCACTGATCTCTGTCGTAAAGCAAAAGATGCATGGTTCAAAAATAACTGTGAAGAAATCCAATACTGTCTTATGAAAAATTCTATTGATAAAGCCTACAACAAAGTCAAAAGTCTACACTATTCTCCAAGGACAAGAAGTAACATTGTGAAAAACAAAGAAGGAAAAACTCTGTTTGAAAATGAAGATGTAGCAGGAAGATGGAAAGAGTACATGGAAGAATTATATGAAGGTGATGAGATTCAAAATGAAAACGACTACATTGAAAGAGAAGAAGATGTAAATGAAGATGAAAAAGGTCCACCAATAACAAAAGAAGAATTTGAAATAGCTATAAAAACCCTTAGTGAAAAGAAAACTACTGGTGTAGACGAAATACCTGCAGAAATGCTAAAATGTATGGACGAACCAACCAAAGTCAAAATATTCAAGATTGTAAATGATTGTTATGAAACTGGAGAAATACCAAAAGATTTTGTTAAAAGTAAATGTATTACTATCCCTAAGAAAGGTAATGCTAACGACTGCTCCAACTACCGTACGATATCCCTACTGTCTCATGCATCAAAAATACTTCTAAATATAATCAAAAATAGACTGAAAGGGAAAGTAGAAGAACAAATAGATGAAGACCAGTTTGGATTCAGAAAAAATAGAGGAACTAGGGAAGCAATACTAGCCCTGAGACAAATACTAGAAAGAAGATTAGACGTGAATTTAACAACTTACGTAACATTCATTGACTTAGAAAAAGCTTTTGATAAAGTAGATTGGGCCCTGTTGTTCAAAACCCTGAAAAATAGGAAAGTGGATTGGAAAGACAGAAGAATGATCCTGAAACTGTACAAAACACAAACAACGGTAATTGATGTTAATGGAACTTTAAAAGAAGCTAAGATTAGAAGAGGAGTACGTCAAGGATGTCCACTTTCTCCCTACTTATTCAACCTATTCATAGAAGAATCAATAAACGAAATGAAGGAGACAACTGAAGGAATAGACATCAATGGCCAGAATATACATAGCATCAGATTCGCAGATGATATTGCCCTTGTTGAAAGAACAGCAGAAGAAATGAATACCATGTTAAATGTACTTTCAACAGCTCTTACTAAATACAAACTTAAAATTAACGTAAATAAAACTAAATTAATGATTGTACAAAAAGAAAACAACACCTTTCCAAATGAACACATCATGCTGAGGGATACACCAATCCAACAAGTCCAGGAATTCTGTTACCTCGGCAGTTACATATCCTTTGATAATCAAACTAAAACTGATGTAATAAAAAGAATAGCTAATGCAAAACAAGCCTTCATGAAAAAATACAGCTTACTGACAAACAAACATCTTAACATTGAAACACGCAAACAATTTATAAAAACATTAGTCTGGAGTGTACTGCAATATGGCTGCGAGACCTGGATTTTGAAAAAATATGAAACTAAAAGATTAGAAGCAATGGAGATGTGGATGTGGAGGAAAATGACTAGAACATCATGGACTGAGAAGAAAACTAACGAAAGAGTGCTGCAAGAAGTAGGTGAACGAAGGAATCTTGTGAAGTCAATCACCAAACGAAAAATTAAACTCATCGGTCATCTTATTCGACACAGCGACTTCATGAAGAACATTTTTGAAGGAAGAATCCCAGGGCGACGTTTGCGAGGACGACCTAGAAGCTCATACTTCCAAGATGTGATTAACATAATGAATGTCAACTCCTACTCAACTATGAAGTCCATTGCCATGAACAGGACAGAGTGGCTATCACGACAAGGCGTTGCCTTTAGAAGATGATGATGATTAGGCAGGACATTTTTTTTAATTTTTTTTTTTTTGTTCTAGTTTCTTCGTTCAATTTATATATTTTTTGCTATATAATTTCATTGTATTGTACCTACTGTAAATATTGTACTTTATCTTTACCTAATAAAGAGTAATAATAGTAATAGTTAAAGTAATAATGGTTTTTTTTTTAATTTTGCTTCGATTTTAATTTTTTTCATATATCTGGATGGTTTTCTTAAGAAACTTTTTTCAACTGTTTTTCAAGCTTTCACAATTCCTGATGTTTACCCCGACGTTTCAAGGTGACCTAGTTTATGTACCCAGCTTGGTAGAAATTGATCCACCCAGTATTTTGGATATCCGGAGTTCATACATGCCATGAGAGTCTAGAATATAAAATCTCAATATTCGTACTTCTCTCGCGTTATTCAATTATGTATATTTGAAATATTTCCAACTTGTTTACTGAATCTAACTTTCACAAAGTTTTGCACTGACGATACAATTTTCTTTGTAACTTTCAAGAAGTTCGCCTTACTCGTTGTGTAGTAGAATTGGGATGGATGTATCATTCTTTCGAGCATGGAAATATCTTCGGTTCTGTTGAGAAATTCAATATGAAGTTAATAAATTCTAGTTTTTTTAGTATACCTTGAATGAGAGAAATATATATTATAGATATACATTTTAATATGTATTAAAGTAATATACATTATACATGTACCTTCAATGAGACATATGAATATGTATTCGTATTTGTTTGAGTATATTTCAGCGTTTCCTGCTAATGTGTATCCAGCATGCATTGAAACTTGGTGAAACTTTTAGTTTATAAGTCGCCGAACATAAATGAAGCTTTAACAAGTTTGCACAAATAAACTTCAAACTCATAGCGCAACGCCATATACATATATTTGCATTTTTGATATGAACATTATTATACTTGACATAATTATTAAGACAATGGCTCGGTACCTACTTCAAAAGCCAGTCAATGTAGACCATTGCTTAACGATATTCTACTGCACAAAATTCCTCTTTTTCTTTCTCTTGCCCTTTTCCAAACCTACTTGGGGTCGGCATTGTTCAACCTCATGTTTGAGGTTGGTTGGTTTGGGCACACTTTTACGGCTGGATGTTCTTCCTAACACCAATGATTCTATTTGATTTAACATCCTATTATTACGGGGTTTTACCTTCTATTCGCTGGGAATCGTACCAGCTACCCACATTAAACTCGCCCAGCCTGTGTAAGTTGGAAATGCCAGCCTCACATATTCGGAGGAAACAGAGTTTTCTATGTGAAAAGTCTGCTCACACCTAGAATCAAACTCAGGATCTCTGGACTATGGGGTCTATGGGCAGTAGTCACAACCGTTACGCCACGGAGAAACTAAATAATATTGTGTTGTTGTTTTACTAAAACTATAATAAGTTTATACTAAACATGTAGGAGATAAAACATAACAGTGTACCTACAATTTACGAAAAATATTTTGAAAACGAATACAGTACCTACTTCCGATATATTTTTATTATGATAGAAAGAGGAAGTAATAACAAGAATAATCTTAGTTTTATTTCCTTCAATCGTGAATTTTCCTCCCGAAACAATCTATATATATGCATATATTATATTTTGTAGGGATTTATGAGTTCATTGTCCTAGTTTTACACTCTTTTAGTTTACAAACTGCCACAAACTTGAATGAACTCGATGTGAAAGAGAGGTTAAAAAGAAAACCAAAAACCGCACAGACGCTCAAAAAGAGAAATGACGATTTGATAAAAGCGAAATTGATTGGAAAAAACAGAATGATGAAAGATGCAATAGAGAAAGAAAGAATTTGTGGAGAGGAGAATCTAGAGGGGATAGAATAATGCAGAGGAAAGCACTTGAAATCAAAATAACTGTGAAAGAAAGAATCGAGAACGAAAGAACTGTGGAAGAAAAAATTCAGAATGAAGCAATAGAGAAAGAAATATTTTATTCAGGAAAGACTAGTGAAAAAAAGAACTGTACAGGAAAGACCTGTGAAAAAAATAACCATGAAAGAAAAAACTATGGAGTCTAGGGAAGAAAGACCTGTGAAAGAAGAATTGTGAAGGAAAGACTCGTGGAATAAAGAACTGTGGAGAAGAAATACTTGTGAAAGAAAGACCTGTTCAGGAAAGACCTATGAAAAAAATAACCATGAAAGAAAGAACTATGGAGTCAGGACTTGCGGAAGAAACAACTGTGAAAGAAGGAATTGTGGAGGAAATACTGTGAAGTAAATTATTTTAAAGAAAGAACCTTTGAGGAAAGACTTGAGGAAGAGAGAAATGTGTAGGAAAGACCTGAGTAAGAAATAACTGTGAAAAAAGAACTGTTGAGGAAAGCCTTGAGAAAGAAATTACTGGGAACCAAAGAACCACGAAAGAAAAATAATAATGAAACAAACAAACAAAAATGAGGCGGAAAGTTTTAAGGAGAACATACAGAACGCTAAAGCAAACAGGTTCGAATCTAAAATAATAGCACTCTTTAGTGGAAGGTAACCACCAGGCGAGCTTAATGCTCAATGTATTTTCTACCACCTAAACCCTAGAGTAATAATAGAGTAATAATACCACCCAAATAATAATAATAATAATAATAATAATAGAGTCTTATTATTATTTTAATTTGTCATTGATTTTATTGTGCCAACAACCTATATATTGTTATATACCTACACTTTTATTTCATTCAAATCTTAAGTTTTGAAATTTCTAGTCTTATTATTATTTGGTCAAAAACTCAAATTAATGAGGAAAAGTTCAGTTTTTTTTTCTTACCAATATAAATGAAATAAGTTTTTTATATTTATTTTACAGACATGAAGGCAGTTTTTCTGTGAAACCTATCTAGTTCAAAAGTTCAAAAGCTATCATATTTTTGTCAATCACTTTCGTGATATCATAACTACACAAACTCGCTTTACTAAATCTTTGCTGAACTTGGGACTTGAACCACCAACCTCCAGGCAAGTCCACCGCCTTCTAGATCAAGCTACTGAGGTCGGTCAACCTCAGACCGGTCTACTTAAGAGAATATTACTAAGGTCATAGCAAATATTTCCACCCCCTTTTTAGGTTTTTTTTGTATTTATATTATACTTACCTATTCATATAAATATATATTTTACTTACTTCATAATTATATACTTTGTTTATACTTATCTATTGATTTATTTTTCGCGTATATATCTCTTGTATTTGTGTTGTACTGTTTTTTCATATCTATTTGTGTATTAATTACTTTTTACTACTTGTGATACTATTTTTTAACATTATTTTATTTTAATTTTTGTATTCATTGACATTTTTATTGTTGACATTGTAAATAGGGCTATTCCCGTAAATAGGGCACCTTTATATCAATTTCGCCGGATTTTATTTTTATTTATTTTGATTTCAAACCCCAATCTATCTGACTGTAAAAGAAATGAGAGACGAACAAATATTGTTCCTATTTGAACTTCTGGCTGGGGGACTATAAACAGGGAGTAGACCAGCAGTCTAGCTGGGGGACTATAAATAGTGAGTAGACCAGCATTGGCTTGGTTCTGGGAGCTCTAGTCAATTATTAGCCTCATTGTAAAGACAGTGCTGAGTCATTCATCCACTGTCTGGCTACCATCGTTCACAATGACACCACCCTATATGAAGATTTGAACTTCGCCAGAGGGTCGGATCGAACCCTCATACCCCCGCCCTAAACACTTGCCTGGCCGGAAGAGAAATAATATACAAGCAAACATTGTTCGCGTTTGAGATTTGAATTTCGCCAGAGGGGCGGATCGAACCCTCATACCCCCCACCTGAACAATTGCCTGGCCGGAAGAGAAATAAGAGAATTGCAAACAAGGAGACAGGAACAAATGAGGGACAGTAAATAACAGCAAAATGGCGGCGGTGGGTTTCCTCGCCCCGAGGTGAAATATTATTCCGACAGAACTCATTTTTTTTTAGGAAAGTAGATGTTATAACTTATTTCTGGGGAAAGTATTTGCTACATGTCCATGCTTGGTATAGCATTCAATGTCTAGACTCTCGAGTGTCTTGGAAAGTAGATGTTGTAACTTATTTCTAGGGAAAGTATTTGCTACATGTCCATGCTTGGTATAGCATTCAATGTCTAGACTGTAGAGTGTCTTGGAAAGTAGATGCTCCCACTTATTTTAAGAGTAGATGCTACATTTCCATGCTGGGTATAGCATGGCCTGTCCAAAGTGTCTTGGAAAGTAGATGCTTCCACTTATTTTAAGATTAGATGCTACATTTCCATGCTGGGTATAGCATGGCCTGTCCAAAGTGTCTTGGAAAGTAGATGCTCCCACTTATTTTAAGATTAGATGCTACATTTCCAATTCGATTCTAAATTTTCAAGCTAGCAAACATGCTACCCCCATGTAATTCACTCAACCTGGGTTGAAAATTTCAGCATCATGAAGCGTCGAATTTGAATGGTCTCTCATCCAATTCCTAATTATGCTGGGCGTTGCTTACCTTCAGCAAAATATTTCAACGTGCCATCGACGCTGGCTAGTAGTTACTTCTTAAGGAATGGCTTGTTGAGAATGGCTCCAGGAAATCTCCAGCCATCGACTCGGCAACACTGGCTGAAAGCCATCCCTAGTGCACCAAGCACACTCCTAGCAAGTATTTAGACTCCAGTGTGTCTGTAATTTCAGACAAAGTTCTCACAGCGAAAGCAGAGAAATCCTTTTCTCAAAGAATGTTTTAAAGCATATTGCGAACAAAGAACAAAGTTTTATTTTTATTTTTTACCCAAAACTTTCCCGGTTCTTTTTTTAAACAAAATTAAACTCCACAAAATGTGCCCTTCGGGTATTTTTTTTATTATTTAAAATCCTTCGCCATGATTTTTCACTTTAAAAGTTTTCTCTGCAAGCTTAAACTTTTGAGACCATTTTTTTTAAACAATAAATATTATGTTTTTGGTACTAGACTGATGGTCGAAGGCTTAAATTTTGTGGATTTTTTTTTTAGTACAGGTCCAAATTTTCATAAAAAATCATCGAATGCTGTATTCCCGCATAGAAAACCATTTCCCATTTCAAATGGAATGTGTACAAAATAAAGAAAAATCATAGGATATGTAGTACTTATGTAGAAAAAAAGTATCAGGAAAGGAGGAATGAACGTTCTTGAAATGTTAAGGAAAAATAAATAATAAATAAACAGATGGAATAGTGCGTTTCAGAAACACTTCCAGAATTTCTCGTAATCCAAAAACCTCGCTGCGTAGCTAGCTAGACATATTAAGGTGCCTTTCCGATCCTAGCGACCGCGACGCGTGACTGCGATGGGCGCCCGCGACTATTTTGTTGCTTAAAATCGCTCCTATAAGTTGTTGTTGTAGCCAGCTTGGCTACAGCTGGAAGGGTGAATGATGATCTCCAGCCAACTTTATTTCAAATTTGGCTCGTCCTGAACCACATATTTCATATTTCTTCAACCATCATGAGGACTTGGACTTTTCTTTTTAAGGCATTAAACCCTTAGAAAACTGCGAGCTAGCCTGGCTTGTGAGGGTTGGCTAGTCTGTTCTCTGTTTATAGTCCTCTAGCGAGACACTGGTCTTCTCCTTGTTTAATGTCCCCTAGCCAGACTATCGCTCCTATCAGTCGCGCGACCCAGTCGATTGCTTTGGTAAGTACCTACTTCATTAAAGTACATAGATAGCAGTAGGTAGCATCAGTCGCCTATCGCGGTCCCTAGTATAGGAATTGGACCATTCTAGCGTTACACCTCTCTGCGTAACTAGAGCTGTTATGGTTTAAACTCCCTGCGTAGCTTCAGTTGTTAAGTTTACACCTCCCTGCATAGCTAACTCTGCATAGCTAGCTCGAGCTTTTAGGGTTACACCTCCCTGCGTAGATAGATCTGTTAGGGTTACATCTCCCTGCGTAGCTAGATATGTTAGGATTACACCTCCCTGCGTAGCTAGATATGTTAGGGTTACATCTCCCTGCGTAGCTAGATATGTTAGGGTTACACCTCCCTGCGTAGCTAGATATGTTAGGGTTACACCTCCCTGCGTAGCTAGATATGTTAGGGTTACGCCTCCCTGCGTAGCTAGATATGTTATGGTCACACCTCTCTGCGTAGCTAGATATGTTAGAGTTACGCCTCCCTGCGTAGCTAGATATGTTAGGGTTACACCTCCCTGCGTAGCTAGATATGTTAGGGTTACACCTCCCTGCGTAGCTAGATATGTTAGGGTTACACCTCCCTGCGTAGCTAGATATGTTAGGGTTACACCTCCCTGCGTAGCTAGATATATTAGGGTTACACCTCCCTGCATAGCTAGATATGTAAGAAGTACACGTCTCAGAGATTCTGGGGTTATCCGAAGAAAAAAGATGTGATGGGGAAATGTCAGAAATTTTGAGTGATTTCCCATTTAATTTTAAATGAGGAATTCAAGTCACATTTCTAATTTCAAATTCAAAACATCCAGTCAGCTACGACGGGAGAGTTCGAGGTAAAAACTTGTGAGAGGGTAAAAAACCTAAAAAATATAAGTATAAAAAATATCCTAAAATATTTAAATGCTCTATGCTTTTACGTTCGCAACCGTCTATCTCAACATTCTCAACTGCTTTACTGTCCCAACGACACCATCTTATGTTATGCGAGAATACACGAATACAAAAAAAAAAGAAAAAAAAAAACACTAAGGGCCAAATTATGAAATAGAATTACAAAGATAAGGGCGGAAGGTCCCTCAAGTTGGCTATCCACCAATCACAGAGCACTATAATCCGACTTGAGGGACGGTCTACTATTATTATTATTAAACATGTTGGATCAAGTTTTATTTACAATAAAGTAGGTACATAATTATAATATTTACATAGAATTGAAATAAAACAAAACTTGATCGAGGGCGGTGCTAATGCCAACGGCATTCTCTTCCATTATTATCACTGTTGTAATTTTATTTTATAATTACGCCCTAATGTCAAGCATTTTAGTGTCCCAACCTCCTCTTCAACCCATATGGTTGGGTGGAAGAGCTCAAGCAGTTTGAGAATCCTGTCATTAAAGCCTTAAAAAATCATTGATTCGAAGTGATTGTGATCGAGCTGCTAGATTTGTAATGCAATCAATTTAGCGCATGAATCTTTTTTTTTTTCTTCTTCAAAAATTCCATCCACTTCTACGGATGAAACATTATGTATTCAACTCGCCATCTCCGCGGGCCTTAAGCTGATCTATCTTTTATTTTTCTTTCTATTTTTTTTTTTTTTTATATACCAGGTAATATTGTTCACCTGCTTTCACATTACTTCAGGGCACTTTACCTTAACATCGATGCTATGCCGGAAACAAAAAAACTCGAGCAGAATTTTTCGCTCCGGCCGGGATTCGAACCCACAACCCATGGGTCAATAACCAATGCTCTTAACCACTGAGCCACGGAGGTTTATCTCCTTGACAGAAATATGATTTTCATCCGTCGAAAATTTTCTGTATTTCACTTTGAAAGCTCCTTGAAACAGCACACCTCCGTCATTTTTATACATTTTTAATGTTTTCCTCTGGAATTATAATTCTTCATCCAGGAAAATCTTTATTTGTTCCACAATCTTCACCTTGTCATCATTTGTTCCACAATAATAATAATACTCTTTAGTGGAAGGTAACCACCAGGCGAGGTTAATACTCAAACCATTTTCTACCACCTAACCCTCAGAGTCTTATTATTAGGTGGTCAGAAACTCAAATTATTGAGGAAAAAATCATGAACTGGGTGGGATTCAAACTAACGGATCCCCACGCTACCTGGATCATCAGACTAGAATACCAGACTTGTGTGACGGCGCGGCGTACTGAAAAGGGCTCGTCAGTAGGGTTTTTTCTTCGTATGAACAAAACCCTAAAAAGCGAAGAGGCAGATACTTATCAACAGATATCCAGAGAGAAAAACTTTCAAACTCAAGAGCTAATCAAAAGAGAAGAAATATAGGATCAAGGGCCTTGAAATTCTCTTCCAAATACAACTTTTTTAAGAAATTTCTTTTCTTTTGCCTGACAGCTCAAGGCTGACGTATTTATCTCTTCCTCTCGAATTCAATCTTTCACATTTGTTCAAAGGAAAAAAACACTGCCAACTATGGACACAATACTTCCTCAAGATATAGGTTATACACTTGGCAATTTTGAGATTTTATACTAAATCACTTGTATCTAGGTACAAAATTGCTGGACCGATTTACTTCAATTCTAGTCCATATGATAGAATACGGTTTTTCCTACATTCTAGAAACTACAAAAAATTCTGTACCTGTAAGTCATAGAACTTGTTTTTGCACTTTTTTGTCCAAAATTTTGGATTTCCCTTAACAACAGAGCTTAATCATAAATTACTTAAAAAATGGCCTATGTATAACACTTATACGCATTTACATATACAATTTCATCAGAATCGGGTGTACTGTTCATGAATAAGTGTACAAGTAAAAAGTTAGTGGTCAGCCGCATAGTCTCCATCACCAAGAACCGCTATAGTGCGAAGTTGATGAATTTAAAATTGGTCCATCTAAAATACGTCTCCTAAATGTTTTAAAAAAATCGTCGAAATCCGTTCAGTAGTTTCTGAGATTTGAGCGTTACGAGGAATGTAGTTAACAGACAGACACAAAAACAAAGTTGTCCAGGAGGTTATGAAACGTCTAAAAACCTGAAAAAATTGAAATCGGAGCAAAAAAATGTTTTTTTTTTTTTTTTACAAAAAACGAGTTGTTCCGATTTCTAATATTAGAAATTTCTCGGAAGTAATAGAGGCTAAATGGGAAATAGAGGCTAAATAAGAGATAACATTGAGAAATGTAATGCGGCATTGATCAAACTAAGATGACTTAGAATGAGGAGTAATAGGGAGGATGGGAGGGGGGTAGGGGAGGGAGGAGTAATAAGGAGGATGGGAGAGAGGATGAGAGAAAGGTAGGGGAGGGAGGTAGGGGAGTGAGTTAGAGGAGGGAGATAGGAGAGGAACAAATGAAGTTAAATAAGTAAAAAACAAAAGAGTAAAAGAAGATATCAACAACAAATCTTTAGCAAAACAATTTTTTTTTTCGGGAAAATGATTTCTTTTTTTTTTTTAAGTGAGAATTGAAGAAAAAGATTTATAGATAAGACATTTTTTTTTTCTCTAAATTAAGTCTGTAGTAATGAAAGATGTCTTTGGGAATCAAATGAACTTTTTGGTGGAGATTTTTTTTTTTTACGTCCAGCGTCGCTTTCAAGGGCATGGTCATTAGACGACGGTGGTTTTACTCTCCATATTTTTGTGGTTGAAATAAAGATAAATTATTTAGAAATAAAGAGAAATTGTATGTGCCAATGTAGAATAAGGCCGTCTAAGCACGACCGGTTCCATATCATTTATTTTTTGACATTTTAAAATATTTTTTAAATCGAAAAAAGTGGTAAATGAAATATATGTTTGGTGTGTGTGTGTGTGTGTGTGTGTGTGTGTGTGTGTGTGTGTGTGTGTGTGTGTGTGTGTGTGTGTGTGTCTGATGGGCTGGCGAAGGGGCGGGTGTAACCCGGTAGTATAAATATAAAGTGGTGTGTTGTACAAGATTGTACTTTACTTAAAGTTCCTAAGAAAGGATAAATGAATAAAAACTTGATGATTTCAATGAAAAATCTGAAGAGCACATTTCTGTCTTTATTTTAACCAATAATTTTACAATGAAAACTTAGCGCTAATAAAAGTACAAGGAGGTTAGCAATATGTGCAGGGAGGAAACATTTTAAACCCAAAGTGGAGCCAACATTCTCCCCCCATGAAACCGTCCCTGGTTTCATAAATACAATATAAAAAAGAATAATATCCATAACACCTCCCAAACACCTACTGACATGGCAGAGGACAGAGTTTCACTGCGGGTCTTTTAAATATACCTCGTGAGGTTCTAACAGAGGCTACCCTAGCAATACCATCCTTTCCCGGAAATAATTCCACAATTTTTCCCATGGGCCAGGACAACACAGGGGTATTCTCAGACTTAATTAATACCAGTAGTCCCACTTTCAATTCAGCATTGTTCTTGTTCCATTTGAACCGCTCTTGCAGTGAACTGAGATATTCCGTTGACCAGCGTCTCCAGAAGGATGAAATCAGCTGACCGAGTAACTTGTAACGGTCACTAAGACATGAATTGACTCTAGGGTCCTCAGAGAAGGGTAGATGATCGATTGGCGTTTGACATAAAAAATGAGCAGGTGTGATAGCTATTGGGTCTCTACTATCTGCATTAATTTGACATAAAGGGCGACTATTGAGCACTGCCTCAATTTCCACAATCAATGTATTTAATTCCTCATAAGTCAGGATTTGTGATCCTAGGCTCTTGTAGAGATGCACCTTCACACTCCGGACATTGGCTTCCCACAGCCCACCAAAGTGAGGGGAAGCTGGTGGGTTGAACTGGAAAGTGATACGCTGGGCCAGCAACTCTGATGAGTAGGCCTCATGAAATTCTGGACTACTGAGAAATTGGTACAGCTCATCAAGAGAGTTGGAGGCACCAATAAAGTTAGTTCCTTGGTCACAGTAAATAGTATTCACTGTGCCACGTCTAGCAACAAATCTTCTTAAAGCTGCTAGAAATACAGGTGTGGACAAGTCTGAGGCCAACTCCAAATGCAGTGCCTTTGTAGCTAGGCATACAAACAAGCAAAGATAGGCCTTTTGGGACTTTACGCCTCTACGCTTGGATATAGTTATGTTAAAGGGACCAGCGTAGTCCACGCCTGTGTTCAGAAAAGCTTTGCATTCACTTACCCTTGCAACAGGTAAATCTCCCATCATAGGATAGAGGGGTTTTGGATTATGCTTGAAGCATGTGTTACATTTCTTGAGCTGACGTCTTACAATATCTCTACAACTGAATATCCAATACTTCTTCCGCAACAAGGCTATGAGCAAGTGAGGGCCAGTGTGGAAATTCTTGCAATGATAATAATCAATTATGAGGTTAACTATATGATGACTCTTTGGAAGAACTATGGGGTGAACTTGAGAGTAATCTAGATGAGGTGCATTGGAGATTCTGCCACCACACCGTATAACACCATCCTGTAAGAAAGCATGGATTCTTAGTAATAAGTCTGAACAATTCTTGTTGTTCTCCAATTTCTTAATATCTGAAGCATATTCTTGATGCTGCAGTGCTTTAAGTAATTTCATTTCTGAAATAAGCATATCTTCCGGTGAAATCTTGCCTGGAGGAAGAACATGAGCAAATTTCAAAACATAGCAAATAATGCGAAGGAGTCGCATCCAAGAAGAACAGCGTAAAGCTAATTCTAACAACACTTTGCCCTGAGTATTGTCTTCATCATGGCTTACAGTGAGGTATGAAGCTGGCTTTTCTTCTTCCAATGCATCTTCATTTATTTCTGCTGAATGGCTTAATGGCCATGAGCTGGTTGTAGAGGATAACCACACTGGTCCGTGAAACCAAAGTTCATTATTTATAAGCTCCTTTGGAGTCAAACCTCTTGATAGGCAATCAGCGGGATTTTCAGTACCCTTTACATGGAACCAATTTTCTGGACTCACAGTGTCCTGTATTTTGGAAACACGGTTTGCCACAAAGGTCTTCCAACGGGTTGATTCAGAGGATATCCAACTCAAAGTCACTTTGCTATCACTGAGACAGTAAATATGTTTAATATGATATTTCTCTTTGAACATGGGAATGACAGCAGACATAAGCTTCGCAAGGAGTAAAGCTGCACAGAGTTCAAGCCTGGGTATAGTAACATACTTTATGGGTGATAGCTTGGACTTACCACAAACTAACTGAGACTTTATTGTTCCATCTGTGTGTATAACATGAGTGTATACGCATGCTCCTAATGCCTTTTCACTAGCATCGGAGAAACCAACTAGGTTCACAATGGTCTCTTTGAAAATGGATAAATGTCTAGGAATTTTATAGTCACTGAGCAGTGAAAATTCCTGCACTAAGTTTGACCATTGTTGACAAATGAAGTCTGGGGGCCTTTGATCCCAGTCAATCTTGAGCTTCCACAATTCTTTCAGAATTATTTTTGTATAAGTGGTGACTGGACTAATTAATCCAAGTACATCATAAATCTTAGCCACAGTGCTTAAGATTCCTCTTTTGGTACAAATTATTTCTCCCACTTGAACTTTGAAGACAAAGTTATCCTCTGATGGGCACCACTCAATACCTAAAACCTTCAGGTACAGCTGGTTATCCCACTGAACATTTTCTGTGATATGAAGGCCTTTGTTTAGGCCTTGTAATGTAGAGTGGCAATTACTAGCAAATTTTGTAAGTTGAAATCCACCTTGACTTAGTAATGATGAACATTGAGATACTGTGCTTATCAAACTATCTTCATCTAGAAAGCTACTTAAATAATCATCCATATAAAACTGCTTCTTCACTTCCTCCGCTGCCTGTGGATAATTCTTACTTTCATCAATAGCAAGCTGCCGCAGAACTCGTTGAGCTAAGTAAGGGCTGGGCTTACATCCGAACACCACTCGGTTCATCTGGTAATACTCAATATCTTGTTGAGGCGAATCTCTCCACAGGAAGGACAAATACTTCTGATCTTCAGGCTGCACATGAACCTGCAGAAACATTTTTCTAATGTCAGCAGTACAAGCATAAGGAAATATGCGAAATGTTATTAACAACTTGAACAGATCATTATAGAGAGTAGGTCCCGTATAGAGCAGATCATTTAGTGACAAGCCACTAGTTGTGGCACAACTGAGGTCAAATACCACACGAACCTTTGAGGTGACTTTCTCTGGTCTTACCACTGGATGATGAGGCATAAAATAACATGGTTTTTGTATTTGTGATATATCTACCTTTGAGGCATAATTTTCCTGCATGTACTCATTCATAGAGTTAACATAGTCACTTTTCAACTCTAGATTTGAATCATGTCTTCTTTCAAGACTGAGAAAGCGTTTCTTAGCTATGCCCAAAGAATCTCCCAATAAGTTGGGATCTGACTTAAAAGGTATGGATACACAGTAGGATCCATCCTCTTTGCGTGTACATGATTTAGTGAACATTTCTTCACAAATCTTATCTTCATTTGATACTTGAGGAGGAGTAGGGACTTCCTCTAATGACCAGAACTTATGTAATATAGCCTCTAGTGGGGCTTGAACAAATGCACAAAGGTTTTGTGTAATGTTGAATGAAGGGATAATGGGTACTTTGCCCATGACAATATCTCCTAGTACTGACTCAAGCACAATAGGACCCTTGTCTTTCATAGACTTTGGTTTACCGACAAGATATGAGAAAAGCTCGGCTCCAATAAGACCATCAATCCTATCAGGGATGTAGAATGTATCATCACTCAAGCTTAAATCTTTCAGGTAAGCTAGTTGATTAATATCAATAGGACAGATTGGCAATTTATTTGTAATTTTATCTACAACTAAAGCTTCAGAAACATTGAATGATTTCTGAGCATCATAGCGAGAACTGAATGAAAATGATGTTATACCCTTGGCTTGACTTTCTATTCCGCCAATGCCCCCAACTTCCAGTAAAACAGGCTTGTACTTTATACCCAACTTACTACAACATGATGTTGTTATAAAGTTGCTCATGCTCGCACTGTCTAATAACATGCGTACTATCTGAGGGTTACCATACTGGTCCAAAACATTGACTTTCACGGTAGAGAGCAGGACTGTAGTACTCTTTGACGGTTGAATGAGATCTGATGAGGAACAGCATGATGCAAGAGAAATTTCAGCATTACTGCTTGACTCTGCTTGACTGGAAGGAGAAGGGGATTGATTAGCAACTGATTTTGATTCATTATTGAAAGATTCCAGATGTAACATGGTATGGTGACGATACTTGCATTTCTTACAGTTTGTTTTGTTGTTACAAGAAATAGCAGAATGATTGGGCATCAAACAGTTGAAACAAAGCTTGTTAGCTTTAACAAGGTTTAGTCTGTCACTTGTCTTGAGTGCATTGAATGCTGAACACATATACAATGAATGTGTTTCTTTCTTACATGATACACAAAGTGGCTTCTGATTATCAGATGAAATAAATGTAACAGGTTTTTGAGATCTTGATTTAAAAGAGAAATTATTGTTGAACGGGGCCCTTTTAGGCACTTCCTTTACCTGACAATCGATGCGCTGCATTATTCGAACTTCATCTTTTACAAAGTTCAGTAAATCGGTAAATTTTGGCATTTCTTGTGAGGACAATACCTTAGTTTCAAATCTTTTGCAAAGATCAACTTCTAATTTCTTGATTGTCAAAGAATAAAGGATATACTCACTTAAATCCTCTATGTTGAGTGCTTTGAGTGCCAGAACAGATGATCCTACTTGATCAATGAAGTTTCTGTATGAATCTTTACATTCAATCTTTATTGCCTTGAAATTGAGGATTGTATCCATATAGTGTGCTGCCATACTACGGGGATCTTGATATCTCTGAATTAATGCATCCCAAATTGTATTATAGTTAGCTGCCACTGATGGTATGCCTGCGCACACATTGAGGGCAGATCCATGCAATTTTGATACAAGATACTGTATTTTCTGCTCTGTTGACAAAGACTTGTTATCATGAATTAACGTCTTGAACGTTTCATAGAAAATAGGCCATTCATTGAAAGTACCATTAAATGATGGCAAATCCAGAGAAGGTAGCTTGGGTTGCATTGTTTGTATTTCCCCAGTGGTTTTCTCAAACTTGGATGCACCCAACTTTATCATACCGTGTAAGTCTGACATTGCTGATATGGCACTGAAGTCAGGAGTATGACTCTCATCTAGTGTCATAGTAAGCATTTGAATTTTATTTACAATCTCTTTGAACTCTGCTACTATATCATCAATGATAGAAGCCTTACTGAGAAAAGAATTTTTCAGAGTTCTATCAACACTAAGTTGCCTTAGCATATCATATGTTGCTTGTACGTAAGAAAATAACTGCTCCTTACGGGCAGTCAATACCTGTAGTTCTTGTTCTTGCTTAGGAGCCATGACTGCAAACTTGAAGAGTGAATAAAACTTGAAGAGTGAATGAAACTTGAAGTGTGAATGAAAGACTTAAAACTTGAACAAAACTTGAAGATCCAGAGATCCTTGCCCGAATAGACCAAAATGGTGTGTTGTACAAGATTGTACTTTACTTAAAGTTCCTAAGAAAGGATAAATGAATAAAACTTGATGATTTCAATGAAAAATCTGAAGAGCACATTTCTGTCTTTATTTTAACCAATAATTTTACAATGAAAACTTAGCGCTAATAAAAGTACAAGGAGGTTAGCAATATGTGCAGGGAGGAAACATTTTAAACCCAAAGTGGAGCCAACATAAAGATTTCTATACTTTAATAATCCAATATTAAATATTAATATAAAGATGTATAATAATAAAAATATAAAACAACTATTTAGCACAAGGTAGAGGATCGAGCAGAATTTATTTCTCGTGAAACGTGCTAGATTTGCACATCTAGTAAAATAATAACGTAGAGTGGGATTATACTGGGTCGTTCAACTCAAACTTACTTTTCTAAAGTCTAATCTTGAGTGATAAGAAAAGATTTATTCAAAGATAGTTCAAGCTAAAAATTACAAATTGTATCGGAAAAGTGTTTTTTAGTTTCAACAAATTTTCAAGAATTCAGAAATTGATTAATACAATATTATATTTATGAAAGTACCTAAAATCATAATATTTATTTATTTTTTTACCGAATCTACCTCAATTATATTTTCTTGCATACTTTTTTTCTTGTGTTTATGTGTTGATTTATTTTCTTGTTCCTCTTAGTCTTGATAAAAATTGGTAAACTTCATAATTATTTTGAAAATATCGAGGCAATGATTTTCTTGACTATGAGATACATTGATCAATGGCTAACGCTTTATTGGATTATTTTCGATTGAGTCTTAGACGTACTACCCCGTATTAAAGCATTCGTAGAAATGTCTCAAATGAAAATGCTTATTACCTTTATTCCTCGTGTTGAAAAAAAATCAGGCTTTATAATTGAGAAAAGAAAAGAGATGAAATTGCAGACAATAAAAAAGTTATTAATATCAATCCCGAGAAAATGAAAATGTCACTCTGAGGAAGGTGAGATCAAAAGAGAGCAAGAGAGCGAGAAAGAGAGAGAGAGAGAGAGAGAGAGAGAGAGAAGGAGAAGAGAAGGGGATGACAAAGGAAGCAAAAGAGATAAAATGATGGAAAATTATGAAATATCTGTTTCCTTTTACTTCTTTTCAGACGTTTCTATGTTTTATTTTCCATCTAATAAAGCATAATAAGAATTATAAGAAGACACGGATTCTAGAGAGAGACAGAGAGAAGAGGAGGATAAGTAAGAAAATACCTGATTTTTTTTTCGTTTCAAAGTCTCATTTTCCATCTAATAAAGCACCGAAGAGAAGAGTGGAAAGTTTAATAATAAAAGCAATAATGACTTTGCGGACAAGGAAGAAATAACATTGTGCAAAGAATAGACAAAGGATGAGGAAGGTTAAGACAAGAAGAATGCTATGAGATTAAATAAAAGCAGGAATAAGAAAAGGAAGAAAAGGAGCTAGAGAAAGTAGCTACAGTTAGTTTGATAATAATAATAACACTCTTTAGTGGAAGGTTACTAAACTAACCTAAAGGCGAGGTTGTTGCTCACTTCGATGGTTGTTACTACCAACTAACCCTCAGATTCTTATTATTATGTGGTCACAAACTCAAATTAATTGGGATTCGAACACTGGTTAGGATTTGAACCAACGGATCCCTACGCTACCTCAATTACCAGACTAGCGCGTTAACCACTTGACCACCAGCGTTATCCAGACAATAAGATGTAATAGACAAAAGTAATTACTCAAGACAGTACAATTGACTTAACAGTACAATGACAGGAGACAAGGCAAAGGGAAAATACAAAGAAATTAATAAGAAAAAATATGTAATGGCAATTCTCTCGGGAATCTACATTGAAGAGTTGACAGGCCAACTCAAAGCGAACAAAACTAATAATAATTATAAATTCATAATAAATTGAAGGCCATAGGAGATCAATAATATTTATGGTAAAAAATTTAGTCTTGCTGGACTTGTTGATTCTGAAAGGAAGAGGACGTATTGCCTTTATAACTTGGTAAAAGATCATCAATTTTGGCAGCAACACCCCTACCACAATCTAAGAATTATAGTATGCATACTCGAAAAATAACTAACTAAAGACTGAACTAAATCAGATGACAAATAAACTCTCATTGAGCACAATGAGAAAACATGATATTCTAAGAAAATAAGGCTAATTAATTATTAGAAGACAATGAAAATAATGTTAGGAAAATAATACAAGTTACAACTAAGAGACTAGAGGTGAAAATTGTAACGAAAAAAAAAACGGAAAATACCAAGAAGCAAGAAAAATATCTTGGAAAATAATGAAGAACGTTGGGAAATGACAAATATAGGTTATATATCATACAGGTATATCAATGTAACAACATAAGTCTGAAGAAGAATAAAAAAAAAACAAAGATAATAAATAAAAATAAAGTAAAAAGTAACCTCACATGTAACAGTAAACCCAAAAGGGAGGAAAGAAAGAATAATGAGAGGAAGTAGACAAAAGTAGGCTCAAAAATAGGCACAACGATGAACAAATACAAATACAAGAAGACCAAAAAGAACATGAATCACTTAGGAGAGAGTCAAATATACGAAAGAGAAGTTTCAAAGAAACTAAAATTTCTAGGAAGTACAAGGAAACAAAAATACCATAGAAACGACAAAAAATAATGAAAACACGAAGGAGACGGACTAAAGAGGCTCAGAATAACATAAAAAGAACAAATTAGAAAGGAACAAGGAATTTAAGTGAGGTAGAATATACGAATATTAGAAAGAACCAGAATAGAATAGTAGAATATTTAAAAGATCCAGGATAGAATCTCTAGGACTACAAAAGAACGTAGGCAGAGGTTGATACACTGAAGAAAGCACAAGAATACCAAGAAAACGAAGTTAAGCATAATGAGAGAGAGTCAGAGGAAAACAGACTCAAACACACAGAGAAGACACAGAAAAAAGAAGAGGACAGGCAATTTACGAGACGTGAAATAATACGAAAGAGAAGCCAAAAAGAAAAGGAGAAAAATCTCTTTCTCGTTCTTCAGCATGAAAAATGTTTGCAGTTTGCCTCGTGGGTATTTAAAAAGATGTTTTTTTTTATTCAAAGCATTGCTCTAATACCTTTCCTTTGTAATGATATTATGAAAGTAATAATGGAAAACAAAGATATCTAAAATGGGACAGAGCGCAATAGTTAGCTGAATGGAGCAGCATGTTCTGAAATCCAAACCATATGATGTATGTATTTCAACAAATTTCATAATGTTCTTTGTTAGGGCTCAACTTTCAATAAACCGAATGGCCACTTATTTTTACCTCCATGAGCACACGATTTCTTCTCTCCACCTTTTACGGAGAAAATTCAAGACCGACGAGACATGAGCTTCACCTCTTTCTTACTTAGTCAGCGCTTGAGCAGCACACATCACCTCATCTGTCCTGCGCTACCACCTCTAGCCTCTTTTCGTCAGGCCTGGCAAACTACTTCATTCATCAGAGGCACCGGTTTGTGGCAGTAAGAAGATTGACGAACAACAACCGTGAGAATATTATTTAATCTTTTCTATCCAGCTAAACAAGCCCTCTGCTCTACAAACATTCGTTTTGAACCTTTTCAAAGCTAATGCAACGGCGCGAACGACCTGTTGTATCACACAGTTAAAGCGTCTAATTAGAAAAAATAAGCTAATTCAAGTTCTATCCATTGACTAAATCACTAAACGAATAAAATAATAACTATCATTATTTATTAATAGCTATACATCAGTGTATTATAGTCACGGATAGAGTAAAATTGTCATTATTACCAAGTCTCTTTGTACCATGATGTGTTTTGATGAAATGATGACATTAGTGTAAGGTCAACTTGTGCTATTCAAGGAGGCAGATATTCGTACGTCTTTTATAAAATTAAATGCTGGATAGTAGAAAATTTATATACTGAGAAATTTACAATACTAGTGCAGTAGATGTTATTTAGTTTTGTAATGCAATATTAAAGAGCGCGGCAGAGAGTATCAAGTAGGTACGCCACAAATTGCCGATTCCGCGCCTTTGTATCTGAAGAACCACAAATATGATCAAGCAAAACCAATTAAATTAGCGAAGATTGCAACTGCCAATGCATTCTTACTGAAGAAAGAATTTGTACTCATTGTTGGGTGGATGAGATTATCAAAGGCAATAACCAAGCCCTTTAGTTAGGACATATTATATTCTGTATATAATTTTACTTTTCTTATATTATATTAATTTGTAATACTGTGTTGTATAAATGTCCATATTAATAAAGTGTTACATAATAACAATTGTAGGAATATGAAGGTGGATTTGAGCAATTTAGATACACGTAAATGCAATACGTGTGTATGCGAAAAAAAAAAAAAATAATAATAAAATAGATGAAATAAGAAAAGATGCTTTTGTATCATTTTATAAAAATAAATTAGATTTGTTCGATAGAAACTAACCTACCACAATTGGAATCCATCACTGTCAGCAAAACGAAAATTGGACTCCTCAACAATGGCTTTCCAACGAGAAAGGTTAGATGGGAAGATAACCATCTTTGTTCGATTCAACAATAATTCCTGGAGAACACAATATTGTATTCATATTTTCTGTGTTTTTATTTTCATGATTCACAAGTACCATTGCATCTTTTCTTGGACATAAAACGTTTAGCCAGAAAGAGCCGTAACAGGAATAGCTCTCCAATGATGGCTTTTCAAGGGGGAAAAAAGGTATGTCTTTGCTGTATTACCTCCGCCTTTGTTCAATTTAACAATAAGTTCCGGCATAGCCTGAGCGTGGGGTTTTATCTCAAAGGCAGATAATGGGCTTTCGAGTCCCGTATATCTGTTAAGATAATACCTACATATATTATCCTCCTTGGAAGACGGCCGCACACTTGTGCTGCTCCATCCTGCCCGGTCGAACCTCTTTGAATAGACTCAGGACACCACTGAGAGGACAAAAGGACCTCTTCGTTCTCGCTCTCTCTGTTTGCTATAAATTGTGTACCTTCTTTATTATCCTTTTTTCTCCTCGTTTGCTGATAATACGAAACACAGGATGCCTCCAAGTTTGAGGTCACATTTTGATTCGGCAGGAAAATATAATATAATCTCGGTAAACGGGCTTGTATTAACGGAAAGAATCCTGTTTACAAATTACAACAGTAAAAAAAATTACATTTGAGATATAGCTACAATATGAAAGACTTAAAGAACAAATGGATTTAAAGAACAAATTTAAAGAAAATGATGACAAAATCATTAGAGAATAGACTCTGTCTGGCTGGGGGAGGACCAGTGTTTCGCTAGAGGACTATAGGCAGACAACGGACTAGTCAACTCTAACAAGCCAGGCTGGCTTGCAGTTTCTCAAGGGTGTGATGGCTTATTAAGATAAAGCTGAAGTTCTCCCAAGCCCAAGTTGAATGGAGGCCATCACTACCCCACCTGTAGCCAAGCTGGCTACAACAAAGAACAAACTCGGCCGCCAGATTAACAAGGTAGTTTAGAGTCTCATTGACATTGAAAGTGGTCTAGATATCAAACCTGGGGGTCCATGAAATCTTTTCACCTCTGAGAGTTTTTTAGATAACAGTGACTTTCTCGCGGACACGGAAAATATACCTGAGTCCCAAATAATAGGAATACCAAAATGTCGATTTTTAGAGTGGTCATCCTAAAACTGTTGCCAGCTAACGTATAAGGATTCATTAGTTCCGATTAAAATCAATGAATGGATTCAAATACTCGAGTTATTAATTACATAATTACAACACATCATACATGGCAATTCAAACAACTGCTCTATTAAAGTATTAAATTCGGGTGATATATTACATTATAAGGTTTCCGGCCCTACCCAGGCTGGGTGAGGTTAATGTGGGCAGCTGGTAAGATTCCCAGCCAATAGAGGGTGAAACCCGTGTCCTAATCAGTACCTAAAATCAAATAGAATAATTGGCGTTAGGAAGGCCATTCAGCCGTAAAAATTTGCCACAAATAATCAACCTCAACCATGAGGAACGATGCCGACCCCAAGTACGTTTTGGGAAAAGACAAAGTAAAAGGAGAAGATTACATGGTTTATTAATTGTTATCCATCAAATTTTTGTTGGTTTAACAAAGTCATTCCTCTGAAAAATCTTTCGCACACCCTGTGGTACTACAAAAATCCAGTCTACAATTTTTGTATTGTTATGTTTAGGGATTTTCTCCCCCCCCTCTCTCTCCCCTCCCCATATCGTCTCCGCTATGCAAACTTCTCACACAAATCCTTTATAACATTATTTTCGAAATGGGATGAAAACAGATTTCCTTCAAGAAAAGAAAGATTTATATACCTAACTATTTATAATAAGAAGCATATAAGAAAGTATATTGGGACGAAACCAATCCGTGTCCAGCACAATGGGATTTTTCTGAAGGATTCTGATTGTTCAGGAGACCCTGAAAATAGAGGTCCTTTTATTAACTTCTTGAGACGACAGTTTGTTATGGAGAATGTTATCAAAAAACAAGGTAATGAAGAGAATGAAAAATTTCAACTGGTTCTCACGTCAAATATAATATTATGAAGCTACTTGACAATGCATCCTTGTTGGATAATTATAAGGTAATGCAGTTTATTCCCCACAATTTTGTTATTTCATGAGACTCCAAATAAGATCTTTTCTCTGATTATCTCATTACTTGTGCACATAATTACCACAAGTATCCCATGTATAATATACAGAAAAACTACTATTTTTTCCTAACGAGGTATGAGTAGACCCTATTACATCCAGAGTAGAGAGAGCCGCAAAAGACTCTGCAAGGATTCGGGCTTGTGTCACCTACGTGAAAGCTAACTTCAGTAACTTCCAGCCTACCAGAGGTGACAGAGCTTTTGAAGTGTTGATTAGAAAAGTGTTAACAATCCGCAGAGGTTGGATGGAAAAACTTCCTGGGAAGAGCGAGAACAATGGCGCGATGAAAAAGTCACCCAAACAACAGTGGACAGTTGGAAGTGTTGATGAAAAAAAATGAAAACCTCGGTGTACAATATCCCCCATGTCTTGATTTTATCTAACAAAAGATCAATTCTGTTTTCACCCCAAAGAGACGACTCAAAATTGAGAGAAGGCGAGAGAGAGGAATTTTTTCCCATTGTTCAAAGATAGGATGGGAATAAGAGTCCAGATTTCTTTCCCGTCCCTCTTGATTTGTTCGAAGAAAATTGTGTTTTCACTTCATTTTGACAACAAACGGCGCAAAGAAAAATCCTTTTGTGTTTTCATTTGTTATCTTACGAGAAGGAAAAAAAAAAAATCACAAATATTTTCGCTTGCTTTCTTTCTTGTAAGCAGTTTTTCTTTGTAGACTTGGAACATGGATTTTATACTTTTTCTTTTGTCCTTCTAAAATTCTGTGCTTAATTCCACTCTTCTTAGGGAGCTTTTCCTCTCTGGAAGTTTCAAATGTTTTGGTGGTTTGCTGTAGCAGCTTGTAGGTCTGGCTTCTGGGCTAATGTTGGGTTTAGCCATGCTATGGTTCTTGGGCTTTGCCACGATGTAAGGAAATGCCTCAGGTGTTGAGGAAGGTTAGTAAAATACATACTATTTATTCATGCTTGTTGACCACAACCATGACCAGTCATTAGGTTGCACAAAATTTTAGTAAATCTGTGTTCTAGCTGATCTCGTAGTATGTCTCCCCTCTGATGGGCGAGAAGTGACAAAATACCTTCCATTAAGGTAATGGGTCAATACGAGCTCAACAGAAGGTATTCTTTACTAATAACAACTGTAACCAAATCTTGAATATATTTTCTTTATCGGCTCTGGGATTCAAACCCGGGACCTTCTGCTTGGAGAGCGAGTACTTTACCACTGAGCTAATCGTGCGCTCATTATTGGGTAACTTCACTAACCTGCATGTACAAACCTTCTTGAAGTTGGCGATACACAACCCTGCCTGGGTGACTTCAATATGGTAGCAAGTTTGTAAGTCCCTTGCTAATTGAGGGCGGAACCTCTCTCTCAAATGACCTCGATGTTAAAAAGACGTCAAGTTTACAAAACTCAATTTAGACGAAAGCTTTGTGCAAGCTTCACGCGACAATTTTGTGCAGCTTCCCGTTTCTCCACTCTTCATAATGTTGTGTTTATCTGTTGGTGTATGGTCTTTATTTGAAACTCCCATCCTACCATCTCTCCTAGCTATCTCTCTATATTTTCTTTCTTCTTCAATCTCCCTCCTTATCTTGCAATCTCTCTCTCTCTCCTATTTTATAACTCGCACATATATTTTTCTTCTACTCGTATTTTCCTTCTTCTCTTTTGTTATATCTTTCAATTTTCCTCTTCTTCATCTTTTTCACTTTCTTTTGACCTTCTTCTGTTATTCTGTTGTTGTTGAGTCTTTATTTGAAACTCCCATCCTATCATTTCTTCTCTTCTCATCTTCCTATCTCCAACCAAATCTTTCAACATATCTTTCTTATTTTATAACTTTCCCATATCTTATTTGTAGATAGATAGATAGATATGTTTTATTTGTAAAATTTGCTGTATCTCCTTTGCTGTATTTTCTTCTCTTAGCTATTTTATATCCATCTCCATCTTGTCTATTTTGTCCTTCTCCGCCATCATATGTTTTTTTTTTTTTAAGTATTTATTTGAAGTTTTTTCTCGTATCTATCTCTTCTCTTTTAATTTATCTCTCTCTCTTTGTTCTCATATTTCTTCCTCTACATTGTCTATTTCAAACTTCACCTTTTCAACTGCTGTCATATAGTTTTTATTTGAAACTTTATTTTCTATCTCTCTTTCTTCTCTTTAATTTTTTTCTCTGTTCTGTCATTTTGACCTCTACTGTGCTCATTTGTTGTTGTTAGGACTTTTAACTACATCTCCTGTATCTCTCTTTCTTCTCATGTCTCTGAGTCTTCCTTATCTGTATGACCTCTTTTCTTTTCAAGTGTTGCTGTTTGGTTATTATTTGAAACTCTCTCCTCTATCCCTCCCTTATTTTATAACTCGTTATTCTTTTATCTCTTTCAATCTTCCTCCTACTTTCTCTTCTATTTTAACTCCCTCTCTATCTTCATCATATGATATTGTTGAGTTTTTTTGTAACTACATCTCCTCATTTTCTAAGTCTTTCTTCTTTTTCTTATTTTATAACTATTCTTTCTCTTATCCCTCACAATATTCTTCCTCCTTTCTCTCTCATTTGATCTCCCTCTCTTTCTGCATTATGTGTTGTTTTTGTTAAGTTCTAATTCTGTAAATTAATCTCCTATCTTTTTCTTCTCTTTCAATCTCTCTTTTTCCATTTGAAACTGTTCTCTTTTCAACTTTTGTTGTATGGATCTAATTTGAAGCTGCCTCTTTCTTTTGTATCTTTTTCTCTATTTCGACCTATTCCTTTTCTAACTCATGATATATTTTCTTTATTGAAAACTTACCTCTTCTCTCTTGTCATCTCTCTCTTTCTTCTTCCATAACTCTCAATTCTCTTTTACATTGCAATCTCATTTTTCCTTCTCTCTTCTTCGTTCATCTCCTTCTCTCTCTATCTTGTCTATTTTGACCTCTTTTTTCTTTCTCTTCATTTTTCCCAGATATACTTTTCGCCATTGTCAATATTTCCTCACTTTTTCGCAGCACGTTTTCATCTCCGGCGCGTTGTGTTGTTACATTATTTTCAATAACGTTCACTTTGTCTCCAATAAGTGCACGTTGCTCTTTGTAAATTAGTTTTTCGTTCTCATCATCAATTTGACATCCTTCGAGAGCAGGTTTTCGTTAAGTTGTGAAACTAAATGAGCGATGCATGAGAGTTGGGGATAAATATTAATAAAATTTCTCTGAAAATGACAAAAACTGTACGTAGCTTTTGAAATATTTCACTCCGTATAACTACGCAGGGAAGCTGACCTGTGGTTCTAAATTTAGACTCATAACGTGAAGGGAAGTTACTGAGTCAGCCCACCAGATAGGGAAGGGTAGTGGTTCGAGTTCCAAACTTTTGTTGGCTTTCGTCGAGATTTAGAAAAACTAGTTACAATTTATGTTTTTTTTTTTACCGGAGTTGGACTGGATATATTACATCACGAGTAACCTGAATAACATCACGAGAATTTATGTGGTCAGCTGCCCGGTTCTAATCATGCTCCATGTTATTTAACATTGGTGATCTGATGTAAACCATTGACGCTGAAATTTTCCTTTTCGCTATAAATTTGATATTAGTTTTTTCTTCTTTTTTTTAAAAATATTTTTAAAAATTGACGATTTTTCTTTTGGCTAAAAGCAAAAGGGATTGTCCAATACATGCATAGCACGCGCCTACGTAAAATGTTGTATGTAGAGATATTTTACATTGGCCCTTTGATAAAAAGTACATGCGATATTTTTATGTATAGGCCCTAATATGTAGGAACGTATAAAATAGGAGAGAGAGAGAGACATTGAGAGTGAGAGTGTGTGAGAAAGAGAAACGTGATTGGGTAAAAAATTCATAGAAAAAGGGAGAAGAGTCAGAATATTGGGAAAAAAGGAGAACGGGAAAGAGATAGGAGAGAGAGAGAGATACAAAGAGTGTGAGTAAGAAAAGGAGGGAGAGAATGTAATACATTGTGAACATTAAAAACACGAGAAAAAAATTTAATTTAAATTTTCAAAGGAGAGAGAAAAAAAAATTCTGATACATATTCCCCATCTCTGGCGTTCCAATATCCTGTAATGAAAATTCGACTGGAAATTCTTCGGGATATTTCGTGCTTGTTGTGTTGTTTATTGTGGAAAATAAACATGTAAAAAATAAATAAAATAAACATGTTTATAAAACATTCAGAAAATGAACATGTTTGAAAACAAATTTTCAAACGGGGCATGAAGAAAAAAAAACAAACTTTTGTATGTTTGTTGATTAATGAGGCAGAAATGAGTAATGTTAACTTTTTGAGAAGAGGAGGTAGGAGAGAAAATCAGGAAGAGGAGGGAAGGAGGAAGATTACAGAAGGAGGAAAAGAAGAGAGGGAGGACGAGGAGAGAGGGAGGAAGAGAAGAGAGAGGAGAGAGGGAGGAAGAGAAGAGAAGGAGGAAAAATAAATGAAGAAGAGGAAAACAGCAGAAAGAGAGAAAAAAAGGAGAAAAAAAAGAAAACCCATATAAATGAAAAGTAAAACGAATCGAGTTTTGTAAATTACCCATTGAAATTGAGATTTTTCAAAGAATAGTGTACCTAACATCGACTACACAACATGATATAAAAAACAAAATTAATCAATTTAAATACATTTTCTTCAAAAGAAACGTTAAGGACTGTGTAACAGTATTACTCAACAAAACAGAAAAAAGGCAAGGTTGAAGAATTTTCAAATTCAAAACAAAATGAAATATTCAAATTCGAAGGTTAAAGTTCACTTAGTTTGGTGGATTTCTGACAAAACAATTGCAACGAAAGATTCAATACTGAAAATTTAAGTTTACTTAAAAAGCACTAGCTCATTTCAACATCAACGATAATGCTGGTCCAGGATTTGCCTCAGAGAATGCAGCAAAGAAAAAACATGCTAAATATCAATCTATCAAGATTAGCAACATCTTTTTAACCTTTGCTGTTTACACTCTGGGGCCCTGGTCACTGGAAACACAACATTTTAGGTCAGAGCTGCAGCTCGACCCACCTTGAGAAGTACCCCCCCTTCCCCTACCGTTTCGGACTTAATTTTCCTCGTACGTCATCATTATAGAGCCATTTTACCTTGTGAGAACTTCCAAATTCGAACTTCCCATGAGAACCTTTTGAAATTTCCCATGATAAGACAGGTAGTTCGGTTAGGTTAGGCCCGAGCTGGGGGTCCTTGCTTCAGTGTATTCTCAACTCTCATACCGTTCGGACCTCGATACTTTTAAAAGTGCTCTAGCTTTTGGTATCGGGCAAAAATTTTCAATTATTTTTCAAATTATTTTTTCTATGTGCCGCACGTCGTCAATCTTTAAAGGTAAGTTCTCTCTTTTCATTAAGCAGCTCTTCTTAATTCATTGCGCCTGACGGGCCTTTGAACTTACTCTTACGGCCTCTGAGTGGCTTTCGCATGCGATTGCCTAAATGCTTCACCGGGGAGAGTCTCCATCTTCTGCCTTGTGCAGTTGACCGGTGGGCAGCTCAGTTTAATTCATTGCGCCTGACGGGCCTTTGAACTTTCTCTCACGGCCTCTGAGTGGCTTTCGCATGCGATTGCCTAAATGCTTAACCGGGGAGAGTCTCCATCTTCTGCCTTGTGCAGTTGACCGGTGGGCAGCTCAGTTTAATTCATTGCGCCTGACGGGCCTTTGAACTTTCTCTCACGGCCTCTGAGTGGCTTTCGCATGCGATTGCCTAAATGCTTCACCGGGGAGAGTCTCCATCTTCTGCCTTGTGCAGTTGACCGGTGGGCAGCTCAGTTTAATTCACTGCGCCTGACGGGCCTTTGAACTTTCTCTCACGGCCTCTGAGTGGCTTTCGCATGCGATTGCCTAAATGCTTCACCGGGGAGAGTCTCCATCTTCTGCCTTGTGCAGTTGACCGGTGGGCAGCTCAGTTTAATTCATTGCGCCTGACGGGCCTTTGAACTTTCTCTTACGGCCTGTGAGTGGCTTTCGCAAGCGACTGCCTAAATGCTTCACCGAGGAGAGTCTGCATCTTCTGCCTTGTGCAGTTGACCGGTGGCAGCTGTGTTTAATTCATTGCGCCTGACGGGCCTTTGAACATTCTCTTACGGCCTCTGAGTAGCTTTCGCATGCGATTGCCTAAATGCTTCACCGGGGAAAGTCTCCATTTTCTGCTTTGTGCAGTTGACCGGTGAGCAGCTCAGTTTAATTCATTGCGCCTGACGGGCCTTTGAACTTTCTTGTGGTCTCTGAGTGGCTTTCGCATGCGATTGCCTAAATGCTTCACCGGGGAGAGTCTCCATCTTCTGCTTTGTGCAGCTGACCGGTGAGCAGCTCAGTTTAATTCATTGCGCCTGACGGGCCTTTGAACTTTCTTGTGGTCTCTGAGTGGCTTTCGCATGCGATTGGCTAAATGCTTCACCGGGGAGAGTCTCCATCTTCTGCTTTGTGCAGTTGACCGGTGAGCAGCTCAGTTTAATTCATTGCGCCTGTCGGGCCTTTGAACTTTCTTGTGGTCTCTGAGTGGCTTTCGCATGCGATTGCCTAAATGCTTCACCGGGGAGAGTCTCCATCTTCTGCTTTGTGCAGTTGACCGGTGAGCAGCTCAGTTTAATTCATTGCGCCTGACGGGCCTTTGAACTTTCTTGTGGTCTCTGAGTGGCTTTCGCATGCGATTGCCTAAATGCTTCTCCGGGGAGAGTCTCCATCTTCTGCTTTGTGCAGTTGACCGGTGAGCAGCTCAGGTTAATTCATTGCGCCTGACGGGCCTTTGAACTTTCTTGTGGTCTCTGAGTGGCTTTCGCATGCGATTGTCTAAATGCTTCACCGGGGAGAGTCTCCATCTTCTGCCTTGTGCAGTTGACCGGTGAGCAACTCAGTTTAATTCATTGCGCCTGACGGCCTTTGAACTTTTTTCTTGCGGTCTCTGTGTGGCTTTCGCATGCGATTGATCTCTTTTGATTTTTGACCTAGTAACAACAATTTATTGTGCAATCTATTTTGTCTTTATATGGTGAAAGTTAATCAATTCACGGCCCGTTTCCGAGCCGTGTCCATATATTTTCAAGTGGCATTTTGATAAGTTCCAGTCTGTCTTCGCGCCGTGTGTTATATTCCAGCGCTACAGAAGTTCTTTTCCTTATTTTTCATTTTGGGCTCATGAGTTTTGATTTCCTTGTGCCTCGGTACAAGTCGAGCCGTTACTCAAGATTTTGAGCCTTGGAGTTGACTTTGTCCTCCGTCTTTGGCGGGTGCGTCTCCCCAGACCCCCGGCCTGTCTCCTGGTACCTATGCTTTTGGTACCAGTCGAGCCATTGCTCAAGATTTGAGCCGTGGAGTTGACCTTGTCCTCCCTCTTGGCGGGTGCGTCTCTCAGACCCTCAGCCTGTCTCCTGGTACCTATGCTTTTGGTACCAGTCGAGCCATTGCTCAAGATTTGAGCCGTGGAGTTGACCTTGTCCTCCCTCTTGGCGGGTGCGTCTCTCAGACCCTCGGCCTGTCTCCTGGTACCTATGCTTTTGGTACCAGTCGAGCCATTGCTCAAGATTTGAGCCGTGGAGTTGACCTTGTCCTCCCTCTTGGCGGGTGCGTCTCTCAGACCCCTTGCCTGTCTCCTTTACCTATGCCATCGGTAGAAGTTGCGCAGTTGCTCAAAATTTTGAACCGTGTGCTGGACTCCGTACCTCCTTGGCTTGGGTGCTTCCTTAAACCCCTTGCCTGTCTCCTGGTGCCTAGGCCATTGGTAACAGTCGAGTCGCTGCTCAAAATTTTGAGCCCTGGGCTGGACTCGGTCCTTACTTGGTTTGGGTGCGTCTCCTTAGACCCCTTACCCGTCTCTTGGTGGTTAGACCCCTGGTATCATTCGAGCCGTTGCTAAAATATTTGATCTGTTGGCTGGACTCTTTCCCTCCTTGGCTTAGGTGTGTCTCTCTAGACCCCTCGGCTGTCTCCTGGTACCTATATCTTTGGAACCAGTCGAGCCGTTGCTCAGGATTTCAGGCGTGAAGTGGTTCTTCGTCTGCCTTTCGCTTGGGCGCGTCTCCCTGATCCCCTTCTCCTTTCTGGTCGAGCCTTGCTTCGGATATTGCATCGTTGTTCAATAATTTAAGCCGTTCAAGAGTCAAAATACAGCCAATACTCACTGTTTGCCTAGTATTCTTGTGAGATGTCTACGGCAACATCTTTATAATAATTCTCTTAAGTGGAAGTTATCCACCAGGCGAGGTTAATGCTCAAAGCATCTTCTACCACCTAACCCTCGGAGTCTTATCATTATGTGCTCACAAACTCAAATTAATGAGGAAAAAATTCATGCACTGGGCGGGATTCGAACCAACGGATCCATACGCCACCTGGATTACCAGACTAGCGCATTATCCCCACTTGACTACCAATGCTCGATAGTCTTTGGGGGCTTTCTGTGACCTGCCATCTAACAATGACGTCCTGTCTCGACTGAAGGATGTGTAAAAAAAAAAAAAAAAAGTTTCTACCTGATGGCTGGTGAGATTGGACGCTGATCAACTCGATCGACTTAGGCTTTGAAGTGGATGCAACAGTCCTTAACAAGCTTCGATTCGCCCTCCCCACGCTAGATATAGCTCGGGCTTTTGATCCAAGTGCGTCAGTCTTGAAGGAATACCACTATAGGGATATGGAAAAGCAGATCCGTGGATCATCGCAGTCATACGATATCATGGCTCAGGCTGTAGCTCCTCTAAAATCGGAGCTCATTTCTCGTGAAGCAGCGGACAGAATCCTGGTTGGAAATGTTTCCATACCAGTCTCCAGATAATCGTCCCTGTCAACAAAGTCTCCGGAAGATTCTGGGACACAAAAAACTCTTGACAAACGCTTCCAAGTACAAAAGGACTTCCAAGCCATGAATTTTCTCTTCACCAGGCTCCAGCCGACTCATGTTCAACTGATCGTCCAGAACGATGAGTTGTCGGCGTCTGACCCTTCGGAAGCCTAGGATTCTGAGGGTGACTATTATCTTCCGGAAGCCCCTCCCCTGTAGGGCGAGCACGAGGAAGTTATAGCGACTCCAGACCTTCCGTTCGATGTTACCCCCTGCGTAAAAGAACGTGAGCCGGATGTTCCTCTTCCATCTCCTGAAGCCGAAATAAATGGCCGCAAATATCAGAATCTCAATTCTACAAGTTGGAACAGCATTAGATACATGGTATCTTCGCTCGTCTGCAGCCGAATTAGGAACTGAAGGCCCAGCCAAGTGCATGAGCGGATCTCCTAGCTAATATGAACGGAGCTTTTGGGATATTATCCCTCTGCCTAATTCTCCAACGCCCTGCACTCGCAGACGTCACGAACAAGATCGTTGCTGTACATCCTTCTGTGAAGTCGTCAAAGAACGACCGGATAAAAGAACTGCCCTCGGAGGATTCTGCTTCCGAGGGTCTTCTTCAGTACGTTAGCGGAAAGAGATCCCAAACGATTGCCAGTCGGAGAAGCCTGTTTGTACCAGCGATTTAGGTCCCGCGTCGGTTTCTGAAGGATATTCCTCCTTCGGAAGACTAATTGTTTGAGCCCAAGGCCTTACTTGAAGCTGTGAAATCACACTCTTCTTCTTCTCATCCTCGCCCACGACCTCAGAGAAGCCGCACTACAAGGATACTTGTACCCCCTTCGTTCGTGGGTTTATAACCTTTTAGATATGAAAAAAAAAAAAAAAATCAAAGTTGCAGTTCACTGGTTATTCCAGACCTGCCCATATCTTCAAGGGTCAAAGTCTAGGCAGCTTCTAATGCAATGATTGCCAATTGGAGCACGACAGCTCTGAAGGAGGCAGGAATCATTGCTTCCTCCGGGAGCCTACGTTCTTCTGTCAACTTTGACTTGTCAAGGACAAATATCCCCCTTGGGCAAATTGGCGATCCACGTCAACTTTTATGAGGCATTACTGTCGCAAAATCTAGTTTCAAAAGACTCCTCTGGGGACTGAGGACCCCCTCTAAGCTTTAATCCTACCCTGTAATTTATACAGGCGGTGGGTAACTTCTTGTTCCTTGTGAGCAATGTCAATAATGTTGTTCATTATCTTCCATGTGCATCAAATATTGTGCAAGTTCATGTAACTATGTATTTATTTGGTATTATTGGTCTGGTCTCCTATCCCACGGTACATACATTCCTACTTGTAATTTGTACCCTCTCGCTGTAGAATGTTATTCTTAATAATGCTAAATATTCATTTTACTCTCGTAAATGAAATTTACAATATTTTCTATAGCCTCTGTTTTGCACCAATACCTCTGCAACTTGTCTGTTTTATTTTCCTTTGTGTTCTGGAACCTGATTTAAAAAAAAAAAAATCTCTTCCGACTATATCACAGTGTATTCCCGGCCACGAGCTGGCAGATAACAAACACATCTCAAGGTGGGTCGAGCTGCAGCTCTGACCTAAAATAATACAGTTTTCTCCCCGAAGGGACCCGAAAACTGATATTTTGGGTCAAGCAAAGCTCGACCCACCCACTTAAATGCTTGCCAGCTCCGCATTTTAATTCACTGAAGCAAGGACCCCCAGCTCGGGCCTAACCTAACCGAACTACCTGTCTTATCATGGGAAATTTCAAAAGGTTCTCATGGGAAGTTCGAATTTGGAAGTTCTCACAAGGTAAAATGGCTCTATAATGATGACGTACGAGGAAAATTAAGTCCGAAACGGTAGGGGAAGGGGGGTACTTCTCAAGGTGGGTCGAGCTTTGCTTGACCCAAAATATCAGTTTTCGGGTCCCTTCGGGGAGAAAACTGTATTATTTCGAAAAGAAGATTGGCGATAAACTATCTCATTTGAATGGCAATCAACGTACGAAAAGCTTCTCAATCCAAAAAATGTCAATCGCCATTCAACGAGGAAATGCTGTGAGCATTATGGGCACTATTCCTGATGGCTTGCGTTTCAAAGAGCTGTATTACATTTTTTAAATACATTCTTATCATTAAAAAAAAAAAAAAAAAAATTACTTAAATTAAATAAATTTTAATACAAAGGACACTTCTTGTTTATAAAAAGGAAAGGCTGTCTGTTTGATCCACATTGTATATTTAATTTTATTATTGAAAAGTTTTCCGATTGTTTTGCTGACGAAAGCAAAATTAGGTTCCAAACTTTGCGGATCGAGAGCGCTGAAAATAAACACAGCTGGCAAAAGAGAGTACATTCTTTCCTTATCTACACCTACACTTTTTCCTTCACCTAACTTTCACGCCTTACACCCACACTTTCTCTCTCTCTATCTCTCTCTCCCCTTGAGAGTAACTTCTCTCCTTATCTACACCAACACTCTCTCCTACTCTTCATTCTCTCCTCATTCTCCTTGTCTCCTCATTATTCCTCCAAATTCTTCCTACATTTTCTTCATTCTCCTTATCATATTTGTTTTCTCTCTTTCTCTCTCTCTCTCTTTGTTTTTCTTTATCTCCCCCTCTTTTGCTTCTTGTTGTTCCCTATCTTTCTCTCTCTCTCTCTCTCTCTCCTTTTCTCTCTCTCTCTTTCTCTCTCTCTTTTTCTTGTTCTCTTTCTCTTATTTTTCTCATGATCTCCTATTTATACCCTACACATCCTTTTATTTTTTCTGTTTTCTTTTTGTCATATTCTTCTACGCATCTTCTTATTTTTCACTCATTTCTTTTCCTTCTTTATATCTCACACACTCTTCTATTCTCTCACTCTCTTCGTCATTCTCTTTTACACATCCTCCCATTTTCTCTCTCTCCTTTTCCTTGTCTATCTCCCACATCCTTTTCTCCCCCATACAAAATCCCCTTTTCTCCCTAATACAAATCCATCGAGCACAAAGTAAAACAGAGCTTTATAATTCGATCATATCACGAACACGTATCCAATTCCCGGATCATGTAGGCTTTATGAGAAGCTTTGGAAACGCATAAAAAAGTAAAAGTTGTTAAAATCCATGGTAACAATTACCCATCAAGGCAGATTAGGGGGGAATAGAATGAGTATGAGACATGAGTGTAGAGAATGGGTGTGGGGGTGTAGAAAGGGTGTGCGGGATACAGAATGGGTATGAGACATGAGTGTACAGAACAGGTGTAGCAATGTTATGTTAAAATCAAGGAAACAAATATAAAAAAAAATGGTTTTAGTATATGCCTGGTAGTCAAGTGGTTAACGCGCTAGTTCGGTAATCCAGGTAGCGTAGGGATCCGCTGGTTCGAATCCCACCCATTGCATGAATTTTCCTCCATTTGAGTTTGTGACCACTTAATAATAAGAATCTGAAGGTTGGGTGGTAGAAAATGCTTTTAGCATTAAACTCGCCTGGTGGTTACCTTCCACTAAAGAATGTTGTTATTATTATTATGCCTGTTTTGAAAAGTTACAAGTCTTTTTTTAAGCTACAGACCTCAGTAGTTTGATTGATAACGCGGTGTAATCTAGAGGTCGGTGGTTCAAGTCCCAAGTTAAGAAAAATATTAGTAAAACGAGTTTGAGAAATTATAACAAGTTTTTTTTGTTATTTAAACTTAAACTCTGACCTGTAAAATTAATAAAGGCATAACAAAACAATGCAATTACGCACGTAAAATAATAACTACAACAAACTTTTGACTTTCGCATTCGAAGCAACAACAAACACTTTTTTGAGAGTCGCCCAGAAAACTTAAAACTTCACTCGACAAATTTAAATTTCAAATTCCATGTACACCTGGGCACGACTCGAGAAGTTTCGTGTTGAAAACGATATTTGTAAGCAAATGAGTGTAGAATTGTAGGCATTTGAATTCTGTTTTCTGAAAAGTTTATCAGATCTAACATAAAGAACTTCATGGTAGCTTTCATAATAACATTCATAACTATATGCTGAAATATTGAGTGAACTCACTCATTGGTGTAATCTTAGTGGGGTGAAACATTTGAAAAATAAAATTATTGAGAGCCCCCTAATACAACAACAAAACTGCAGTAATCACTGTAAAAAATTCCGGCACAGTCTTCTTTCATTCATATTTTATTAGTATTATTTTATTTATTCAAGCTAACTTTTGTATATCTACGATCAGATCAGGCTTGTAGAAGAGAAAAAAACGATCTTTCCTGCTTGACTTGCAGAAAATTCTCAGGGGACACGATGAGAACTCACAACGGCGGAATACATAAAGCGAGAAGCTATAGGTTTCACTTCCAGGAAAGTGAGTGCGCAGAAATAATACGATGGAAGATTGAAATGAGAAGGGAGAGAAAGAGAGGGAAAGAGGGAGGGAAGAAGAGTGGAGAGGAAGAGGAGGAGAGGGAGGGAGAGGGAGAGGGAAAGTGAAAGAGAGAGAGAGAGTGAGCGAGAGAGATGGAGGGAGGGAGAGGGAGAAAGAGGGAGAGATGAATAATGGAGAAGGAGAAATGGGAGAGAGTAGAATAGATGAAGAGAAAAGAGTGGAGGAAAATACCAAGTTTGGAGAAAAAATGGGGGGTTAATGCTGAAAGCATTTTCTACCACCAAACCCTCAGACTCTTATAATTAGGTGGTCATAGTATATTATACTCAAGTAAATGAAGACAAATTTGGGATTCGAACCAATGGATCTCTACGCTACTTGAATTACCAGACTAGCGCGTTGGTGACTATCACGTTTTAGGGAGAAAGAGATAACGAAGAAGAGAGGTAGAAGGGCAACGGAAGAGTAGATTAAATAATGGAAAAAAGGAGAAAGCAGAGGAAAAGTGGAAACTAGAACAGAGAACAAATCCACGCTGAAACCGCGACTTGAACCATCAACTTCCACGTTACAAGTCCGCCCCCAAGCTAATGAGGGCGGTTTGAGACAAGGCAAGGTGAATGAAAGAAGAAGAAGAATAATATGGAAGAGTGAAGAGAAGCATATGAGGAGAGAGAAGAGGAGGAGTCGCCGGGCTAAAAGATTTATGAGAAGTGAGAAGCTTTTATGCAATGAAAGTTTCCTTGATCAGAAAGTTTTGGTGAGATGCATTTTTGTGACGCTTAAATTCTATTCAAACAGAAAAATGATAAATAATTATGTATCTCTTGACAGCTATTTCAAGGTAATAATGGGTCACTCACAAATGGAATCTATTTTTTAGTAAATGACTGTACCTACAGTAAATATATCAGAGAAAGCCATTTTCACCATCGAAAACGAAGGCGAAAGACTTTTCAAAGCCTTTTAACATGGCTTCACTAAGGATCCAGAATCTATTTTGTATGTACGCCGTGATACTTCTAATTATGCAATGTGCAATTAAACATTTTATCTGATTATTTGATTATTTATCAATAATAATGGATCACTTCCGTTTGCAAGTTATCCATTGCCTCATTCAGTAGGCAGGAGTTAGTTCTGAATAATATACATATATGCTTATATGCCATCAACTAAAATCTCTTTTTTTAATGAATATTTGTTTAAAGAGAGGCTGTAACATTCAGACTCCTTGCCCCTCTATACAAAATGAAGAATTTACATGTGATTTATGCATAAGGTTGACTGGCAAAAAGTACTTACAAATTACAAGAGTCAGGTAGTATGGAAATTCTTATTATTATACAATGCTTTATTAGGTATAAATGGACATTATGTACATACAAATAATTAATTTAACAATGAAAAAAAATGGAAACAATATATACAATGAAAATGAAAAAGAATAGAAAATATATAAAAACATAAGTCCTAACTAAAGGGCGGGGTTATTGCCTATGGCAATCTCTTCCACCCAACCCTTATGAAAAGAAATTATGAAAAGATTAACACTAAAATCTCTATTTTTATCACTTAAAACGTTATTCAAGGAAAAGGAATAAGACCTATACATAATTTTGCGCTACCCACTAAAATTGTGTTATTACAACACAAAGAAACACATTTATTTATTTATTATCCAAGGTCGTAAATATAGCAGTAGTAAATAAAGGTAGTAAATATAGCAGTACAAAATGTAATGAGAGCATAACTTAAGAAGACAAAAGCGTAAATAAAACAGAACCTGTAGAGTGCCACACCTCTCCTTCATTGACACAAGAAAAGGGAGAGAACATCACCACAGGCTTAGAGCATAAGTAAGTAATAATAATAATAACTCTAAGTCCACACATGTGCATCCTAACACTAAGCTCACACATGAACAGTGGTACACACACATACACACACACACACACCACACACACACACACACACACACACACACACACACACACACACACACACACACACACGCACACACACATCTGAAGGTGTCTCTGTTTCCATCTGTGGTTTGGATGAGATGATATCCCCTAGTACCCCTACAGTCTCACACATATTCCTGTGAGTGTGGTTAGATGAGTAAGAACTTAGGAGGGTCCCGACCTCAGTAGCTTGATCGATAAGGCGGCACACTTATAACCTGGAGGTCGGTGGTTCAAGTCGCGATTCCAGCGTAGATTTAGTAAAGCGAGTTTGAGTAGTTGTGACATCACGAAAGTGATTAACACATATATGATAACATAAAAGAAAACTTAGGAGGGTCTTGAGGAAAATAAGAGTGGCAGAACCCTCCTCAGACTGATTGATAAGGCGCATACTCGTAATCAGGTGATCGGTAGTTCGAGTCTTAAGTACGACAAAAAAATGGTAAAGCGAGCTCCAGAGTCGTTTCACGACGGAGGTTTTACACTCCTTTCGCTGGAATCCTATATTATCCCTTTACAGTGACACACCCTCTGGTGGGAATTTCAACCAATCCCAGCGCCTTTGTATCAACTGTTAAGTGATAGTGGCTTGGATTAACAAATCCTACAAATCGGATCTTGGACTTTGAAAGAACATCAGGTCCATGGGGAGGGGGGAGGGGGGGTGGGCAAGATACAGCATTACAGCACAGACTACAAGCGTCTACAGTAGCGACAGTTCCATGGATACGAAATAAAAAATCTGGTGTAAACATCACACGACTTTCCTTATCATATTAGGAATGGGAACAGGACCAAAAGCCACTGGTGACTCAAAGGTAACAGTTAGCTAAAAATCAAAGCCAAATTCGTAATCAGCATCTCAAAATCATTGGATTTGATATGTCACAATCCCCATCTAGGATGAATAATAAAAAAGTTAGTCAAAGCGGGTCCCCCCAAAATACCGGTAAATTGGGACCGAGGTCCAAAAAGTTCAAGATATCAAAAAAATGATAAGAAGAGACCCCTATTATTTTTTTAATCTAAGAAAATGTTGTTCTCTAACTTTTTTTGTATCTTTAACCAATTCATAGAAGGGGCGCTTGCGGCCAATATTTGCGGCCTTGCGGCCGCATTTTCAACCAAAAGTTTCGTGGTTCGTCTGGTGTATAAAATTAATTTGCATACCAAATTTCAAGTCTCTAGCTCTTACCGTTCTTGAGATATCCTGTTCACAGACAGACAGACAGACAGACAGACAGACAGACGGACAGACAGACAGACAGACAGACGCACGGACCAATGGCTGAAAATAACTTTTTTGGTATCCTGAGGCTATGATTCGTCCAGAAATGTGAAAAAACTGGGTAGGTCAAATTTTCGACGAATAATACTTTCCTTATTATAGGATAAGGAAAGTAAAAAGGCAAAAAAGGCTTCTTTCAAAAATTTGTAACTATCTATTTTATTCATTCTCTATTATATTTAAGTGGTGTTTTTCAACTTTATAGTTATAAACACCTAGAGTTGTCACTAAATGTGTTTACGATAATCTATTTTCTACCTGGTTTGCAATGGAAAAGATAGAATAAATACGGCGTGGGTCAGCGTAATAGATTAAGTGTGGAAAGGTATGACAAGAAAAGGTAAGAGTGAAAAAAAGATGAAATTATCGGAAAAGAAAGAGGAGAGGGAAGAGAAAGGAGGAGAGGGAAAAGGAAGGAGGAGAGGGAAGAGGAAGAGGAGAGGGAAGAAGGAAGGAAGAGAGAGGAGGAAGAGGAAGGAGGAGAGGGAAAAAGAGGAAAGGAGGAGAGAGGGAAGAGGAAGAGGAGAGGGAAGAGGAAGGAGAGGAGGAAGAGGAAAGGAGAGGGGAAGGGAGGAGGAGGGAAGAGGAAGGGAAGGAGAGGAAGGAGGAGAGGGAAGAGGAAGGAGGAGAGGGAGAAGGAGGAGAGGGAAGGAAGGAGGAGAGGGAAGAGGAAGGAGGAGAGGGGGAAGAGGAAGGAGGAGAGGGAAGAGGAAGGAGGAGAGGGAAGAGGAAGGAGGAGGAGAGGGAAGAGGAAGGAGGAGAGGAGAGAGGGAAGAGGGAAGGAGGAAGAGGGGGAGAGGAAGGGGGAGGAAAGGAGAGGAAGAGGAAGAGGAAGAGGGAGGGAAGGGAAGGAGGAGAGGGAAGAGGAAGGAGGAGAGGGAGAAGAGGAAGAGGAAGGAGGAGAGGGAAGAGGAAGGGAGAGAGAGGAAGAGGAAGAGGAAGGAGGAGAGGGAAGAGAGGAAGGAGGAGAGGGAAGAGGAAGGGAGGAGAGAGGGAAGGAGGAGAGGGAGGGAAGAGGAAGGAGGAGAGGGAAGAGGAAGGAGGAGAGGGAAGAGGAAGGAGGAGAGGAAGGAGGAAGGAGGAGAGGGAAGAGGAAGAGGAAGGAGGAGAGGAAGAGGAAGGAGGAGAGGGGAAGAGGAAGGGAGGAGAGGGAAGAGGAAGGGAGGAGAGGGAAGAGGAAGGAGGAGAGGGAAGAGGAAGGAGGAGAGGGAAGAGGAAGGAGGAGAGGGAAGAGGAAGGGAGAGGAAGAGGAAGGAGGGAGAGGGAGAGGAAAGGAAAGGAGAGGAAGGAGGAGAGGGAAGAGGAAGGAGGGAGGAAGAGGAAGGAGGAGAGGGAAGAGAAGGAGGAGGGAAGGAGGAAGGGGAGAGGAAGAGGAAGGAGGAGAGGAAGAGGAAGGAGGAGGGGAGGGAAGAGGAAGAGGAAGGGGAGAGGAAGAGGGAGAAGGAGGAGAGGGAAGAGGAAGAGGAGAGGAAGAGGAAGGAGGAGAGGGAAGAGGAAGGGAGAGGGAAGAGGAAGGAGGAGGAGAGAGAGGAAGAGGAAGGAGGGGAGGAAGAGGAAGGAGGAGAGGGAAGAGGAAGGGGGAAGGGAGAGGAAGGAGGAGAGGGAAGAGGAAGGAGGAGAGGGAAGAGGAGGAGGAGGGAAGAGAGGGAAGGAAGGGGGAGAGGGAAGAGGAAGGAGGAGAGGGAAGAAGAGGAGGAGGAGAGGAAGAGGAAGAGGAAGGAGGAGAGGGAAGAGGAGAGGAAGGAGGAGAGGGAAGAGGAAGGAGGAGAGGGAAGGGAAGGAGGAGAGGGAAGAGGAAGGGGGAGAGGGAAGAGGAAGAGGAGAGGGAAGAGGAAGGAGGAGAGGGAAGAGGAAGAGGAGAGGGAAGAGGAAGGAGGAGAGGGAGAGGAAGGAGGAGTGGGAAAAGGAAGGGGGAGAGGAAATTTTCCTTTCTGGGAGATACTTGAGATGTTTCTGAGTTTCTTGAGTGGGGGAGGTGGGGGTGAGGTTGAAGGGTTAGACCGGAAATTTGCCCAACACCTTTGCCTTGTACTGGGCCGGAAGGACCGAAATTGAAAGTCCTCGGTGTAAATTGAAAAGTAAAAGCCGTTCAACGACCTGGTGTGTTTACAAAGCTACTTTCCGATTTTGGGCTTTTCAAAAAGAACAAAATTCCGAGACGATAAAAATTCTTTGATAACTCCTTCTTCTTTAAATTTGCTTTTTTCCCAAATCAAGTTGGGTTTCACATTGTTCAACCACTAAAAGGTGGGGTTATTAGTGCCTTTGGCAATCTCTTCCACCCAACCCTTCCGATTTGTAATATTAGAAATTCATTGGAAGTAATAAGTAGTTATAATATGTTTATGTCTGTTAGTTTCAGTTAAGTTAAGTTATAGTATTGTCTATAATGCTTCCCTCTACGAGAAAAGTGATTCAAAAGTTATCATATTTGTGTTAATCACAACGCTGTCTCCACAAATATGATAACAACTCGTCCGAGGTGTTATCATATTTGTGTTAATCACTTTCGTCATATCACAACTACTCAAATTCGCTTTACTAAATCTACGCTGAAACCGGGACTTGAACCACCGACCTCCAGGTTACAAGTCCACCGCCTTATCGATCCAGCTACTGAGGTCGGATTACCTAGTCCGAGGTGTTTGATCGCGAAATTACAACTACTCAAACTCGCTCTACTAAATATTTTCTCAACTTGGGACTTGAACCACCGACCTCTTATTACAAGCCTATACTGTCTTATCGATCAAGCTATTGAGGTCGGTATGTTTATGCATAAACATACCGACGAAAAAAGTATACTATACAATAAAATTTCAATGTACCTTGAAAACTAACTTATTGTACATAATGACGTAGTGCAAAGTCTGTGTGTATCTTATTTAGTATAGGGTGAGGCACAAAAGCTGATACAACCTGGAATGCTTCAAAGAAAAACATCAAAGTTAAACAAAAAGAATAATTGGCATACAGGGTGTAACAGTGAAACATTATTGATTTAAAAAGAAAACCCAATTGACTAACTTTTCTTCTTGACACAATAAATTGATATTTTGGATTGCATACATCGATGGCACGTTGAGTACACCAGTTCTCATTCAGTCACTGAAGTTTTATAACGTCCAGCGTACCTAGGATTTGGATGGGTGACCATTCACACCCTCGTGATGCTGGCTGTAGTAGTATTTGTATTAGCGAATAAAAACAGTTTTACCAGCAATCTCAGTAGCTTGGTCGATAAGGCGGCGGACTTGTAACCTGGTGGTCGATGGTTTAAGTCCCTGTTTCAGTGTGGATTTAGTAAAGCGAGTTTAAGTAGTTGTGATATCACGAAAGTGAGCAACACAAATATGATAACTTTTTTACATGGATATCATGTGCTACTGAAGGGATTTTAGCATTACCTGGGGCGGTTCACTTTGGAATCTTAAATGGAACTTATAAAATATAAGTATCGGTTTCAGCGTAGATTTAGTAAATTGAAGTCATGCAGTTCAGATATCACTAAAGTAATTAACTAAAAAAGTTGAATCATGTATGTAATTTGTAAAAGCAACAAATAAAATTCACCGCCATCCTGTACAATATTTCATCGAACTTCCATCAGAAAGTTCTTGAATTTTCCATACACACTCAAACACAAAGTTTTCCGCGGAAAAATGAGCGAGAAAAGTTTTCTCGCAATTTGAAAAATATTTTGCCAACATTTGCACAAAAGAAATGTTGTGTATTATGACTGTGTTTGGTTTCTGAGTTGAAGGTTTGCTGAAATACAACTAAACTTTGCTAAGAAAGAGAGGAAAATGGAGCGTGTATCATATTATTTTGTATTATTAAAGGTTATTCTTTGCCCTTGGGGCGCTTGGTATTTTTAGCAAATATCATGTGAGGTGGTTCGAGACAGGGTTTTACTTTGTTTGCAGAAAAAATCTGCTCTTATAAACATCACCCTAGAGTCCAGTACTAGACGTTGAGAAAAAATTGCAAATCCTAATAAAAAATAACCATCTACCTATACGAGAGTACAATTTGAAGATACATTTCGAACCCCCGAGCCGACAGTAAATTTGTAATCAAAATTTGGTTATGTACTTTGTGAGGTACTTCAACACGAGCGGTGCCCTCGTGTTGACCCAGCAACTAAATTAGATATTGTCATAGGGACAGTAACACTGCCCTCTGCGAATAACAAGAAATTCCATAGGCTTCAGATAAAGACTATAGAAGATAGCAGAGACACCTTGCCAAAACATAGTACATGAACCACTCAATCTGAAGATAAATCATATGATCCGATAATACAATAATTAGATCATAGGAGCAAGTCTATCAAGCAATGTGGAATGTACCATCGATAAACACACGTATATAAACCACTCTAGGAATGTGAAACACTCATCTCTATAACCGTTGTGATTTGTGATGCTACCTAGCTGTTCCCGGCCCCACTCAGGCTAGATGAACTCCATTTGAGTAGCTGGTTTGTAAGTTTCCAGCGAATAGAGGGTAAGAACCCCCGTCGTCATATGATCCCAAGATACAAAAAATAAGATTATATAGATAGAACATTTTTCTATATACATACCTAATGTACGGATATGTTATACCGATAACCCGAGATACATATAAGATTCTATAGATAATAAAATATTCTCTCCATCAGGTTACGTGTTCGGCATGGCAATGCAGCGATTTTTGCCTTTAGAAAGCGCCCCGCCTGGCAAATATCAATAAGCAGGGAAAAAAAACCGCATCTGTGAGTGAGAAGGGTTCATGTGGCCTTTTTTTACCGGTATATGGAATGCACAAATAGTTACTGGACAGAGGAGGGAGGGGAAAGGAAGGTGATGTGTATATATAGGGGTGAAAGAGAGAGAAAAGGATAGGGAAGATGTGGGGTGAGAGAGAATAAATGAGTGTGTGAGTGTGAGAGAGAGTAAAAGGCAGGAGTGATAGGGAAGATATTGGTATGTGTGTGTGTGTGTGTGTGTGTGTGAGAGAGAGAGAGAGAGAGAGAGAGATAAAGTGAAAGAGAAGGTAAAAGAAGGAGATAGAGAAGATGTGAAATTGAAAGAGAAAGTAAGAGAGAGATATAAATAGATAGAGAGAGGTGAAAAGTAGTAAAATACTGTGAAAAAATTATGAAATCGCCATAGATACGAAAAAGAGGGGTAGAGAGAATGAAAGAGGAGGAGAAATAGAGAGGTTGAGAGAGACACACACGCTGTGCGGGGGGAATAGAGTAATATGAGTAAAAAGAAAAGAGAGAGATAGAGCAAAGGGAGCAAGCGAGAGAGAGAGAGAACAGATAGAAGAGTGAGAGAGATGGAGCAAATGGAGCAAGAGAGAGAGAAAGAGAGAGAAAAGAGATAGAAGAGTGAGAGAGATGGAGCAAAGAGAGAGAGAGAGAAAGAGAGAGAGAGAGAGAGAAGAGATAGATGAGTGAGAGAGATGGAGCAAAGAGAAAGAGAGAGAGAGAAAGAGAGAGAAACAGAAAAGAGTGAGACAGATTGAGCAAAGAGAGAGGGAGAGAGAAAGAGAGAGAGGGAAGATTCAGAGAAAGAGATAATGGTAGAGAGAGAGAAATAGATAAGCAGGGCACCGCGGGATGATATAAGGCCACAAAATGAAAGTTCAAACTTCGGAATCTGGGATGTAATCGAATTCCAGAATAAATAATCGTGCTGACCCAACATTTTATTGGAAAAGTTTGGGGCATGATGTACTATTGTTCCATATTGACCAGTGGAGGTAATAAGGGACTTGAAATTTTGGGATGTAGTGTTTAACAAAAGAGTTGTTTGCGGTGGCGTGGGTCTTGCCGTGTATAAGGGGTGTATGTGTAATTTACAAAAAAAATAAATATAAATGCCCGCAGGACGAGTATTGTATACTCAAGAGGAGAGATCTATTCGCACAAAGAATATTAATAAAACGAGAGAAAAACAGAGGTTACAAAAATACTGTTGAGATCACAAAAATCTTAAAATGCATCGCAAAGGTAATAAAATTTACAGATAATAATCGCAAAGATAATAAAATTTACAAAAAATAGAAATAAAATAGAAAATTATGAAATAACCACAACAGGTCGAATATGTACTGTAAAAAAATATATTAATAATTATAATGTCTTATAATTATTATAAGATCGTGTCAAAAGTCAAACTCAGTAGATTCGTTTGCCAGACGCATCCTATTTAGAGGGGAAAAATGAATGTAGTTAGTGGGGCATGTTTTCATGTGAAAAGTGTGAGCACCTACAATTTTTTTTTTTTTTTTTTTTTTTTTTTTTCAGTTGATACAGACCTCTGAAGCACAATAGTCAAAGACTTGTAACCTGGAGGTCGGTGGTTCGAGGAAAAGTATTATTTTATTATTAGTATCACTCTTGTGATTCACACATAAATAATAATAAAATGTAGGTAGGTAGATACATGGTACATACTTACAAAGTAAAACAAAATACTTATGAATTCATAAAAATATATACTATAAATTATTATCTTTAAAATTAGTAATTTTTATTTTTCAACACACAGTTCTCAATCATTAGATCCATTGACTTGAGAATTATGTTTAAATATGTAAAAAAAGAAGAAAAAAATGTCTTCACCCAAACATAAAAATAAAATTCATACAATTTGCCTTCGTAATTTTTATTTTACTTCTACTATAGGTAGAGTGGAACCTGGATATAATGGACTCGGATGTAATAGAAACTCTTTTATAATAGAGAAAATCTCAGGTCCCTACGTCACCTGAACTGGCTATATCAGAAACCTCTTAATAATAGAATTTTTGCTCTTTCCCTTTGGTTCTATTAAATCCAGGTTCGACTGTACAACATACAGGGTCCGCCAAAAAAAAAGGAGCCACTCGAATTATCTAGAGAACTACTCGTATTTTTCAGAAATATATTATACAAATAAGGTGGTTCCATTGAAGATTCCAACGTTGATCCTCCAGGGGCCGCCCCTGGTAATGATAAAAAAATCAAAAACTAGTTGAAAAGGTTTCCCCCGCGACATAATGGTATACACTGTATACAGGGTACACCTGTTCTAGTTTTTCTCTAAATTTAAATCCGTTCTCTAGATATTGCGAGTGGCTCTTTTTTTTTGGCGGACCCTGTATGTGGTTATAGTAGGTACCCTGCTATACAGCTTTACATGTATTTATACATCAACAGCAAGATTCCTCTAATTAGCCACTCAATGGCATACAATCCAAGCGTACCTCTTCATAAATATATATGTTCAACAGTCGCCACGCAGAAGACACAACGACCTTCCCCAGACACTCAGGAGCCGTGAACAAAGAAAATGCTCGGCGAACTAAAGCCAGCACCCAGGTAGGAAAGACTTGGAGAAAAAGGGGCAAAAAGGGGCGGACTTTGTGGACAAAGAAAGGCTTGCAGAAATAGGCAAGACAAAAAAAATGCTGTAAAGTAAATGACAGAGAGACAGCTCCCTGAGGATATTGGCTTTCAAAAGGAGAGAGAAGACAAAAGTCAACCAGGGAGAGAGAAAGAGAGAGGTAATGAACTAAACAGTGGAATGTTGAGAGAGATGCTCGGTGGAGAAGAAAGGGTTAAGGAGGAGAGAAAATAGGGAGGGTGAGTAAAAAAGGGAGCGGTAGCGATAGCAAGAGAGAGAGAGAGAGAGAGAAAGACAGAGAAAGAGAAAAAAAGAGAGAGAGAGAACGAATATAAAGAGAAGGAAGGTAGAAAAGGAGGGAGGTAGGCAGGGAGGAAGACAGAGAGAGGGAGAGAAAATAGGGAGGATAAGGAAAAGAGGGATAGAGTGGAAGAGAGAGGTAGGGATGGCAAGAGAGATAGAGAGACAGGGAGAGGATGAATATAAAGAAGGAAGGTAGAGAGGGAGGGAGAAAAAATAGTGTGGGTGCGGAGTGAAAAGATAGAGAGAAAGGGAAAGAGAGAGACGGGGAGAGTATGAATATAAGAAGTAGATAGAGAGGGAGGGAGTTAGGCAGGAAGGAAGAGAGGTAGGGAGGTAGGTAGGGAGAAAGAGAGGGAGGGAGGTAGGGAGGTAGAAAGAGAGGGAGGGAGGTAGGCAGGGAGAAAGATAGGTAGAGAGGAAGGGAGGTAGGAAGAGATGAAAAAACATGGGAGGAGGATCGGAACAAGAAGAAAGAATGGTTGTGGAAAATAGTTGTAGTTAATTAAAAGCGAGAGAGAGAAAGAAATAAAAGTGTATACAGGATGGTAAGGCTAATGTGAGAAAGAGACAGTATAGCGCACGACTAGTTCTACCAAAATAATAGCCTCACAACAATACTGCACCCTTGAGTGAACTTCCATTTGGTATTTTGAGAGTTGAATCCAAAAAATAGATACACAACAAAAAAATACTCTTGAAAGAACAATGTTGTATAGTTACAGAACCACGTCCTTTTGTTTGCAAATTACTACTCATAAATTTTTGTTTTGTTTTTGTGGCTATTTCTTTGGTTAAATTCTCAAAATCCGAAATCGAAGTTCACTCAAAGGTGTAGTGTTTTGTGAGGCTATCATTTTGGTTGAGTTATCAAGAGACCAATTTATCACGTGAAAAATGATTCCTTGAAATATAGAAAATCGACGTTTTTGATATCGGTTCTTTTTAATCAATCCAAAACTTGACGAATATTTTTAGACTTTTTGGGGGGGGGGGGGGTTACTAAATCTACGCCGAAACCGGGACTTGAACTACCGACCTCCAGGTTACAAGTCTGCCGCCTTATCGATCTAGGTACTGAGGACGGTAAGGATGGTAGAAAGTGCGGTGAATAGGAAAGGAATTATAGGAGAGACACGGGAGTGAGAAGGAGGTGATTATTGGGAGAGAAGGGAAGGATTAGTGAGAAGGAGATAATATGGAAGAGGGGAGAGAGAAGGAGATGCTGGAGGTGTATTAAAAGGAAAAGGATTATACGAACTTGCAAAATGGATGTGGCGAGATGGTAACAAGGTTTGATGAAGATTAGAGAAGAATAAGATGTGAAGGATGATGGTGAGAGTTCAGGAGATGTGAAGATTAAGGTAAGATGTGAAGGGTGATATTCATGTGCGGTGAGATGTGCAGGTGAAGGAAGATATTCATGTGAGATAAGATGTGAAGGGGAACAAATTGAACATGAGAATAAAATGAGGAGTAGAAAATTTAGCAAATATGTGAAGGAGAGAGTTTAGTTGAGATGTGAAGGAGATAGTTTAGTTGAGATGTGAAGAGAGAGTTTAGTTGAGATGTGAAGGAGAGAGTTTAGTTGAGATGTGAAGGAGAGAGTTTAGCAAAGATGTGAAGGAGAAAGTTTAGTTGAGATGTAAAGGAAATAGTTTAGCAAAGATGTGAAGGAGAGATTTTAGCAAAAATTTGAAGGAGAGAATTTAGCAAAGATGTGAGAGAGAGAGTTTAGCAGAGATGTGAAGGAGAGATTTTAGCAAAATATTGAAGGAGAGAATTTAGCAAAGATGTGAGAGAGAGAGTTTAGCAGAGATGTAAAGAAAATAGCTTAGCAAAGATGTGAAGGAGAGACTGTAGCAGAGATGAGAAGTTGAGGAAAACAGTTAATGGAAAATTTGTTCCGAAAGTTTCAGAGAAAATTGATTGGTGCTAAGGTAACCACAGGAATCCTCTAGTTTAGGTGACACCGCTGATATTGTTTGGCCTTCGGATTATAGTTTCTGGGATTTTACAACTTTCATTTCTTCTTGAAAATAACATTGACAAGGTGCGGGGCAAGATGTAAAATTTATTGGTAATGGTGTAAAATTTGAGACTGGCTAGGTTTTAACAAAAGTGGTTAGTTAAAAAAATCCTTGATTATTTCTTTTAGGCAAGAATACTAGACATTTTTAACCCCGTCTTCCTTCTTCACAGATTTTAACTTTGAAGACGGGTATACCTTCCTATTATTTTTTATTGTAATAATTTATCTGTGTCAAATTAATGGAAATGTTGTTAAAAAAAGATAGAATAAGGTATTCGACGTTGTATACGGTATAGATGTATGTCTTCATTTTTTCCACTTAGTTGTGATATTTAGTTATATCTTAGATTTAGATTTACTTTTAAGTTCAATTAGTCCAGTTTTTTATAATAATATTATGGAGGGTAAAACCCCCGTCCTAACCCAGGACGTTAAATCAAATAGAATCGTTGGCGTTAGGAAGGGCATCCAGCCGTAAAAAATGTGCCAAAACCAATCAACCTCAACCATGAGGTTGAACAACGTCGACCCTGCTTGAGCGGGATAAGACAAAGTAAAAGAAGATTATGTCCTTTGTTTTTTGTTTTTTTTTTTTTGTAATATTGTAATTTTATTGTGTAATGGATTTACCCGTGAATTAAAACTCTACAATAATGAACATAAAGTCTTTATTGAAAGTCTTTTTTACTGAATGATGCTGCTAATTATCCTGTCACCCAAAAAAGTTGAAAAGAGGCTCATGTTTTACAAAAATAATTCATACTAAGAAGTAGGAATCTAATTCTCATAATATTTTTGAGAAGAGTTAACTTTGATGAAAAAAAGAAAGAAATTAAACTGTCAATTTGGCGAGCGCCTCTCTGTGAGGCATATCGTATATCCTGTCTTGTCCCCGTCATCAACGTATTCGGTATTCCTGCTCAGTGTCCCCATCAGATTTTAGATGACAAGGAAGGCATCCAGCCCCTCTTTAAATACCTAAAAGAAATCAACATGTACCACCTAATATAAACAACGACGGGGAACGGCACGAATGACGAATAAGGGGTTTTAAAGTGCAATATAAAAAAAAATGAAAAACTTCAACAACAAAAAATCTTGCCCCGCTGGGGATTGAACCCAGGTCACCGTGCGTGCAACGCCCAGCGCGCTAACTCACTCTGCTACAGTCACTACTCTCATAATCTCTATCTCTATATCGCACCCTCAGAATTAGATGGTGATATGTCAAAAATCATGAATTTTTTTTTATTACTCTATCGAAATAAGCGAAACGAGACCTTTCGTTTGGTATAAGAATTATAATTCTAGCTCTTACCGTTCCCGAGATAGCGCTAGTGTTGTTTATTGATTATGTCGAAAAAGTGGAGGGAGGTTGGAACAAGATGGTATTACGATCAGTTGTTACCAAGAGCTCCTTGGATCGAGACGTACAGTTCTTGGAATATAGTGATATTTGCGTAAGTTTTGATTTATCACTCTCTTTATTAGATTTTATTTTCAGTAATTGACATAAAAACTGAATTGTGCATGATTTTTTTGAAATATCACTCTCTTTGTCGAACATTTTTTTTGAGTTTTGTCAAGGTAGAAATTAATAATACAAAAGATTATGTTATATTACTTTCTTTTATAAATTATTATTTTTTTTTTTGGACTTAAAAATAATCTGGCCCGGTATTTTCGATATACACTTGAGAGCAATAAATTCGGGACAGGACATTTCACCGTTTCAGTTGGTCCTGGTCAATTTGTGTGGCATGAAGTTGCTAAAGTATGCATATATTTGAAAAGCTTGTACTCATACCTTTCAGAAAATACACAATGTGTCCGGGTTATGTACTATGCAACAATAATAATGGCCACTTTCCAGAAACACCTCATTTTGTTGATGAAAACACGTGCACCGAGGGTATTTTAAATTTGATTTTTTGTTGTGATAAACGCTTTTTTGGCCAGTAAATTATTGAATTTCCTTAAATGCAACACTATGAGGAAGGAAATTCAGTTGAATTTTTCTTTTCATCATGGAGACATCGCACTCCATAGCTGTGAAAGTGGTTTTACTTGTGAGTCAAGGTGTTAAGCAAAGAAATGTTGCTAAGGAGCTAAATTTGTCGAAGTCTAAGGTGAACAGAATTTACCAAAGGTATCGGCAGACAGGTAGCTATGATCAGAGACCAGGATCTGCCAGACCAAAGAAGACAACTGCGCAGGAGGACCGATTTGCTGTCATGACAAGCTTAAGAAATCGAGACATGTCTGGTGTTGAGGTCCAACAGCAGCTTGTTATGGCCACTGGTGTTGATGTCAGCCCTTGGACAGTAAGGAGACGCTTGAAAGAGAAAGGTCTCATACCAAGAAGAAAAGCTACGGGACCCAAACTCAACAGACAACACCGACAACGTCATTTACAATTTGCCCTTGAACACGCTGATTGAGGAAATGGGGAATGGGGGCACGTTCTGTCCACGGATGAGAGCCGACCCTGCTTGTTCTTCAATGACAGACGTAAAGGGGTGTATAGAAGACCAGGTGAACGGTATAATCAATGTTATATTCAAGAAACTGTGAGTTTTGGTTTAGGATCTTGTATCTTCTAGGGTGGAATCTCTATGGAAACTAAAACAGAGCTCGTTATTATCAATTGTGGAGGACAAGGAGGTAACCTAACTGCAGAGAGGTATGTCACTGACATCATTGAAGATCATGTTGTCCCTTATGCAGGTTTTGTGGGTGATGGATTCGTGTTAATGCAAGACAATGCCCGACCTCGTACAGCACGTATTGTAAGTGACTTTCTCCAAGAGGCCGGTATTCGAACCCTCAACTGGCCAGCCAACAGTCCTGATCTTAATCTTATTGAACACCTCTGGGACGAGCTTAAAAGACGTGTCCATGCTCGAAACCCGCCCCCAATGAACCACAGGGACCTGAAACAGGCGCTTTATGAGGAGTGGGAGACTATCCCTCAAGAAACGGCTGCCAACCTAATCAAGTCCATGAGAAATCGATTGCAGGCTGTCATACACGCTCGAGGGGGTAATACCAGATACTAAGAGGTAAGTAACAGCCAAATTTCCATGAAGACTTCGAAGAAATAACACAAAAAACACCGATATCATTTGTAGTGTTTTCATGCTCTTTAGACCTGTTTTTGTTAATTGACTTATTATATAAAAAAACATGCTCACAATGAAAAAAAATATACACCGTCTTAAAACCAACAAAATTTCCTTTCTTGGGATACTTCACACTTGAAAATCCAATGTAAAATAAAAATTATAAAAATCAAAAACTTTGAGAAAGTTACTGTCCCGAATTTATTGCTCTCAAGCAATTTTTTGAAATTCATAATTATTTGTTTTTAGTTATTTCTTTTTAGAAACTTTGAGATTAAGTCTCAAAAAACAATAAAGTTTATACTCACATTGTCTTGTTTTCTACCTTTTACTGCTTAGCAATAAAACAATTGGGTATTTTACATTTCACTTTTAAAAACTGAATGAGTTTTCTTTTTTTTCTGACTTAATACCAAAAGCATAGATTTTAATGTACCTCCAGTTTCAAATTGTCTTTTATTCTTCGATTCATATGGTAATATAGTGCTATAAAACTAAATTATCAAGGTACTATCATTTCAAAATTGTAAATAGATGGTGCTATCTCGAATTTTTTTCGAGATAATACCCACTTTTGTTCACTTCTCATGGAAGAAAAGGTAATATAATACGATATCACCTTATTAAAAATTGATTTTTTCTCGAAAAAAGGCAAAATCATAGAATGAAGTTTTAAGTCAAAATGCCTTTTTTTCGAACGGTTACAAAGGTAAGTTCTTTTGAAGAAAAATACATTTTTTTTACATAGAACTATAGAAAAGAACATGCTCAACTTAAGAACATATAAATCAAAACAGTAGCTTTTATTGTATTAATACAGCGATAAGTCAAACTTTCTTTTGCGATTTCCCAAAAGTTGGTGTTTTTGACATATCACCATCTAATTCTGAGGGTGCGATATATAAAACAGAAAAAAGGACTACCTACCTACCTACCTATGTTTGTTTGTTTGTTTGTTTGTTTGTCCGGAGTTGTTTAGCCAAAACGGTAAGAGATAGCGAAAAATGTCTCAGAATTGACCCCCCCAAAACCATTATCGCTTTGTCCAGAAAAATTATAAAAAGTTCAAAAAGGCATTGCTGTCCAGCAGTACGGCCATGCCTTAGTAAATTTGAAATTTAGTCCCGTTGCAAAGCACGGGCAAACGGCTAGTATTTTATATTTTGCGAATCTTAACTTGGAATGGAATAAAAAAATTAAATATGAAATTAAAAATCTACGAGCTATATCTGTCCTGACGATTCTAAGTTAATAAAGTTGTCAAATGAAGGAGACGTGCTTGTTAACATGCACTGTGTACACGACATGGAGAATATTATGAGAGAACGGGACGGGACAAGGATAGACAGAGAAGGAGAGAAGTAGAGAGGGAAAAGAGAAAAATAGAGTGAGAGAGAAAATGTGAAGAGAAAGAAAGAGAGAGAGAGAAGAGAGATAAAAGGAGAGAGAAAGAGAGAGAGAGAGGAGAGAAATTGAAGGAGAGGGAAAGAGAGAGAGAGAGAGAGGGAGAGAGAGAGAGAGACAGAGAGAGATAATGAAAGGAGATAACTACATTTATATATTATGAAGACTTTGTTGGACATGTGCTAGTACAGAATTAGTACTAGCAATGCTTGTGACAGGTTTAACCCTTTTAACAGTATTCCTCTCTCTCTCTCTCCTCTCATATCTATGAAATAGGATTTCCTTGTATCAATAATATCAAATCTTTTCGACATCCTCTCTCTTCTATATTCAACTCTCCCTCTCTCCCTCTCTCTCTCTCCCTCTCTCTCTCTCCTTCCCCTCTCTCTCCTCTCTTTCTCATACTAATAGGTAGATAATTTAGTCATGTTTCTAGTCATGTTTTTGTTCGATAATATTTTGTTCTTTATGTATATTTATATTCTGATTATTACTTTCTTTTCACATTTTCTTACCCTAATTTTGAATCTTTTAATGTCTAAATTTTTGTTTAGTATTTTTATTTCTGACTTTTTTTCTGATATTTAAATGTTAGAATTATTACTTTGTATTTTGTCATATTTTAGCACCCATATTTTAAATTTTGAAAGGTTATTTTATAATTTTATATTATATTTTATTTTTTAACTTTTGTTATTTGTTACATGTTTATATGGACTCTTTCCGTAAATACAAGTGCCTTTGAGCACCATTACCATTACCATTACCATTACCATTACCATAATAATTTCACATTCCATGTATTGATTACTTTGTATAGCCTTCGCAACAATCTCTCTCCTTCTCTGTCTCTTTTTATTTATTATCTAGATTACCTCTCATATATTTACTCTCTCTCTCTCTGTATTATTCTCTCACTCTCTCTTAGGTTAGGGGATTTCATTAGAGTTAGTCCTTAGGTTAGGGGAATTCATTAGAGTTAGTCCTTAGGTTAGGGGAATTCATTAGAAGTATCGTATTTCATAAATCCGCTGGCAAAATCTCATCTGTTCCAGCGCATTTCCTTGGCAGTGCAAAGAGGCAATGCAGGCTGCATTCTGGGGACTTTTCCATCAGGAAATCCCCTCCAAATGATCGATGATTAAGAATTTGAAAAATGTATTGAAATTAGAAGTTAGTTCTTAGGTTAGGGGAATTCATTAGAGTTAGTCCTTAGGTTAGGGGAATTCATTAGAAGTTAGTCCTTAGGTTAGGGGAATTCATTAGAAGTTAGTCCTTAGGTTAGGGGAATTCATTAGAAGTTAGTTCTTAGGTTAGGGGAATTCAGTAGAAGTTAGTTCTTAGGTTAGGGGAATTCATTAGAAGTTAGTTCTTAGGTTAGGGGAATTCAGTAGAAGTTAGTCCTTAGGTTAGGGGAATTCATTAGAAGTTAGTTCTTAGGTTAGGGAAATTAATTAGATGTTAGCCCTTAGCTTAGGGGAATTCATTTAAAGTTGTTCCTTATCTTAGGGAAAATTTGTTATATTAAAAACAAAAAAGTAATATAATTTGTTTTATTGGTAGAAAACAAATTGTATCATTATCAATTTATCTCTCTATTATTCCTCTATATTGCCTCTTTCGGTCACTTTACCTCTTTCCTTGTCACCGAGAAAAAGAAATCACCTCATACCCAAAATCAATAAAAAATAAACTATCAAAATGACACTTTTGAGACTTTTGACGTTCGATAAACGGCAAACGAAATTGAAAAGAAAATCTCAGTTGACCTGAATTCATAATTTATCTCGCTAACTTGACCTAAATTTAAAAAAAATCTCAATTCACCTGAAAAATCTCAACTCACCTGGAAAAATTTCCAGATAGTTTAAAATGTCCTAACACCACTAGGAAACCTTCGCCCCGAGACATGGGTGAAAATGTTTCAACGTTTAAATGAAAAAAAAAGAAAGCAAAAAAACACTGCCAATTATGGACACAATACTTCCTCGTGATTGTTTCACATTGTGTACACGTGCGAATTTTGAGTTTTTATACTAAATTACTTGTATCTCCGAAACGGCTGAACCGATTTTCTTCAAATTTGTTTTATATGGTAGAAAATGGTAGAATTTTTTTCTACATTCTAGATTCTACAAAAAATTCTGTATCGGCAAGTCGTGGTTCTTATTTTTTGACTTTATTGTCCAAAATTTCGGATTTTCTTAAATATCAGAGTCAAATTATAATTAATTAAAAAGAAAATATAAAAAGCCTGTGTAAAACATTAATATGCATATACATACAAAATTTCATCAAAATCGGGTGTACCGTTCACGAGATATAAGCATTTAAGTAAAAAGTTAGTGGTCAGGCGCATGGTCTCTTTCACCCAGAGCCGCTAGTACGAATTCGATGAATTTAAAATGGGACCATCTACAGAATGTCTCCTAGATGTTTACAAAATTTCATCAAAATCGGTCGAGTAGTTTCCGAGATTTGCGCGTTACAAGGAATCGCTTTAACAGACAGACAGACAGACAGACAGACAGACAGACCGACAGACCGACAGACCGACAGACCGACACAAAACCAAATTTGCTCAGGAGGTTATGAAACGTCCAGAAATATGAAAAAAATTGAAATCGGAGCAAAAAAATATTTTTTTTTACAAAAACGAACACAATACTTCCGATTTCTAATATTAGAAATTTCTCGGAAGTAAAAACTATATAAAACGGAAAAAAATAAGAAAGCTGTGCAAAGAAAAATATAAAAAGCTCGGGTATTCATAGAACAGAAAGTGAAATACCTGGTGCTTGAAATATTTATTTCAAAAGCTTTCTCACCCCCTTCCATCCTCTTCTTCTGGCGAAACCAACACGGAAAGTTATTCGTCCTTAATGTGACTTTCCATATCAACGGAGAAACTTGTTTGGAGAGAGATTTTCGGATAAGGAGGAGGAAGTGGTGGAAGCAAATTTGGGGAAGTAGGTAAAGAGAGGAGGAGGAGTGGGGGAGAAGGGGCAGAAGAAGAGAAGAAAATGAAGGAAAATTAGTTGGAGGAGAAGATATGGAAGAGGGATGAGGCTGGGTGAGTGTTGATGAGATGGTACGATTCCCAGCGAATGGAGGGGAAAATCCCGTTTAGCTCAAATCAGGTTGTCAAAATCAAATAAAATCAATGGATATGGAGAGAGCCTAGGGATTCTAACCATGTAATAATAATAATATCGCCTTATTTATACTGCCCGATTAGGATTATTATGTCCCATTATTCCAGCAATAAGAAGACGTATTATTATGTGCTAAAATCCCAAATGGGAGGATAACTTGTCGTGTCCCGGCTGGGTTTCGAACCTGCGACCTCTAAAAACTCTTGATTCACACAGAATAACGCCTTTGGATACAAAATGGGCACAAAAGAAAAGAGGGAAATAAAGTTCTCAAACTCTTCAGACTAGAGAGGCGAGGAGGGACAGTACAATGACATGGAGAGGCATGGATGGATGAAGACAGGCTGGGCGAGGCGGGGATGCCTGAGTTTGCAGTGAGAATAAATCTTGACGTGAATAACGACGCGTCAATAGTTAATGGAATCGAATCCCCACCCTCTGGATTCAAACTCTTCGCCCGCCCACCACCGCTGTACTCTGACATGGCGAAAAGTTTCACCAAGTTGGGTAGGTGTATGTTATTCAAGTTGGTGTGTTTGTTTGTGGCACTCCACACTGTGTGTGTATGTGTGTGTGTGGGGGGGGGGGTGTGGGTGTGTGTGTGGTAGTGTATGTGTGTGTGTTGAAGGAAGACTGATTTATAGATGCAGTTTGCTTTGCCTTCTTTTATTCGAAAAAAAAGACGTTACGGTTGAGTGGAACTCGGAATTTGGGTAGAAAAAGGATTTGGGAAATTCTGTTTTCTCTTCATTTGTTTCCAACTTGGATTTTTTTATTTGCATCTTTTACTGTTGCGCCTTTTCTTTATCCTGGAATTTCTCTTTTTAATTCACACGAGCGCACCGGAAGGTATCCTTTACAAACAATTGTAACCAATATTGTTAAACCAATTTAATAAAATTCTCTTAGAGAAATACCTACAGCTACACCATAGAAAATTTTGTTAATGGCATGTAGCATCTTTTATTTGCTTTATAAAAATATTATTAAGTCCAGGTTTATGTAATTGTGTAACACCGCTCTTGTTATTACCTATATCAATCAATTACGCTACCCGATTATGACTAATTTTGTGTTTCATCATAATATATTATCTTTATTTAGTTTTTACAGATAAAAAATCTCATCCATTTTGTTACCGTCTGGGATAGACCCCATTATGCTCACATCAATCAATTTATTTATTACATTACTGGACTATGTTTACCTATCTTTAAGTTGAAATTATGGCTTTCTGTTAGAGGTCAAGGTATTTCTTCATGTCCACGTAAAAGTTGTCTATGTGCGCAGTCGCAATGAAGCCCCAGATCCTAGACCCTAGACCCTGTACCCTAGACCCTACACCCTATTAGACCCTGTAGCCTATATCCTAGACCCTGGTACCTCATGCTTGATATAGACAATTTTCTGGACTCCGTTGAGACCGCTTACATTTTACATGGACATATTATTTTACGTGGTATCGGCCCTAACCTAGGGTCAAGGGTCTAGGGTCTAGGACTCCGTTGTGTACGCGCACCATGGGTTAAGCATAATTATTATGCTATTATTATTCTGTACCGATTTTGTTATTATTATTAGCACGTTCATCGTGAAAGCTAGTAAATTAAAAGATCCCACTCAAGATAAAATCTTGCGAGAAACATAACTGAGGCTCAAAGGCTCAACGGAAGTGCTTAGTATATAATTTGAACTGACTGGTAAAAAAAAAACTAAAGCCCCATTTGCTTTTATAGGTTTCAGTTTTCAGACGTTTTTTTTTTAGCGCAACTTTCTTCTCAAAGGGTTGAAAATGGTGAGATTTTTACGGTCCAATTTAATTACTGTTAATTTCCAGGAAACTGCTTTTTTACGTTCTGACTTTTCATCTTGGAGAAGTTGAGAATGGAGGAGATGTCGGAAGGTTTTTTGTTTCCCCTTGATTAACTCTGCTGGAGAACCGACCTCAGTAGCTTGATCGAGAAGGCGGCGGACGTGTAACCTGGAGGTCGGTGGTTCAAGTCCTGATTTCAGCGTAGAATTGGTAAATTGAGTTTGAGTAGTTGTGATAGCACGAAAGTGATTGACATAAATATGATTAATTGATTACTTAAAACACATAGAAATAACTTAAGTCTGCTGTTTCTGAAGGAAGCGTTCTGTATTTTTAAATTTTATTATTTATTTATTTCTTGTAAGAATGTGTGTATGATTTTATTTGTGGTGAAGCACAAGGCCTCTTCACAATTTTTGTGGGTAGCACAGCATTACTAAAAGCCTCCTGTACTTTTCGAATTCAATTACATTAATTTCTTTTTACTCTGGTAATGCCGCCACTGGTCGTTACTCACACAAGTAACGACTCATTTTTCCTCACGAGGTATGAGTGGAGGACCCCGAACATCCAAGTACAGAGCAGAAAAATTCCTGCCCCGCTGGGAATCGAACCTAACTCACTCTGCCACGGTGACTACTTTCTTGTAAGAATGAAGACGTATTATGTAGAAACATATGTCCTAACTAAAGGGCGAGGTTATTGCTTATGGTAATATTTTCCACCCAACACTTCTATATACAATATACTGTATATACATAATTATACAATATATACACAGTATCAACAAAAGTATATACATACACCCTCAGAACCTTGTGCAAGGATTGTGCGACGACGAAACATTTATCTAAATTTTCTGCTCTTCCACAGTATGTTTATTATTTTGTTTATTTTTTCACCGTTAAAACAATTTAACAGCAGTTTTACTTCCAGTTACGTCTGCTATGTTTATTTAATGTTAAAGTACAATTAATAGCGTGCAATAATAATAAAAGCGAAAAAGTCTGTAGTTCTGAATGCAGCGGTTCTCAAAACAAACATGGTTGTTTTGGGTAGAATAATTTTTTATTTGAATAAAAAATTGAATGAAAAATAATAAATAAAAAAATTGCCAAAGGCAATAACCCCGCCCTTTAGTTAGGGCTTATATTATGTATATAATTATTTATTTTTTCTATATATTTTTTCTCTTATATTGTATATTAGTTTGTAATTATCCTTGTTGTATATAATATGTCCAATTAATAAAGTGTAAATAAATAAAATAGTATGTACCTAGAATGTACTTTTTTAATTTGGTTCCATACGTATGGCCACATCACGACAGGAATGTTTACCTCCATTCGCAAGAAACTCACAAACCTGTTACCTACATTAACCTCACCCAGTCTCTAATGGGCCGGAATTCCGAAAGGTCAACTGAAAAAATTTGAGATCAAATATACTTTAAAGTTTAAGTTCTGCAGACTTGGAGGGAATATTTTATAAATAGATAAATGTACATAGGAAATATTATACTACATGAAATCGAGTAGTTGTAAGACATTAAAAAATAAAAAAAATATCATGTTTGTGTTTGACTTAGAGAAATAAAATAAAATCGAAGTTCTATTTCTTTCACTACGCTTTTTATTTTGTGAACCGCTGATCTTAAATCTCTACCTTTGTGGCTTGAGCTGGCTCTTATTATACTCCCCAGAAATGAAACAGCTTTCTCGGAAGAAAGACTTAAAAAAATAAAAAAATATTAGAGAACCAAGAAAATTTGTGTTGAAAAGGTTGGCGAGCGGTGAAAGAATATTTTTATTTAATTATATCTCGGCTACATTACGGGGCTCTTTATTTTATTTTTTTATTTTTATTTTTTTCATTTAATTTAAATTTTAATTCAGGAGAGTAGCAGAAGAAAAGAAAGCTTTTTTTTAATTTGGGTTTAACGTCGCTTTCGACTGCATGGTCATATCACGACGGGGTTGTTACCCTCCATTCGCAGGAAACTCACAAACCTGCTACCCACATAACCTCACCCAGCCTGGCTTTGGGTGGAGTACCAGCAAAGCTTTACTTTATTTTTGTTTGTTTTTTTGTTTTTTGTTTTTTTTTTCCTTTTCTCAAACCTACTTGGGGTTGGCATTATTCAACCTCTCCCTCATGGTTGGGTTGTTTGGTTTCGGGTTGATTTCTACTTTTACAATTGACGGCTACATGACTTTCCGAACCCCGTTAATGTTTAGGGTGCCCACGGCTATGGTTTGTACTATGGTTTTTGGCCTGACAGGGCCCGTGACGAATCTGTTTAACGTCCCCCCCAGAGTTGCGGAAATTTTAGTTAGTTTACGTAATCTGGCTTGTCTTTCTTCGAAATAATATGAAGATAATAATAATAACAATATTTGTTTTTATAAATAAACAAGCGGGCTGTCGCCCGCTTTGCGGGCCGAGGCATGGCCGTGAAAGCAAAAAATCCTTTTTCGCCAATGGCAGGTGTTGTAGTGGGAATTTCGAAAAATCCCGTCTTATTGCACATCTAGACTATAAGACAAAGCTACCTACCAAATTTCAGCTTCCTAGGACTTACGGTTTGGGCTGTAGAGCGATGATCAGTCAGTGGTCAGTCAGTGACTTTGACATTTATATAAGGATGTTTTTGTCTTCTGCGTGTTTCTTTATAAGTTCTGTTGTACTTTTTAGAAACGATGTACATGTAATTTTTTGTTATTTAATTTTCTTTGTGCGTGTTCTTTTTTCTTCGATCGTATTTTCTTCAAAGTAGATGTCAAGCAGATGTTTCCTAATTGTTGTCTTGATTTGCTTCATTATTATAATATGTCTTCATATTTATAAAGGAATGAGATGATATTTAATTCCTTTAGAGGATCTGGTAATATATTCAATAAAAATGGTACTTGAAATTTAATAATTGTTGATCTGTCGAAATTAATATTTGGTGTAATGTAATGTCTTGTATTGTACGAGTATGTTGTTAAATATTTCTTTCTACAAGATTCTTCATAATAGTTTTTCGTTATCATTGAAAATTTGAATAGATTTTGAAAGTTCAAGATATCGCATTTTTTCATCATTTCTTTTCTTTGGTTCTTCGAGGTTAATGGATAAAAAAAAGCTTGGCTTTTTTTGTTTTACTTAATTATTTATTTTCATATGGCCATTTCACCAGTTACGGTTTGGTCAGTGAAAATTAATTTTAGTCTAAAAATATCTGCCCACACCAAGATTTGAAATCGAGAGCACGGGATTTGAACTCGAGTCAACCAATTACGGAGGTTGACTTTGAAGGTAAGAAAGAAATAGGTCACCTCTTTCTTTCTTACCTTTTTTGCTCTGAAACAGAAGTTCCTTTTTTGCTCACAAAAAGAAAATGAGCTGATGGAAAGTTCAGGGGTACCCTAGGGTATTATTGTCATTACTCTTGTATCATCCTCCTAATACGAGCTCCTATTAACGGAGGAAAAAAATAATACATGCTTTCCCTTTTTCCTCAGGCCTCTTTTAGATGTCCCGGCTTACATGCACGTGTGTTTCTCATAGAATTTATTTCATGCGTACCTACAAACCTGTCAAAATTTATATTGAAATATATTTATGAAATTTTGGCTCAAGTCTTGCCTATCATGATTCACCCTTCCTGAAGTAATGTGAAAGCGGTTCCAGGGCACACTTAAAAAAAAGTGATTCACCCTACCAGTAAAGTTATACAAAAGTTATATTTGTGTTAATCACTGTGACATCATAAATAATAATTATTAAAATAAAGATTAGATTAACTCATCTTAAGATGGATCAATGATTTTTCTTATCGATAGTTAAATATCGATGATTGAATATCGATTTGGCTGTATGGCATAAGGGCCTTGCCTACCAATGCCAAAAAAAAAAAAAAAGAATATCGATATCGGATATATTACATCTCCCTCCTTAAGATGGGTTAATCTAATCTTTATTTTAATAATTATTTTTATGTATCCCAATCACTTTCGTGATATCACAACTACTCATACTCGCTTTACTATATCTACGCTGAAACCGAGACTTGAACCTCCAGGTTACAAGTCCACCGCCTTGTCGATCAAGCTACTGAGGTCGGCTCTCCCTGTTCTGACCTCTTATACTGAAACGTTTTTACAACCACAAATTGCTGTTATTGTAAAAAAAAAATAAAGTTCCTGGTTTTATTCCGAATATTAAGAAAAAAATTCACTAGTCAAAATACAGAATATAAATGAAATATATAAGTTCTTAGGAAAAACTTATAATTATATAGACAACTATTGGTAAAACAAATAAACATCGAAATAATTTGAAGATAGAAAACACTTGGTTTTTTTTTTTACTTAATTATTTATTTTCAGATGGCCAATATAAGATGAACAGTATAAGTATACTTGTAAAAAAAAAAAAAATATATAAGATGAACAGCTTTACACAATCCACCACACACAGGACACGGAAGGAGCCCAGAAAATTGTTTCTGGGCGTCCACAGGGGTTAATCAATCCTTCCACCACCATCTGATGACACAACCATCATGGACACGGAAAGTAAAAGTAATAAGAACAATAAGTGTTTATCAATGGATATCTTCTTCTTCAAGTCATGTACAAATCATCATATATTATTTACTTGTTACAATTATTGTCTTTTCACTAGGTTGTTAGATTGTAAATAAAATTAATCAATTAAAAAAAGTGGTATCAAATGAAAAAAAAAAACAACAATAAAATAAATAATCGTTATCATGTCAAGACAAAGTTTCCGTCCACAATGTCCAAGTGGCAGGGCGTCCAACTTTTGAAAAGCACTCATATGCTCGGGACCTACAAGAGGTTTTCAGAGTTCCATCAGCACAAATATTATTCTAATCGACTTTCTCTTTGCCTTTTCCTCTCATCCTGGCCTCGGGTTTGTTTATTTTTATCGTGCCTTTCTTTTCCATGTTTTCTAACCTCCTGGTCTATAGATCACCTTTCTTCCTGTATTATAGCTTCTTTGCATTCTTGTCATTTCATCAAATATTCTTTAATCCCCTATCTTCGAAACTCTTTGTCGAATATTCTACTTCTTCTTTACCTTTTTCTCCATCTTCTTTACCTTTTTCTCCATCAAACGGATCCATTTTTCTTTATTTCTCAACCTCCTGGTCGGTGGAGAAAAGTGTTTTTTCCAATGTATTCTTCTATGGTGAACACTGAACATCATAGATTTAGAAAGTAGACAACGAACTTTGGGCGGGAACTGGAGCACCCCTTCTGCATAGGAAATAGTATACATTGGCTTTGTAGTAGCAATCTACCGAAGGTAGAGAGCCGCGATTGTATATATTTTAAATATATTAACAATTTGTTTCTCTATATCTGCCTCAAAAGAAAATGGCAGACAACATGCTAATAGCGGATACCATATATGCTATTAGCATGTTTTATTGAGGAAGTGCTTCTCGTAAGATGTCCAGAGAGCATTGGAAGTTGTCTATCTATTTATTGTTTTAAAATTTATGGTGAACATACTCCTCTTCCATCAAACATGAATTTTCTGTCTCCAGGTTAGGCAAGCCCTCTCTTTTTCCGTCTTCTAACCTCCTAGATTGTTTGCCTGTTCTTTGCAAATCGATGCAATCGGTCAGGGTAGATTTCCATGCGAAATCTACACTGACCGAACATGGAAAAGGTAGATTTCCATGCAAAAGGTAGATTTCATCTACCCTGACCGATCATGCAAAGGGAAGATTTCCATGCAAAATCTACCATGACCGATCATGCAAAGGGAAAAAGATTTCCATTCAAAAATCCTCTTTTTTGGGGCAAGGACTCAGAATGTTACAGACCTCTCTTTATATAAATGTTCATTATAAAAAATCTCTTTTTTTTCTATCCTCCTTTGTGTTCTTCGAAAACGGGTTTTCAAACTATCTGTCTGTGTCTTCAAACATTCCATACCTCCCTGTCCAATGTGGACGTCCTGTGTTTATACACCTTCTTGTCCATCGAACAAATCCTCCCTTCTCCTATCTTCTAACCTCCTTGATCAATATTTTTCTGTTCCTTTACCTTTTTGTCCATCGCTCTTCCTCTCTCTCCTGACCTCCTCTTGGATCGAACAAGAACTTTTTTCCACATCTTCCTTCCTTTCTTACCCTTTCTCCACATGCCAACCTCCTTGTCCACGGAACATATTTCACAAAGTATCCCTTTTTGTTTTCCTATATTATAAGCAATGTAACCTGTGTGAGTAATGTAGGTATAATGATATACAGGGTGGTTGCGAACGTGAGTCGAAAAAGAAAAAACAGTAGCGAAGATCAAAAAAGGAAATTAATCAATGTCAAAAAATAAAGTGTAAACCGTTACACAATTCAAAGAGGAAATGCGGCGGCAGTTGTTGGCTGTGTGCCCCAGGGAGATTATTTCGTTGACTTCTTTTATGTATAAAAAAATAAATGTATCTGAATATATTTCATAATTATCATAAAAAACCGTTAAACAAACATTAATTACTGAACTTTTACTTACTGGGACTGTCAGGAATTAAATCTTTGATAGGTCGACAAAATAAATGCAATGTGTCCAAGTTTTTCTTTCAAATCAATTGAAAGGGACATTTGACAAAATATTCTCAGATCGTCAAAAAAGTACCGTCGATTACAGGTACGAACGAAATAATAACTCAGTTTTGAATGCAAATAGCTAGCCAATTCTTCATATTTTTTTTTATATTATTATTAGACAGGATGCCCATTTAACAAGAGCCCAAAGACATGAGAACCATTTACATTTCTTTTCAACAAGTTTAATATTTTTCAGGTAGAAACTTTTTTTTTAATTTTTTTTTCGATTTTTTTTGTTTTTTTTGTTTTTAACGCAATCAAAACCAGAAGTTACATCACCTTGATTCTTCATGTAGGTTCACCCTGTAAAATAGGAAGGAAGGAATTGAAGAGAGCCTCTAAGGAAAAACCCTTGGGTGACCCTTTCCCTTTCGTCTTACAGTTTAGTTTACTCCAAGATTTTCCGAAGGGAGAAACACAAATTTTCATCTTGTATCGAATGATTTGTATAAATTTAATGCTATCATATACATAACTAGCGGGCTGTCGCCCGCTTTGCGGGCCGAGGCATGGCCGTGAAAGCAAAAAATCCTTTTTCACCAATGGCAGGTGTTGTAGTGGGAATTTCGAAAAACCCCGTCTTATTGCACACCTAGACTATAAGACAAAGCTACCTACCAAATTTCAGCTTCCTAGGACTTACGGTTTGGGCTGTAGAGCGATGATCAGTCAGTCAGTGGTCAGTCAGTGACTTTGACATTTATATATTAAGATACTAGCGGGCTGTCGCCCGCTTTGCGGGCCGAGGCATGGCCGTGAAAGCAAAAAATCCTTTTTCGTCAATGGCAGGTGTTGTAGTGGGAGTTTCGAAAAATCCCGTCTTATTGCACATCTAGACTATAAGACAAAGCTACCTACCAAATTTCAGCTTCCTAGGACTTACGGTTTGGGCTGTAGAGCGATGATCAGTCAGTGGTCAGTGAGTGACTGTGACATTTATATATAGAGATATTCTTCATTTTATTTTTCAAAGTACCCGAAAATGTGCATAAAGTATACTCGTTATGAACCTACCTAACAAGTTTTTGACATACCTTTTGACAAAATTCTTTTGTCCGACAACTTCGGTGGTAATTTTTTTTAAACAAAAACCTTGCCTTATACTCCTAATAGTCATTAGAGAGTAATAATTATTGAAAAAAAAAAAAAAAATAATAATAAACTCTCAGAAAGTGGAGGAGAGTAAGAGAAAAAAAATTGAAAAAGTTTTACAAAGGTCTTTTGCGTCCCCAAACAGTCTACGATTAGATAACCAACTTTTTTTATTTCTCTCAATACTTCAAACATAATTACATAATTCAATAGAATATTTCTTATCTTCTGCAAACAACTCTTTTTTATCTTTCCTTTCGTGACAAAGGATAAAGGCAAAATGTTTCTTTGAAAACTTTTGATCATATTTTACTGTCTTAAAGTGTATTAACGCACTTTTTCCTTGTCGTTTTTTAAACTTTAGTTTCTCAAATTGTTTTACATTTTTTCTCTCTTCTATCTGTAATGAGAGCCTCTTCAACTTTTCGTAGTACAGCATCACTAAGAGCCTCCAACACTTTTGTTACTAAGAGTACTTTGCTTAATTAATATTTATTTTATTAACTAGTAAAGACCTCGTCTAGAGTAAGTTGATGGGGCAATGTGCCTCTGACACAGCCAGGATTGCCTCGTCGGATAGCAATTGATATTTTTTGATTACTTCCGGAGATTACTTCCGATAATTTTTCTTTTTACACTGGTGATACCGCCATTGATTGTTACTCAAGTAACTTCTTGTATGAGTCATTTTTCACAAGATTCGCATAGAAACTGGATATCTAATGTACAGTATGTCGTTATGTACACATTAGATTTTCCAAGTGGCCAAACTGGTCTGAAAATGTTTTATTCAAACATTTAATAATTATAAATAAATTATAAATGAAAAGGACTTACCTTTCAAATCACAATCCTCTAACTTCCATATAACACCTGGAACAGAAAATAAAGGTTTGATCAACACATGTCATGTCATTCATTATGACACAGTGTGCTAGACATTATACTTTTATAATGAAACTAAAAAAAGGAAATTGACGAAATTTTATTATTTTTTTTTTTCATTCATTAAATATGTGATTTTATTTTACCTTTTTCTTTGTTGTTGATTGTTATATTTTGTAAAAAAAAAAAAAAAAAAAAAAAATTGATTGATTGAAAAAATAAAGAAAAGATAATTCAATATTGATACTTGTTCGAATAAAATTTTATTCACATATTTATTTGTTCTAATCCTGGATAAACTAGAAAAAACGAGTGTTCCTTAAATCATTATGGAGGTTTCCTGCTTAAAAATATATTGCTGGAAACCACAATAAGCAGGAACATATTTTCAGTCCCTTGAGTTCCTATTAATCCAGATTCAACTGTAATACGTGAAATGTACAAGATAATCATACATAGCCTTAAGCGAATAGAACTTCTCTTCAGACAAAATAAAACTACAAGAAATAAATAACTAATGAATCTTAACGATAAAAAACTTCATGTATAAAATACATGCTCAAACCTATGTATGTATTTTTTCTTTTTTGTGCTTATCTTTTGGAGTACAAAAGACTATGTGCTTTTCAGTCTCTGTACATACACTGTGTATTTTGTACAAAGGTATATTATACATGTTTGTCTTGATCGCCATTTTCTTGCGAGATTAAAGAAGTGAGAAATTTTCTTGGGTGTTTAGCTCCATAAATTATCAGCTTATTGGTAGAAACTTCCATATACATTGTGAACTGATAAACACACACAATAATAATGCTCCTATAATTTACTGATTCCTATCTTACCTTAAGAAGCTTACCCTGTTCTCTCTCTCAATCTCCTTCAGTTGTTTCCTTGTTTCTTGTCTTCCGCTTTCCAAACTAAGGAATGAACCTCCTTGGTTCGAAAGTATATTAGAGAGTATACTCTCTGTAGCAATTATGAAAAATTGCGAGTTAATGTAGCTAGTATTCACTGGCCGGTTTCGGGGTGCGGAACCTGTTGTTGACTTATCCGCATACTCAGACTATTCTCAAATAAATACACACCCATATAGTTCAAGATGCCATAACCAACTACGAACTAAACAGAGTATTAAGTCAACAATCCTCACAGATTGGCAAAAAGAAAAAGAATTACCAAAGGAAACACGATCCCAGCTTTCAAAACATCGCTCTCAATTAAACCATTGAATCTCATTAGACTTTACCCTTATAAACGTCGTGATATAACCATGCAGTTGAAAGCGACGTTAAACCCAAATTAAAAAAAAAAAAAATCTGGTGTGACACCACACAAATTTCCTTATCACTTCTCTCACCATACTTGATTTGTGGAAGAATCCAAAAGTATTTGCTGTCTTCCTGAGATTGGAAATTCAATCGCAAATAACTGATCCAACTTGACTTGTCATCCATCGCTGCAACAATTGCTTGGTTCATTTTTCATTACAGTTATCTTCGCTAATTCTATCCTCTCTTATAGACGTTTTTCTAATAATTGTTTCCTTGTGTACATTTTTTTAGTCCAATCAAAAGGTTTTCGTATACCTATCTCTCTCATCTACACTATGCTTCCTCTTTCTTTCCATGAATTTCTAGTTCCCTTCTAATTTTCTTCCGTTCGGTTTCTTTTCGCATTTTATTTTATGCCATTTTTCACTCTTTACTAAGTCATATGTTTTCATATTCTTTACAATCTCCTTTTCTTTTTTGCCATCTTTCTTTCTCCATGTTTCTATGGCTCTCTCTTCTTCCATCTTCTTTTTCTATTTCATTTTCTTTCTTATATTAAAGTATGTTTCTAACGTTGTTATTTTACTGTATCTAGTTTCTACACTTCCAGTAATCTTTTATACTCGAGGTACGAGTAGTCTAGCTAAACTATCACATTTGTAGATACATCCTTATTTATTTCGATATTCTATGCATTTCCTATCTTTGTTACTTTTGCTTTTCTCTTTATCTCCTCTCATTTTTGCTCCCATTCCCCTCTTGGCTTCTTAGTAGTTTGAGTCATTTACTATTTCTTACATTATGTGTTATATCTTCTTTTATCAGGTTGGTATTGTATTTCCATCCCGAGATATATTTTTATGTAGTGCAATGATATTTAACACGTATACGTGCAGTGTATTTGTATGGCTTTATATATTTGTTATATTCTTTCACTAACTGACCTCAGTAGCTTGATCGATAAGGCTTGTAACTTGGAGGTCGGTGGTTCAAGTCCTGGTTTCAGCGTAGATTCAGTAAAGCGAGTTTGAGTAGTTGTGATATCAGGAAAGTGATTAACACAGATATGATATGTCAGATTAACACAGATATATGTCAGATCTTCAACATGGTTTTGTAAAGTCCAAGTCCACATTAACAAACCTAATATCATTTTATGAGTTTTTGACAACATCTTTAGACCAGGGTTGCCAAGTTGACGTGATATATACAGACTTTAGCAAAGCATTTGATAAAGTTAATATCAATATTTTAATATCCAAATTAGAGGCCTTTGGAATATCTGGACCATTATTATTTTGGCTCCAATCTTATCTCACGTCACGTAAGCAGATTGTAAAAGTACAGGACTACCAATCGGAAGAGGTTCCTGTTGCTTCTGGGTGCCCGCAGGGTGGCCACATATCTGGATTTCTGTTTAATCTTTTTATCAATGATCTTTGTTCCATGAATAGTGGCGGCGCTGCGGGTACACGGAGGTGGTTCTTCGCGGATGATTACAAAGTAGCACACAAAATTTCAAATGTTGAAGATTGTTTAGTACTGCAATCAGCTTTAGCTGATCTTGAGGATTGGTGTGGGCTAAATAGAATGTATTTGAATGTTGATAAGTGTTTTGTAGTTACTTTTCATAGGAAAAAATCACCTGTTTTATACAACTACACAATTGATGGTATTCAACTTGGTAGAAAAGATGAAACCAAAGACTTAGGAGTTTACATACAAAATGACTTAAAATTTAACTCGCATTTAGATTATATAACAAAAAAAGCATATCGTAACCTTGGATTTATTAAAAGAAATACAAAGAATTTCAAAGATCCTAAAACTTTTAAAACTCTTTATTGCTCAGTTGTCAGATCTTCTTTAGAATACTGTACCTCTTTATGGTCACCAAGTTATACTACCCATATTGAGAATATTGAAAAAATCCAAAAAAAATTCTTAAGAACGTTAGGTTTTATCGATCCAGAAATAAATGATAATCATGATTATGAAAGTATCATGAAAAAATATAATCTAAATACTCTTCAACATAGACGCGATATTTTTGATATTTTCTTCATTTTGAAATTAATGCGTGATAACTTAAACTGTCCTGAACTTGTTGAATATTTAACTTTCAGATGTAACTATAAAAGTACAAGAAATAAAAACATCTTTATACCCAAATTTGGTAAAACAAATATTTTTAAAACAGCTCCTATGAATAGATGTATGGAAGTATGTAACACCATATCAAATTCACCTTACAATGTTGATATTTTCAACGACAGAATGTCCATCATAAAAATTCAACTTTCGGAAATATTTGGCCTACACTAATCATCAACCAGTCGTTTTTTATATCAATTTTATATTCATTTGTATTTTTTTTTTTTTTTTTTTTTTTCTCTCTTCCTCAATTGATTTTATTGTTCAATTGTTTTTTTTTATGTAGGGACTTTGTAAAAATGGGTAGTTCCCGTAGAAACATTAAATAAATAAATAAATAAATAAATAAATGATAACTTTTTTTTATATTCCTTCACTATGTTCATCCGGTAATTTTCGCAGCATAATGTTTTGAAAGAAAAAGAGTAGTGCGCTTTTCCTTTTGTTGTGTAGAGCAAAAATAAAGTAACCTCATGTGCTAGCCTGTAAAAGATAAAATAAAACATATCAATCTCATTAATTTTTTAAAAAATAAACTTCAGTTCTCTACAAAATAGACACTTAGAATTAGATCTTCATTATATATTTCAGTATTTGTTTTGTTTCCGTCTTCCTTCTTAAGAAATCCGATTTCTATTAACACTCTTTTCTCAGTAAGGTTAATGCAGGCTTAAGCACTACCATAATCCTTACCTCCTTGATAATTTCTCCGCCTGGGTTTAGACTGCTTAATGGAAAAACAGTGTTGTGGGTTACCGCGCCTTACCAGAGAAAAGAGGGTAGATTTGTGTAAGCCTTCACTCAAAATTTTCTCGAATATGTAATGTGAGAGTCTACATTGTCTACATTGGGATATGAAAGAAGAGATTTTTCTTTGCAGAATATTCGGTTTATGCTTGTTTTTTTATAATACAATATCGAGCTGTTTAGCCACTGAAGCTCAAAGGTTAGGTTTTTCTACTATGATAATATACAATGCTGGCGTAGGGATCCATTGGTTCGAATCCCACCAAGAGCATGACTTCTTCATTGATGATTAAATATCGAGGATTTGTTAATCCAAGACATCATCACTTAACAGCTAATATAAATGCTCTGTGGCTGGTTGAAATTCCCACTAGAGGGCGAGTTAAGGGATAGTGTAGGATTAGTTACTCTAATCCTGTTTCATAATTCGAATCTTAATGTTAGATCAGGTGGTAAACGGGTCACGTGGGGTCAGAATTTGTTGCATGCTCTCCTGCATAACAATCCCTTCAACCTTTCTCGCACAAGGACAGACACATATCCTGATCGAATCACTGCAATGCAAATAAACAGGAAACAGAATTGAACAATACCTGGTGACATTAATGTTGTTGTCAACACAGATGTTACGAACAAGATAACGCAATACAGACATCGCAAGGAAACTAGACTGGAATAAACACAGGAAGAATTGGAAGAGGAGATGCAGGAAACAATATATTCGAGAGGGAAATAAATTCAGCGAACGACAGTTTGCTTTATTTGCTGTCATTTTGAAAATAGAACAACATTATTCAGAAAGCTGCAGAAAAGAAAATGAATATTAAATTCGCTCCAGGAGCTTCCCTTGGATTTATAACCCCCCAAGAAGTTTGGGAAAGCAATTGATATAATGGCTGACTATCCGGCAAGCAGAACTTTAAGATCACCATTTGCTAATGGTTTTCTGGCGGTTTGTAAATCAGTATTTCTGGCTCTTAACCCATCAATTTTTCATTTTTTTTTTTTTTTTATATAATATAAGAAAAATTATGTTTCTTCTTTGCCCTAAAGTTTGGCAACATTGACTTATAATTTACAGTACAGAATGTAGTATAAATATTGAAATATGAATAATAATTAAAAAAAAAAGTTCTGACAGAATATGGCTAATGTTTGGAAACATAAAAATACTTTATATTTCAGAAGATGATATAAGCAATATCGAGGGATGTTCGGACTTGAAGATTGATCACCCAAACTGAAACCCTCGTGATTATGATCATTTCCGAGCCGACACAGTATTTCAAGTATGTGTCATTTAAATGTGAGTTCATGGGTTGCCAACAAATGGAGGTTATACATCACTCCCACTCCAATCACAACCGATAAGACGTTTAACCGATAGTCTGGCTGGCTGGCTAGAGTACTATAAACAGATAATTGAATAGCCAACCCTTACAAGCCAGGCTAGCTTGCAGTTTCCTAAGGGTTTAATGGCATATGAAAAAGTCCTCACGATGGTTGATCGCACTTGGAAATATGTGGTTCAGAACGAGCCAACTTTGAAATAAAGATGGGTGGAGACCATCATTCACAACTCTAGCTGTAACCAAAAAAATCTGACAATGTTTCCATTCATATGTTTTACTTAAATAAAACTATAAATAAGTAGATACTCGGATATATGTTGTTTTTCTTGTAACCAGCTTGAGTACAACTGTAGGGCTGACTGATGGTCACCAGCCAACTTTATTTCAAGTTGGCTCGTCCTGAACCATATATTTTCATGTGCGATCAACCATCAAGAGGACTTGGACTTTTCTTTATAAGCCATTAACCCTTAGGAAACTGCAACCTAGCCTGGCTTGTAAGGGTTGGCTAGTCTGTTCTCTGTTTATAGTCTTCTAGCGAGACACTGATCTTCTCCCTGTTTAACGTCCCCCAGCTAAACTTGTAGATATATTATGTAGATACTGACAACTGGTGTAAGCTGTAACGGTCTCATTCTCCATGTTTTGTTCAATTGAATATTCTGTCTATGCGTGACGTGACTTAATACTAGATGAACTAGATCCTCTCTCTTTCCCTCTCAGTCTCAATACCGTATTTTCCCTTTAAATATATTCTCTTTTTATTTCCTCACTCTTCCGTAACACATCTCCTTATCTCTCATTTGTAGATATTCTTATCATGTTTCTTTCCATCTTCTAATTACTTTCTTTCGATACCGAGCTCAATAGCTAGATCAATAAGGCGGCAGACTTGTAACCTGGAATTCGGTAGTTCAAGTCCCGGTTTCAGCGTAGATCTAGTAAAGCTAGTTTGAGTAGTTGTGATATCACGAAAGTGTTTAACACAAATATGATAACTTTTTTATTTTCTTTCTATCTTTTACATTCTTCGGCTAGTGCTGTCTCCTTGTATATCCTCAATCCTCTTTCATATTATTTCTATGTAACTTTACATTGTTCTTATATTACTTTGCCTTGTCTTTTCATTTCTATTATTTATTTACTTTCTTTCTCCAATATTTTCCTATATATTTTTGGACCTAACCAGACAATTTACTAGGTAATTCTATTAAATTATTTATTATCTCTCTATTTTTGTAGCTTTATTCTTCTTTACCTATCTTCTATTTAATATTTTCTCCACTGCGATAGGTTTATTGTCTATTACTATTCTTGTAACTTTCATTCTTGTATTCTCTTGTACCTCTCTCTCTCTCTCCTTGCCTGTTATTTGTTTTTTTCTCCACTGCTCTATGTTTATTTTCTATTACTATTTAATTTCCTTTCTGTCTCACCTGTCTGTTGAATTTTATCTTCTGCCTAGTTCTAGTGCCTTTTACTATTTCACTACACCTTCGCCTATTTCTCCTTCCACTATGACATGTATTGCATTCACTATCGCTCCTACAAACTCTATACATACATTGTTTTCTGTCTCTCATATCTTTTTATCTCCATTCAATTTATTTTCGCTTTATCAACCGTATCAGCCTTTCTCTCGGAACTTTTTCCTACAATTCTATAAGTTCTTCGTTCACTGTAACGTTGTAGTGTATGTGATTATTTTTACTAGTCATCTCTTTCTACTTTTTCTTGTTCTTTCTAACTCTTAAGCTTCTCTCTTCTTCATTAAAAGTTGGTTTTGGCTTAGAAGAATATTTAAAAAAACACTGCCAATTATGGACACAATACTTCCTCGTGATTGTTTCACATTGTGTACACGTGCGAATTTTGAGTTTTTATACTAAATTACTTGTATCTCCAAAACGGCTGAACCGATTCTCTTCAAATTTGTTTTATATGGTAGAAAACCGTTTTTCCTACATTCTAGATTCTACAAAAAAATTCTGTATCGGCAAGTCGTGGTTCTTATTTTTTGACTTTATTGTCCAAAATTTCGGATTTTCTTAAATATCAGAGTCAAATTATAATTAATTAAAAAGAAAATATAAAAACCCTGTGTAAAACAATAATATTCATATACATACAAAATTTCATCAAAATCGGGTGTACCGTTCACGAGATATAAGCATATAAGTAAAAAGTTAGTGGTCAGGCGCATGGTCTCTTTCACCCAGAGCCGCTGGTACGAATTCGATGAATTTAAAATGGGACCATCTACAGAATGTCTCCTAGATAAGTGCAAAATTTCATCAAAATCGGTCGAGTAGTTTCCGAGATTTGCGCGTTACAAGGAATCGTTTTAACAGACAGACCGACAGACGGACACAAAACCAAATTTGCTCAGGAGGTTATGAAACGTCCAGAAATATGAAAAAAATTGAAATCGGAGCAAAAAAATATTTTTTTTTACAAAAACGAACACAATACTTCCGATTTCTAATATTAGAAATTTCTCGGAAGTAATAAAATTAAAGAAACCCAAGTATAATGATTATTATTATTATTTTTTTTTTTACACTTTATTTATTTTTACAAAACAATCATCAACAAGGATAACAATAATTAAAAAAAAAAAAACTTAGAAATACATGTGTACAAAAAAAATAATAATAATAAAAAATTATTGATAAAAAAAAAAAATAAAAAATTATTGATGTGCCTAACGTATTTACCATTGGATTAAGGAATCACGGATGCTTCGGTTTGTGGGTAGTATTATAAACCTACATGTAGATGTCTAGAGTTCATAGATCGTGAGGAAAAATAGGTTGTCCGTCAGTTAATAAGCTGTTCATTTTTTGACATGAGTCACTTCCTATTCTTTTTTGACATTTTACATTTCGTTACCTACTTTGCAGTCACTGGCCTACCGTCATGCCAATCTGGTACAGCACAAATATGATAGAAAATATCTAATAACCAAGTTTGTTATCCTCTTCCTTGGTTCTACGTTTTAATGTTTCTGAACGTTTTCCTCTTTGCCTCAGATATGTGTTTTTTTTTTTGCCTGTGAGAGTTGTAAGCTACGTGAGTTGCCTGCAGAAGTCAAACCAACACGGAGGGCTTCGTCCTTAGGGGAATTAAAACTAAGTAGAATTCAGAAACGAGAAATCCCCTTAATACGTTTATTCGAAAGTGTTTACCTTTTCTGCTACCTGATGCTTATGCTTCACTTTTCTCATCATATTCCCTCCTCGTTGAGGTTGAAGGTCCTTGAGTTGGAAACATTGTTGTCAGATTTCCCTCTTGTGGCACTGTTTTCTTCCTATTTCATTATTATTATTTCCATCATCATAAACATCAACAGCAATATCTATTCTTTTTTTTCTACACCTTTTTCGTCATCTTCTTTTCCATTTTCCTCCCTTTGTACTCCGTTTTTATTTCTTTTCTCCTTTCAATCTTCATAATATTTTTTTGTAACTGCTTTTTCTTTTTCCTCCATTTCCTTCTCTTCCACTTTTTTCTAGTATTTCTTCTTCTCCTGATATATCTCTTTTTCTTTATTGAAGTCGTCTTTAACTTTTGTTATTTTATTTAACTTTTTGATTATTATTATTATCGTCCCCATTCCCCAGTGTGGGAAATATTTTGACAGTTAAATCAACTATAAATGTACTTAGAGACTTCTGACGAGCAGAGAGTAACTTTGGTTTGTCACATAAAGGAGAAAGTTTGACTACCAAGGGACGCGCTTAGTGTTACATAACTTATGAGGGTGAATGTTCAGAACATCTATAAAACGTTTTCTTTTCATGGGGAGGTACTTGCAGACATTTAAGAGCACAATTTGAAGAGCAGAATTATCTCTATTTGTTCAGTAATACTAAAAATCTATTTGACTTAGGTGGTCCGCATAGGAATGTACTTAACATAAAATATGTGGTCTCCTAGATTTTTTGCTTTTGTTTTGAAAGTACAAGTTTAAAAAGAACAACATGAAAGATACACAAGTAATTTTTGCAAAATGAACTAAACGCATAATGATCAACGAAATTAAGAAAATTATTGGACTATAATAGCTGTTTTCTGGAGGTCATGAGCCCTTGCGGCCTGCTAGTAGCAATATACAGATAAAACCAATATAAAAAAATTGATGTCCCAATTTGAAGAAAAAAAATCGAACCTAGGACTAACCGTATGAAAGCTAAAAGTTAGAATTGTTTTTATTTTTTCGAGCCCAAATTTTATTATTCTCTCATTGTTTCGAAGGCCTCCCTAAAGACTTAACACTCCAATATCTCCTCTCACTCTTTCTCCCTCTTAGTCTATATCATTCCTTTTCGGTCTCTCTCTCGCTCTCCTATCTCTCTCTGTCTCACTCTTCCCAATCTCCTCTCCCTGCTCTTCTCTATTTCTCGCAATAAACATTCATCTGGTTACAAACAGTCAGAGCATAAATTGTCACTTGAAATTTGGGGGGCAATTCATATCCGTTAATTTCAGGGCTCTCGAGGGGGCTTAAAACCCTAAACAGGGATATAATCAAGAATATAAATAAAAAAAAGAGCGCGTGTGTTCATTTTCAGCGTGAATTTTTTTTCCAGAATCCTCAAGTGTTCTCATATTTTTTGGTTTTTTTGCAGTTTTCGTTTTTCAGTTTTATTTTCTCCATTCCTCCTTTTTTCTCTCTGTCCCTCGTTCTGTTATCGTCTTCCATCTTTTGTTCCACTTATTTTTGTTTTCTGCTCTAACTGTATGCTTAGTCAAGTGGTTAAGGCGCTAGTCTGGTAATCCACGTAGCGCAGAGTAATCCGTTGATTCGAGTCCCATCCAATGCATGATTTTTTCTTCCATTAATTTGAGTATATGATTACGTACATAATAATATGAATCTGAGGATTAGGTGGTAGAAAATGCTTTAAGCATTAACATTAAACAAAAACAAAACAAAAAAGTAACTCGCCTGGTTACTTTCAATTAAAGATAATTATTATTATCATTATTATAAGCTTACATCATTTTCTTCTTTTACTTATCCAACCTTCTATATTTTTCAGTTCTCAATCTTTCTGATATTTATCTCTTTTTCCCCTCCTTATCTTTCATTTTTTACAATGCCTCTTTTATTTCTCTTCCCTTACTTTCAAAGTCCCCTAATCTAAAATTTAACTTTTTTTAAAGGTACTTGTACCCCGGAATCTCTTTCGCATTACTTTAGGGCACTTTACCTCTACACCCATGCCATTCCGGAAACGGAAAAACTCGGTCAGAATTTTCTGCTCCGGCCGGGATTCGAACCCGCAATCTCCTGGTGAGCAAAAAAATAATGGTGTTACTAGATTGTTTTAAACAAGACAAAATACACAACAAAAACAGTTCAACATAGCTATTATGTGACATTAATACTAAATGAGATATAGAGGTTGAAAAATTGGGGTCAAAGGATGGTTTCAACGTGAATTTTTTACATTTTCACAGAGCTCACTATTCTTTTACTCTCTCTCTCTCTCTTGTCTTTAATTCTCTCTTTCTCTCCTCTCATTTTTCTAACTCACTTTTTCTCTCTCCTCCCATTTTTCTCTCACTCTCTCTCTTTCCTCTCTTTCTATCATTCTTTGTCTCCCTCCTATCATACCTTCACAATTTTATTTATTTAAAATTTACATAGAACACTCTTCAAATTGTGACCTTTTTTCCCCCAAGTTATTAAAAAAAGCTTTCGGCTAAAAGTTCATGAGTTTTTAAACACAGTAGATACTGGGTGTCTGAAAACCATCGAATTCAGTGATATCATTATATTCTTGGAGAAACTATCAAATTATTTTTAACAGGGATTGATTTCGTTGTTACTCTAAAGTAGTATTTTTTTCATAAAGTCCAATTTTTTTCATTTTCTTTTTCAAACATTTTATGTACCAATCATACAGAAACAATAGCGAGAGAAAAAAATATATAAAATTAAAATATCAGTTATTGAGACCCTTTTTTGCTGCTGTGACACTTTTTGTGGTAGCAGTGCATCTCAAAGATATAGCCCCGGGATCCCAGATACCAACTTAAGACTGACAGGTAAAGTTTTTCAAACCACCCGGTATATATTCCAACCCTTCTGGTATATATTACAACCCACCTGGTAAGTAGCTGCCAGTATATTACGCGAAAAGAACAAGTAGCATGTTAAAAAAAAGATAGTTTGTGATATGAAAAACCTGACTGGAGAGTTAATTATGATATTACATATTTATGTCATATATTAGTATCTATGTACAATTATTGTACACTGTGCAATTCATATTACGAAAAAGAAGAAAAACTAGGTTGAACATGGATATAAGAGAACCCTGGACATAAGAGAAAAATTTCTCCGTCAAATTTACCTCTCTACAAGGGAAAATACTCACTTGATAAGAGACACCTGCATACCTGCATAAATTGATAAAAGTTAATTAAAAGAAACAAAAGAAGTTTTCTGCTTACCTAATACTTTTTTTCGCAGGACTTTATTTTAGGAGGAAATCTCTGTGAGCAGGAAAGTAATAATAATAATACCGTCTCATTTATACTGCCCGATTATGCCTATGAATGTTCCATTATTCCAACAGTAATCCAAAGACATATCTGTACCCTAGAATTAAAGAGTCGCAACTCCAATTTTTTTCGAAATTGAGTTAAGTTCATATTCGGATTCACTATGATTTATTTTGTAACATGGAAAAAGACTGCAGATCCATTCCTTATAAGAAAAAAGGAAAAAATAAAATTAAGAAAATCGTAATTCCAAAATTACGGATTTTCATGGTAAAAGACAGTTTGGTATCGTACGGCAATTTTAATAGAGGATAATATTTTTTATTCAGTATAAAACAAAAAAAAACAGTTTTGTTTTTTAAAATAAACTAACGAGAAGAATTCACAAATGCAAAAAGTTGAAATCTTATTTTGCTTTTCCTGTAAAATTTGAAAAACTGGAGTTACGACTCTTTAACTCTAGGGTACAGATATGTACTATTATGTGTTAAAAACCCCAATTGGAAGGAAAATATTGCCAGTCCATTGAATTCCTGTGTATCCAGGTTAGACATGTACATTCCACTGTTCCTTGTCATCCGTTCCCCGATCTCTTTTCACCCTGTATGCTAAGAGTACAATCCTTTTCTTTTCACCCTGTATGCAAAGTGTACAATCCTTTTCTTTTCACCCTGTATGCAGAGTGTTCAATCCTTTTCTTTTCACCCTGTACGCAAAGTGTACAATCCTTTTCTTTTCACCCTGTACGCAAAGTGTACAATCCTTTTCTTTTCACCCTGTACGCAAAGTGTACAATCCTTTTCTTTTCACCCTGTACGCAAAGTGTACAATCCTTCTCACTTTTCTGTTTATACTGATTACAATAGAGAGGTTAGTTGATGGCATGGATACTCAGAACTATTACCTGCTGATGAGAGCAAATAAGCTCGAAACAGCTGTCCAGGTATATTCTGATATTCATGTACATCTAGTACAACTTCTCACTTTTCTGTTTATACTGACTGATTTTCTTTTCACCCTGTATGCAAAGTGTACAATCCTTTTCTTTTCACCTGTACGCAAAGTGTACAATCCTTTTCTTTTCACCCTGTATGCAAAGTGTACAATCCTTTTCTTTTCACCCTGGACGCAAAGTGTACAATCCTTTTCTTTTCACCCTGTACGCAAAGTGTACAATCCTTCTCACTTTTCTGTTTATACTGATTACAATAGAGAGCTTAGTTGATGGCATGGATACTCAGAACTATTACTTGCTGATGAGAGCAAAAATAAGCTCGAAACAGCTGTCCAGGTATATTCTGATATTCATGTACATCTAGTACAACTTCTCACTTTTCTGTTTATACTGATAATCTGACTGATTTCTTTTCACCCTGTATGCAAAGTGTAATCCTTTCTTTTCACCCTGTACGCAAGTGTACTAATCCTTCTTATGTATCAATGTCATTTTCTTTTCACCCTGTCGCAAATGTACAATCCTTTTCTTTTCACCTGTACGCAAAGTGTAAAATCCTTTTCTTTTCACCCTGTACGCAAAGTGTACATCCTTTTCTTTTCACCCTGTACGCAAAGTGTACTAACTTACACTTTTTCTTTTCACCCTGTACGCAAAGTGTACAATCCTTTTCTTTTCACCCTGTACGCAGCACCTTTCACCTAAGTGTACAATCCTTTTCTTTTCACCCTGTAGCAAAGTGTACAATCCTTTTCTTTTCACCCTGTACGCAAAGTGTACAATCCTTTTCTTTTCACCCTGAGCAAAGTGTACATCCTTTTCTTTTCACCCTGTACGCAAAGTGTACAATCCTTTCATTTTCTGTTTAAAGTGTACAATCATCCAGGTCTGTTGAGGCATGGATACTCAAACTATTTCCTGCTATGAGAGACAATAAGGCTCGAAACAGCTGTCAGGATATTCTGAATATTCATGTACATCAGTAACAACTTTCTCACTTTTTCTGTTTATACTGACTGATTTTCTTTTCACCCTGTATGCAAAGTGTACAATCCTTTTCTTTTCACCCTGTACGCAAAGTGTACAATCCTTTTCTTTTCACCCTGTATGCAAAGTGTACAATCCTTTTCTTTTCACCCTGGACGCAAAGTGTACAATCCTTTTCTTTTCACCCTGTACGCAAAGTGTACAATCCTTCTCACTTTTCTGTTTATACTGATTACAATAGAGAGCTTAGTTGATGGCATGGATACTCAGAACTATTACTTGCTGATGAGAGCAAAAATAAGCTCGAAACAGCTGTCCAGGTATATTCTGATATTCATGTACATCTAGTACAACTTCTCACTTTTCTGTTTATACTGATAATACTGACTGATTTTCTTTTCACCCTGTATGCAAAGTGTATAATCCTTTTCTTTTCACCCTGTACGCAAAGTGTACAATCCTTTTCTTTTCACCCTGTACGCAAAGTGTACAATCCTTTTCTTTTCACCCTGTACGCAAAGTGTACTATCCTTTTCTTTTCACCCTGTACGCAAAGTGTACAATCCTTTTCTTTTCACCCTGTACGCAAAGTGTACAATCCTTCTCATTTGTCTGTTTATACTGATTACAATAGAGAGGTTAGTTGATGGCATGGATACTCAGAACTATTTCCTGCTGATGAGAGCAAATAAGCTCGAAACAGCTGTCCAGGTATATTCTGATATTCATGTACATCTAGTACAACTTCTCACTTTTCTGTTTATACTGACTGATTTTCTTTTCACCCTGTATGCAAAGTGTACAATCCTTTTCTTTTCACCCTGTACGCAAAGTGTACAATCCTTTTCTTTTCACCCTGTATGCAAAGTGTACAATCCTTTTCTTTTCACCCTGGACGCAAAGTGTACAATCCTTTTCTTTTCACCCTGTACGCAAAGTGTACAATCCTTCTCACTTTTCTGTTTATACTGATTACAATAGAGAGCTTAGTTGATGGCATGGATACTCAGAACTATTACTTGCTGATGAGAGCAAAAATAAGCTCGAAACAGCTGTCCAGGTATATTCTGATATTCATGTACATCTAGTACAACTTCTCACTTTTCTGTTTATACTGATAATACTGACTGATTTTCTTTTCACCCTGTATGCAAAGTGTATAATGCTTTTCTTTTCACCCTGTACGCAAAGTGTACAATCCTTTTCTTTTCACCCTGTACGCAAAGTGTACAATCCTTTTCTTTTCACCCTGTACGCAAAGTGTACTATCCTTTTCTTTTCACCCTGTACGCAAAGTGTACAATCCTTTTCTTTTCACCCTGTACGCAAAGTGTACAATCCTTTTCTTTTCACCCTGTACGCAAAGTGTACAATCCTTTTCTTTTCACCCTGTACGCAAAGTGTACTATCCTTTGCTTTTCACCCTGTACGCAAAGTGTACAATCCTTTTCTTTTCACCCTGTACGCAAAGTGTACAATCCTTTTCTTTTCACCCTGTACGCAAAGTGTACAATCCTTTTCTTTTCACCCTGTACGCAAAGTGTACAATCCTTTTCTTTTCACCCTGTACGCAAAGTGTACTATCCTTTTCTTTTCACCCTGTATGCGAAGTGTACAATTCTTTTCTTTTCACCCTGTATGCAAAGTGTACAATTCTTTTCTTTTCACCCTGTACGCAAAGTGTACAATCCTTTTCTTTTCACCCTGTACGCAAAGTGTACTATCCTTTTCTTTTCACCCTGTACGCAAAGTGTACTATCCTTTTCTTTTCACCCTGTACGCAAAGTGTACAATCTTTTTCTTTTCACCCTGTATGCAAAGTGTACTATCCTTTTCTTTTCACCCTGTACGCAAAGTGTACAATCTTTTTCTTTTCACCCTGTATGCAAAGTGTACTATCCTTTTCTTTTCACCCTGTACGCAAAGTGTACAATCTTTTTCTTTTCACCCTGTATGCAAAGTGTACAATCCTTTTCTTTTCAGTCTAGCTGCTTCTCGCGGGAAAATGCACATCGCGGATGAAGCTAGACTCAGATAAAGGCTTTGAGAACATGCAGGCAAGATTTATCTAAACATTTATGCAGGCGCTGGCAGGCTGGTGTACGAGAAATGCTATCGTCAGCTCCCCAGGGGACGGGGCGGCAATTGTCAGAGCAGCTTTTGACTTGCGAGAGTGCATTCGTGAGCCTACAGGGTTGTCTCGGAGGTCCCAAGTTATTCTCGCATGTAAGATTTGTTAAATGTAAGATTTGTTAGACTCTCGAAATTTTTAATATTTTAATTTAGTTTTTTACTATTCTTGAACAAGTAAAAAGTATATTTTTCTCTTTTAAGTATTTATATATTCACCATGTCAAGTATTTGCCTGGGTAAAGTAAGTGTAGTAGGTTCCTATGTACATTCGTAGTAGGTTCCTATGTACATAGGAAAGGTAAGTTTAGTATGTTTTCAATTCCATAGTACAAACTTATAAACAATTCATCAAGTATCGTTATACGTACTCAATACACACACTGTAGACAAATATCAAGCGAAACAGCCGTTTCGCGGGAAAACGCCTCCCAGAAAAAATTAATAGAGCCAAGTTCCAATTATTCCTATCCAAAATTATTATAAAATTTATTAGGTTTTTTATGCCATGTCTTTTATCAATGTCCATTCATTTTCTTGGTTCCAGATATTATTGTTTATCCTTATCAGTACTATATTCTTCTATCTTAGCAAATTCACCGTATTATTAGGTAATTCTAGGTATACTATAAAACAGCTGTAAGAGTGAGAAAACACGATAGAATATGAAAAGAACTGAAGATCTTGTGTGAAAAACCGTGTGTTTTTTTTTGTTGTTGTTTTTGCTTTGTGTAAAAATTTGTTCTACATTGCATAATTGAATAGTTTCTAGGCGTTCATATATGTAATTCGTTCCCCAAAATAAAATTATCATGTTTGTGTTAATCACAATCGTGATGTCACAATCGTGATGTCACAATTGCTGAACCCGGGAATCGAACCACCTATTTCCAGATTACAAGTCCGCCAACTTATCGATCGAGCTACTGAGGTCGGTTTTGTGTAAAGATACACTGGCATGCTTGCTGGAACTTGACCTGACGCACTGTCCTGTGCTCAGACACACAGAACATACTCACAGTGACTCGTCACACACATAGGGTAAGTGTAAAGATACACTGGCATGCTTGCTGGAACTTGACGTGACGCACTGCCCTCCACACAGAACACACTCACAGTGACTCATCACACTCACAGTGACTCGTCACACTCCTAGTGACTCGTCACACACCTAGTGACTCGTCACACACCTAGTGACTCGTCACACACATAGTGACTCGTCACACACATACATAGGGTACGTCTGCAAAGGTAAGCGAAGACAAAGAGCGCTTCCTGAACAAATTACTTACACAAATTGAACCTCTGAATTATTGAGCATGCTTCAAGTACCTACCCGCACTGTAGCATGCTCCGTCCCTACTGTCAACAACTTTACCGAAGTTGTTCTGGAAAGACAAGGGCTTTATCGCCTTTTCTTTTAAGCTGAGGAAACTCTCGTAGAATACGTGTTTGTGTGGCTCCGAACAATTGCCAGAGAGCACGTATCTCGAGTTCGGAACAAATGAGAATTTGTGTGTGGGGGGTTCCAAATAAAGTACACTCGAATAATAAATTCGTGTAGTTCTGTGTATAAAATACAATAGAATAGTAGAATCGTGTAGTTCTATAGATCGACTCCGTACTTCTGTGTATGTATACAGGATGGATCATTTTAAGTACGACTTTCTGAATAAATAAGAATTTGAGTGAGGGGTTTCCAAATAAAGTAAACTTTCATAATAAATTGTGCAGTTCTATAGATCGACTTCGTACTTCTGTGTATACAGGGTGATACATTTCAGGCACGATTCGTCATCTAATTTTTAAGCGTCCTCAGTAGCTTGATCGATAAGCCGCGGACTTGTAACCTGGAGGTCGGTGGTTCAAGTCCCAATTCCAGGGTAGATTTAGTAAAGTGAGTTTGACTAGTTGTGATATCACGAAAGTGACTAACACAAATATGATAACTTTTATTTAACTTTGAAGGAAAACCTTGGAAAATTTTCAAAGGTCATTCTTTGAGCTATGAAAATAATTTGAGAACAGATTTTTTGTACTCCTATTAGGCAAAGAAAATTGTCTGCATCAATTAAAATGACTCACCCTGTATGTATAAAAATACGGAACACAATAAATTATGTACACTTTGCTGTAGTAGAACTGACTATAAGAAATAGAAGAGAACTGACTATAAGATAGAAGAGAACTGACTTGTAAAAAATTCAAATTTTATACGAAAAGGATCAAATATCTTATAAAAAACATGTTGACCATTTCGAACTCATAATCTGGAGGTCTCTGGTTCGAGACCCGTATAGGGAAATCTAGATTTTATCACCCCCATCAGCAGCTTGATCGGTGATGTTGTGAACTGGTAAGTTGGAGGTCTGGATGCAATATTATAGTTCCCAGATTTTCTACCTTGGACCAACGAGGGGTTGTTTTTAGTGGGTTCGCCAAATCCCATTCTCCCGATCTCATAGTTGGTAAGGCCTTTCTCGATAGCTGGGACTTGGGGGTGTAGATACATATCACTATGTGTTTATACTCCTTGGTCCTTGTTCTTGGGATCGGTTTTGTTTGCTATTTGCGTATTGGGTTCACTGTTTCCTGGAAAAAAATTTCCCCTCGTAAAAAAAAAGTTGGAGGTCGGTGGTTCGAGTCCCTAGAATGGAAAATATAACAAATATTTAACAAGACGAGGTTGAATAATTGTGATATTACTTTTTTCATAAGAGGAAGAGAGACAGAGAAAAGCAATTTATGAGATGGGTAGAGACGTGAAGAATATGAGAAGCAAGGAGAAAGAGAGATAGAGGGAGAGAAAAAAGCATATAGGGATAAAGAGATTAAGAGAGAGATAAAAGGATAAAGGTAAAAATAGAGGGAAAGAGAGAGAAAAAGGAAGATAGAGGGAGAGATACAATATAAGGGGATGAAGAAGAGAAGGAGGGAGAAACAGAGAGAGAGAGAGGAAGAGAAAGAGAAACAGAGAGAGGGATGGAGGAAAGGCAGGAAAAGAGAAAGAGGGGGAGAGAAAGAGAGTGGGGGAGAAAAAGAGAAAGGAGAATGAAGGAGAAAAGGAGGGGGAAAAAAGAGAGAGAGAGGGAAAGAAGAAGGTATAGAGAAACAGAAAGATATGAAGTGGAAGGTAAAAGACGTTTTTTTTACCCAATTAGATGCAGGGGAACAGATAGGAGAATGAAATATGGTCAGTTTATCATATCTCTGGACGTGTAGCATAATATAAACCTTTATTATGATCAGGCGCGGCCGGTGCTAAGGAGCTGCGGAACTGCAGCACCACAAGACAAAAAAGAGAAGGAGATGATTTTCTCAAGTCCTAACTCGTACAAAATGAAAATCAGCACACTTTTCTAGAATAATTAATGCATAATTTACCTATTATGATTGGCATAATAATTACATAATTACCTATTTACCGTGCCTATTATGATGATTGGCACGGTAAATAAACTCAAACTATCTAGATACTGAAACAGCAACTCTATAGATTTCTTTATTTATTTATTACAATGTCTCCTTATTTTCTAGACATTTTACAATTTTTATTGATAGGATAAGATGATAGAAAAATACAATATTGAAGGTATGAAGATAGAAGTATGATCCCATTTTAGTCTGGTTTATAATATGAAAGCACCCCCAAAACATTTTCCAACCGGCCGTCCCTGATTATGTTTATTATTATTATTGAAACATGTATTTTAATATAATATTACACTTGTTGGCCTGAGGCCAGTCATAAGAGTTATAGCTTTGTTTAAATTGTTGGACGGCAGTTTATAATATTCTAGAAAGTAGGCAGGTAGATGTTATTATATTGTACAATATATACACAATTACACATACATATTTTTATTATTATTTGGAAAATATCTAGATCTGTCTTTCTCAACAACAACAAAAAAGTATAATAATAGTAATAAAACTCTTTAGTGGAAGGTAACCACCAGGCGAGGTAATGATCAAAGCATTTTCTACCACCTAACTTTCAGAGTATCATAATTATGTGGTCACAAACTGAAGGAGGCCTGAGATATTAATTTGATTTTGTACAAGATGCCCATATACTATGTATTTATGTTGTGTGTAAATTTAATTGTACAAATAAAGGCTACATTACAAACTGAAATTAATGAGGAAAATTCACGCACAGGCTGGGATTCGAACCAACGAATCCCTACGCTACCAGACTAGCGCGTTAACCACTTGACTACCAGTGCACTACTAATATGTATAATAAATTAAAATGAAATAAATATAATGTACAGGGTGCGGCGCGGTAATGTCCCATTTTGAATCGCCCAGTGTGAAGCCGCACTTCTAATTAGACAAGTTCAAATAAAGTTAGAAGATGCACAAACTACTAATTTTTTTCGATTCAATTTAGCTCAGTTTTCAAAATGATTTAATCAAAGCAACAGAAAGCTTATTGCGTGGAGAGTTATTTTTCGAAAAGTTCCCAGGGCGTTTTGATTTGTTTAAGAGGTGACCTTCCTTGGCCAGCGCGATCCCCGGATTTAGCTCCCTGTGATTTTTTCTTGTGGGGTTACCTCAAATCGAAAGTTTACAATGATCGTCCAAGAACACTTGAAGAGTTAAAACACAACATTCGCCGTGAAATAGGCCGTATACCTGTCGCAATGTTGGAAAAAGTAGAGCGAAACTTTAGAAATCGCCTTCAGCAGTGTATCGACAATGACGGTCGTCAATTGAATGGTGTACTCTTCAAAACTAGATAAAATCAAACCTTACATATTTCTAGATGATAATTTATCAACAAGCATCAGATAAGACTGACAGCCTTTTTTTAATCGAATATTCAAAAGAGGACATAACCGCGCCGCACCCTGTATATCAAAACTGTGGAAAAAATATCCAATTGAAAATTTGCGTTCGTTTATTTCATTAGAATCATTTCCTCGTGAGAATAAATAAAATAAAATTCGGTAAATAGAAGTTCCATGTAGATAGTATCCCTTCATAAATGTATAGAAACGTTCCTAATGTATATGTTTAGATATAAAAAAGAACAACCTGTAGATTGTGCAGACTGTAAAATACGATAAAAAATAAATAAACGAAAATCACTCACAAATAGATGGCTGCAAACAATCTATCCATCCATCATTTCATTTTCTCTACTTTTCATCATTTCCTCAAATCGCTGAGAGTGTGGGCAAAATGAATGAAATAAATTCGAACTGGCAACGTGTGAAAATCAAGATGAGAAAGTACCGAGTTTTCATTTTCAGGTTTGTCAGCTGAAAACTTTTTCCCTTTCTTCTGCTATCTTCTCCCTCACTCTCAACACTTCCTCTTCCTACCTCTCCCTCTAACTTATCTTCCTAGTTCTCACCATTTCTTTTTTTCTCTTTTCTCATATTTTTACTTTCTATTACCTATAAGAAATGTTGTTTTTTCTTTCTTTGCTTTCTGTTTCTCTCCCTATCTAAACTAATCTTCCTCTATCTCTCTCGCTCTCTCTCCCTCTCACCTCTCTCCCCCCCTCTCTCTCTCTCTCGCTCTCTCTCCCCCTCTCTCTCTCTCTCTCGCTCTCTCTCCCTCTCACCTCTCTCTCTCTCTCTCTCGCTCTCTCTCCCTCTCACCTCTCTCTCTCTCTCCCCTACTCCCATATTATTTTCCTCACAAAATTTTCGTCTCCCCTCTTTTTCTTCTCAGATTTTATTTTTAAACTCTCTCCTACATTTTCTGTCCAGATTTCATTTCCCCTCCTGCCCATTCTGAAATGTCAAATAGTTCACAAACTCTTCTCGTTATCTCCCTCTTTTTATCTCTTCGTCACTCTTCTTTTATTTCTCCATCTCCCTCCCTTAATCTCTCTATCTCCCTCTCTTTATCTCTCTATCTTTCTACTTGTATCTCTCTTTATTCATATCTCTCCGTATCTATTTATTTTGTTGTACCTCTCTATTTCCCTCTCTTTATCTCTTTATCGTTCTACTTTTATCTCCCTTCATTCATATCTCCCCGTATCTCTTTTTTTTTTTCTTGTACCTCTCTCTATCTGCCTCTCTTTATCTCCCTATCTTTCTACCTTCATCTCTCTTCATTCATATCTCCCCGTATCTATTTATCTTGTTATACAATACCTCTATCGCTCTACCTCTAAATCTACCTATCTATCTCTCCTTATTTATCGCTCTCAATGTCTTTATAGTTCTTATATCCTTTCTCTATCTGTTTTTCCTTTTTCTTTCTCTTTATATCTCTCTTTTTTTTCTTCTCTCTTTATGCTTCATTTTCCTTTTCTATTTTAACTTCCAATTTCTCATCAGATTAGGTGGTTTTCAAACACCCTATTTCATCCCTTTTTGTAATCTTTCTATCCTTTCATTTTCCTCATGATTTCTCATCAGATAGTTTAGCTTTTGAAATACTTCAACTTTCTCTCTCACGCCATAAAGATCTGTTAAAAGCAAAGAGCAATATAAAGTTGTAAAAAGTTCACCTGACATTTGGTTGGAGTGACATATCGAAAGCCAGGAGATTAGGGAGAGAGAGAGAGAGAGAGGGTTAGACGAGGCGACGGAAATTAACAGTAATTACAAAACTACAAATTACAAAAGTTATTGACGACATCTGGTGTTTCAGTTCGGAGTTTTCACAAATTATTTGACTTTCCAACACCAAAGATTGTGATACAAAGGAGAGAAGATATTGAAAGTACCCCCTGACCTAAGAGAGATCAAAATAATCCTTAAGTGATCAAAATGGCAAACTGCGAATAAGGACAGTTCACAGGTGTACAGTCTGTACAGTACATAGATAAGCGTGGACTTTACAATTTACATAAACTCACAAGACTTGGATAATTGTATACCGGGTGTTTCCAGAACGATTTTTCAATATTATTATTAAATACTTTATTAGACATAAAGACATATTATATTTGTATAATACAAATAATTATTATAAAAAATTGAAAAAAATGGAACCAATATAAACAATAGTTATAAAAAAATAGATAAAAAAGGACATAATCCTAACTAAAGGGCGGGGTTATTGCCTATGGCACGCGCTAGTCTAGTAATCCAGGTAGCGTAGGGATCCGTTGGTTCGATACCCACCCAGTGGATAAATTTTGCTCATTAATTTGAGTTTGTGACCACATAATAATAAGACTCTGAGGGTTAGGTGGTAGAAAATGTTTTGAGCATTAACCTCGCCTGGTGGTTACCTTCCACTAAAGCGTGTTCTTATTTTTATTATATGGAAATCTCTTCCACCCAACCCTTACTTGAAGGGTAGCTTAAGCACATCACTTAATTTGTACAATAGTACAGTAGTGCTTTATTTGGACTGTCGGCTCGAGACAGGGAGTCCCATCATGCTAACAGTTTAATATAGCACCTCTTTATTTATTGTATATTTTACAGGACTAATGTATTTTTAAGAATCTTAAATTAGAAACTCATCTTAACAGGTTGAATTTTTTTACAAAATAAAATCATTAATGAAACGGTATTTTGAGTATTGCCTTTGGTAGAGCCAAATTTTACTATCAACTCCTAAGCCCCGTTCACAACCACCATCGTAACCTCAGCGGCAACACGGCAAAGACTTCTTCATTGTGGCAAGCCGCATTCACACTATAACTCACTCGGGCGAAATTACAATTTTGCATTCACAGTGCAACATTTTGCTAACATTTTTAATAACACATTAGGTTCTTTTTTTACACAATAAAATTTTCATTTTTTCCGCGGTAAATTTTCAAGAAAGTGCAATAAACAATGGAAAAAACGGGCAGTAAAAAAAACGGTTTAGTTGGAGCAATAAAAGTTTCCCACAATTATGTAACATGTATCCGCCTCGGGAGAGAGGGGAGAGGGGGGGGAGGGGGGCTGGGAGAGGGGAGTGTGAAAGGCAGATTAGGTTAGAAAAAGGGGGGGATATGTGTGTGTGTTTAAAAGGTATTAGCCTGGTACTAATAATGTGTTGGGGCGGGAGAAGGTAGGTTGAGTGTGTGTGTGTGTGTGTGTGTGTGTGAGAGAGAGAGAGAGAGAGAGAGAGAGAGACAGAGAGAGAGAGAGACAGAGAGAGAGAGAGACAGAGAGAGAGAGAGAAAGAGAGAGAGGGAAATTTAATTATGTGTAGTGACGAAGAGAGAGAAAGTAAGGGTAAAAAGAGAGAGAGAGAGAGAGAGAACTATAATTTTATTATTTGAAGTGAGGAAGAGAGAGAAACTCACTATGTGACTGAGAGAGAGAAAGAGAGAGGGAAAAAAAACTTGAGTGGAGAGAGAGAAAATAATACATTGTTTTGGGTAGGTACATACACAGATGAATATTAATTAAAAAATATTATTAAAAAATTAATGCATCTTAATAAAAAATGAAAAATTAATGCACCTTCTAAGTTAGTTCAAACAAAGAGTAGTCACTGTGGCAGAGTAAGTTAGCGCGTTAGGCATTGCACACATGGTGACCTGGGTTCGATCCCCAGCGATGTAGGAATTTTTCTGCTCTGTACTTGAATGTTCGGGGTCCAATCATACCTCGTGAGGAAAAATGAGTAGCTGCTTTGATGTGAAGCAGCGACCAGTGGCAGAATCATAGGCAAAAAAATACAAGATATTGTAAATTAAAATGGTAAAGTCCTATGATTCTGCGATACCCACTAAAATTGTGACAGAATAACACAGAGAAAGAGCATTATTATTATTATAATTCAAACAAGGTTGCAACTCAAAAGAGAGCCTTTAGCTACAAGGAGGCTATTCATTGACAAGGGCCCCCAGAACCAAGCCAATGTTGGTCTACTCCCTGTTTATAGTTCCCCAGTCAGATAGACAAATAAAAATAAGGAAAGTAAAAATGGGTGGTTCCCAGACTGTTCTATTTCATAGATATGAAATAATACAAACTTCTTTTCTTTTTTTAACTAAAAAACACCTTAAATTTTAGGTTTAAATAATTACATACATATTATTATTATTACAACAAAAAAATTGTTGATATTAATGTTCTGATATTTTCAATTATGTATGCTTAGATCAATAGTGTCTGGAAGTTTATCACATTCTCAATGTATATTGGTATAGACCTTTAGAAAAGGAATATACTTTTCAATTAATAAATACAACTTCAATTTACACTATACAGGGTGAACATTAAGTCCCCCCCCCCTTCCTGAGTATGTTATCAACCCTGTATCTCAAGAACCGTAATTGGCAGAAATATGAAACTTTTTGATATGAAATCCTCTCAACTAGACAAATATTACCTACCACTGAACATTTTGCTATAATGTCAGTTTTAACTGCCTGTACAGGTTAACCACCAGATTGAATGAGACTTGATTCTAACCCTGTATAATTTATGTTCAGTGTATGTACAATAAATTTCATCTTCTTTGTCTTCTCTATATTAGGTATGTGTATTTTACCTTCAGTGTCTTTTGTATTATGTCTCGTACCTATTATACCAATAACATAGCGCATGTGAGGAATTCAGTATCAGACAATGTAGGAGCTATGCGAAGAATGTGGAGAGAGACGAAAACGTAAGAGACACAAAGTACAAGAGAACCGGTGAAGTGGAAAGAGAAGAGAGAGACATAAGTGTTAACAGAAAGAGAGCAACATAGTGTTGAGAAATAGAAAAAGAAACAAAAAACATCGAAAGACAATAAGAAAAAGGGAGAGAGATGAACAAGAAAAATAGAGATAGTGTTGAGAAAAATATAGAAATACGAATGAACCGTGAGAAAAAGGAAGAGAGTAAGAGAGAGATGAAAGATAAAGAAGAGATATCTACGTCAACACGAAGTCAATGAAATATTTATAAGGAGAAGAATGAGCTACATAGATACTGATAAGAATGAGAGAAAAAACACATGAAGCAAAATTAGAAGAATGGATGAGCAGGAATCAGGAAATTAAAGAGAAGAAAAAGAAGTGAATGATAAATAATAAAATAAGTTAGAATTGAATTTCCAAGAACCGAAAAAGAATAATTGAAATGAACAAGAAACTCAAAAAGAATAATTTTAATTGAAGAACTGAACATATTAATTGAATTGAATCAAACCTGAAAAAGATTAATTGACGTGTATAAGAACTGGAAAAGATTAATTAAATTGTACCTACAAGAAATGATGAAAATAAATAAGAGAAGGTTCATAAAAGAGAAATAAGAAAAATCAATAACTATAAGGTCAAGTTAATCATATTTGTGTTAATCACTTTCGTGATATCGCAACTACTGTAACTCGCTTTACTAAATCTATTCTGAATCCGGGACTTGAACCACCGACCTCCAGGTCACGAGTCCACTCGTTCGAGCTACTCACGTCGGTTAAAAATCATGAATGATAAAGATAATGATGAAGATGGAGAAAGAAAATTTGAATATGAAGAAGAACAAGATTTTTTTTTTTTGCATTGGCATTGGCATTGCCTCCGTGGCGTAATGGTTGTGACTACTGCCCGTAGTCCAGAGTTCCCGAGTTCAACTCACGGCTGGGGCAGACTTTTCGAAGAAAATTCTGTTCCATCCAAACACGTGAGGCTGGCATTTCCGGCCCTACCCAGTCTGGGTGAGGTTAATGTGGGTAGCTGGTACGATTCCCAGCGAATGGAGGGTAAAACCCCCGTCCTAATCCAGGACGTTAAATCAAATAGAATCGTTGGCGTTAGGAAGGGCATCCAGCCGTAAAAAAATGTGCCAAAACCAATCAACCTCAACCATGAGGTTGAACAACGTCGACCCTGCTTGAGCGGGATAAGACAGAGTAAAAGAAGAAGAAGAAGAGATTGGCATTGGGGCAAAAATAACCCCATACAGCCACTTTATTTATTTTTAATTACAAATTAAATATTAAATTACAGAATAAAGATTACATTTTATTTTAGGTGGATATTTTGTTTTTTGCAAGATATTTGTAAACAGAATTATAGCAGAAAGGATTTCGGATAATACTGACGTAATTAAAGGGCTGGTCCAAGATATAACTTAGTCTTTGAAATAGTTCATTCCTGGAGTCCTGGTATTTTATGCAGCACATTAATATATGTTCGAAGTCTTCTTTTACAAGGCATTGTTCACATAGAGTATTTGGAGACAATTGTATTTTATTAAGATAAGCTTTACAGATGGCATGATTAGACCTCAATCTGTTGAAGGCAACGATGTATTTCCGGTTTGCTATACCTTTATAAAACCATGTTTTACTGTCGCAACAAGATTAATACGTGTTATAATAAAAGGAAATAGCTTACACAGCGAAGAAAAGGAATGAGCATATAGGACGAAAAACATGGAAAATAAATGAGAGATGGTGTTGAGGATATTTCTATGTGAGTGAAAATGGAAGCAAGTGTACTTGCAAAAGAAATAGGGAGTTTGAAGACAAGAGACAAATTTAAGAGATGTGGAGATACTTCAGCACAGCATGATGTCGATGCGAGAAGAAGCGTGAGTGAGTAGGAAATGGCAGATGGAGTTGTTGATAAATACTTTTTGTAAAAATAGCGAGCAAAAGAAAACGTTTAAAAAAATGTTAAAAAAAATATTTAAAAAAACTGAGAGGAAGAAAATTGGTAAAAAAATAAAGAGATAAGTGAGAATTTTTTGATTGATTTGAATATTTTTTACTTTACCTATTGTTCTTCAGTTTAAATATTCGAATTGCATTTCCTAAGCTAAAGCTACTTTCTTAAGAGATGAGTCTGATGTTAAAAAAAAACTGAGATGAAGAAAGTTGGTGAAAAAATAAGAAGATTAGTGAGAATTTTTGGATTGATTTGAATATTTGTTACTTTTTGTTGTATAGTTGAAATATTCGAAATTTCTTTAGCAAAAGCTTCCTTCTGAAGAGATGAGTTCTCTTGATGCTCATTTTATTTTCTGAATAATTATTATATGGTCCTTTAGAATTGAAAAATTCCATAGTTGAATTGAATAATTATCTATAATTGAATAATTATAATTAAATAATTATCAACCCCCTAAGGTTGCGAGGAACTAGAAAGAGGTTTAAATCAGCAATTATTGAAGATGGTGCAGGAGTAGACTATACAGGGTGGTCCAGAAAGTTTGCACCAAAATGATAGGGGTAATAAAAGAGACCATTTCCAACAAAAATATTCCCGGACATTTTCCTTTATTTTTTGTCGTTTTCAAAATGGCGGCCAAAACGTGTGTTTTTCAAATACGTGCGTTCAGAAACTTGACAGCCTAAATGAGCATGAACATTAAAACATTGAACGGGTTAATTTAACTTATTTTAATTAAAATTTTATTTTCAATTCAAAAATGCAATCCGTTTTTTTCTAGGTGGTACAGAAAAAATTAAAAAAATCAAAAGCCAAACCAAAGTCGGAATATTGAAAAACACACGTTTTGGCCGCCATTTTGAAAACGACAAAAAATAAAGGAAAATATCCGGGAATATTTTTGTTGGAAATGGTCTCTTTTATTACCCCTATCATTTTGGTGCAAACTTTCTGGACCACCCTGTATAATATGTCAATAAATAAATAAATATATCAGTATTTCAAAAAAAAAATATCTATTGGCTAATGAACATGTTTTATAGATAGACTCAAAGCCGGGTCGAGATGTGGCTGCTAAATCCTTGCTGCCATATACTTATGAGCAGGGACCTAGCAGCCATAATATAATAGCAAAACAAAACATACTAAATATTATGATAAAGAAAAGGTGGAAGTAGTAGAAGTGTAATGCAATGGAAAAACTGGAACTGGAAAAATATGAAAAGAAGAAAAACAAAAACAGATGTACGAAATAAACGGAGGAAAAGAGAAAAGAAAAAGATGATTTTGATGATGGTAAAAAAAACAATAGAAAGAAAAATAAAAAGAAGAAGAAGAAATGGACGAAACAAAGGTAGGAAAAGAGAAAAGAAAAAGAATGATAATAATGATTATGATGATGATGCTGATGAAGAAAAAAATGGAAGAAAACGATGATGATGAAAAAAGAAAACTTGAAGAGAAACAAGATGAATATGTGTAATAATAAGAGGAAATAACTTACACAGGGGAGAAAAAGAAACACATAGACATAGGTACAATGAAAAACCGTGTAAAATAAATGAGAGATGGAGTTGGAAATATTTTTTATGAAAAACGAGAAAGACAAATGGAAGAATGTGAAAATGTAGAAGGCACTAAGGACAAGAGATATGATACAATAGAGAGAAAAAAAAATGATAGAAAAAGCAATGAAGAACAGGAGAAAAGATATAGTTGAGAAAAATAGAAAGGAAGAGAAGTGAGAGAGAGAGAGACAGAGACAGAAAGGAGAGAAAGGGGCATATAGAAAAGAGAGAAAGAAAAACAGGGTAAATGTACGATAAAAAGACACTGAGGACCAAGAAGTTTAACAAAAGAGAGAGATAAATATGATGCGAATACTTTAACTGAAGAAAAAGACACTGAAGAACAGGGGTAAAGTTATACTAGAGAGGGATAGAGAGAGAAAGAAAGTGTAGATGTACAAGAGAGAGAGAAATATGAAGACAATAAATAAGAGAGAAAGAGAGTGGGAAGATGATTGATAGAAACAAGAGAGGAAATAATAAGGAGAGAGACTAGGAGGGAAGAGAAAAGCACATACTTAGGGTTGACAGACAAGAGGATAAATTTAAGAGTAAAGAGATTAAAACTTACAATAAAAGAGTTTAGTTTGTAATAAGTAGTAAAAATTAAGGACAAAAAAGAGAAACAGAAAAAAGAGGAAGAAAAGCGGAAGAAAATAGGTTTAGAGAGAGAAATACAATCAAAAAAGGAAGAGAAGAACAATTGAAAATGAAGCGGACTAAACACTCACTAAACAGAAGTAAACAAGTGGATGAATAGAAGGAGAAAAATAAGAAGAAAAAGAATGGTACAAAATAAATAGAGGAAAGAGGTTCAGAGATAAAAAAAAAAAAGAAAATAAGTAACTGAATGCGAAAGAGGAAAAATAGAAAGGACAAAAACGATGGAGGGATAAAGAAAAAAAGAAAAAAAAAGTAATGGAAAAAATAGAGGTAGGAAGAAAAACAAGTCTAAAAGAATGAAGAGAAAAAAAGCGTGTTCTGACGAAAGAAAAGATGAAGGTAAAGAAAACGAAGATGATCATGGATAGAGAAAGAAATCAATAGAGCATAAAAAGGAAGCAGAGAAAATAGAAGAGAAAGATGGGGAGGGAGGAAAGAGACAAAGATGGGGAGGGAGGAAGAGACAAAGATGGGGAGGGAGGAAAGAGACAAAGATGGGGAGGGAGGAAGGAGAGAAAGATGGGGAGGGAGGAAGGAGAGAAAGATGGGGAGGGAGGAAGGAGAGAAAGATGGGGAGGGAGGAAGGAGAGAAAGATGGGGAGGGAGGAATGAGAGAAAGATGGGAGGGAGGAAGGAGAGAAAGATGGGGAGGGAGGAAGGAGAGAAAGATGGGGAGGAGGAAGGAGAGAAAGATGGGGAGGGAGGAAGGAGAGAAAGATGAGGAGGGAGGAAGGAGAGAAAGATGGGGAGGGAGGAAGGAGAGAAAGATGGGGAGGGAGGAAGGAGAGAAAGATGGGGAGGGAGGAAGGAGAGAAAGATGGGGAGGGAGGAAGGAGAGAAAGATGGGGAGGGAGGAAGGAGAGAAAGATGGGGAGGGAGGAAGGAGAGAAAGATGAGGAGGGAGGAAGGAGAGAAAGATGGGGAGGGAGGAAGGAGAGAAAGATGGGGAGGGAGGAAGGAGAGAAAGATGGGGAGGGAGGAAGGAGAGAAAGATGGGGAGGGAGGAAGGAGAGAAAGATGGGAATGGAGGAAGAAGAGAAAGATGGGGAGGGAGGAAGGAGAGAAAGATGAGGAGGGAGGAAGGAGAGAAAGATGAGGAGGGAGGAAGGAGAGAAAGATGAGGAGGGAGGAAGGAGAGAAAGATGGGAGGGAGGAAGGAGAGAAAGATGGGGAGGGGAGGAAGGAGAGAAAGATGGGGAGGGAGGAAGGAGAGAAAGATTGGGAGGGAGGAAGGAGAGAAAGATGGGAATGGAGGAAGGAGAGAAAGATGGGAATGGAGAAGGAGAGAAGATGGGGAGGGAGGAAGGAGAGAAAGATGGGAATGGAGGAAGAAGAGAAGATGGGAGGGAGGAAGGAGAGAAGATGGGGAGGGAGAAAGGAGAGAAAGATGGGGAGGAGGAAGGAGAGAAAGATGGGAATGGAGGAAGAAGAGAAAGATGGGAGGGAGGAAGGAGAGAAAGATGGGGAGGGAGAAAGGAGAGAAAGATGGGGAGGGAGGAAGGAGACAAAGATGGGGAGGGAGGAAAAACAGGAAGCTCAGTGGAGAATAATGCGAGCAGTGTGAAGAATGATGCGTTTGGTAAATGGAGTATGGGTATGATAGCATAGATCATAATAACAAGATAGGGTATGATCGCGGGATAGCAAGACACGGAGGAGAGAAAGATAATATAGGCGACATAAAAAAGAATGAAATACATGTAGAGAAAGAGACAGAGAGAAATAGAGAGGGATAGAGACGGAGAGAGAGAGACAGAGAGAGAGAAAGAGAGATATAGAGATAGAGATGAAGAGGGAGAAAGAGAGACAGGGAAAGAGAGAAAGAGAGAGAGAGAGAGAGAGAGAGAGAGAGAGAGAGAGAGGGAGAAAGTGAGAAAGAGAGAGAGAGAGGGAGAAAGTGAGAAAGAGAGAGAGAGAGAGAGAGAGGGAGAAAGTGAGAAAGAGAGAGAGAGAGAGAGAGAGAAAGAGAGAGAGAAGACATAAAAGAATATCGTAGGGTGAGAAGCATATAAAAATACGAAGAGAAAAAAATTTGAGCCATTTTCACATTTTTTATTTTAAATTTACATTAGAATATATGGAATAGGAGTGAAATGAGAGAGAGAGAGAGAGAGAGTGGAAGGGAAATGATTATGGAATGAAGATAAAGGGATGGATGGAGAGAGAGAAAGAGAGAGACAGAGAGGGAACGTAAATGATTATGGAATGAAGATTTAAAAGGGAAAAGAAAGGAATGATGGTAAAATGAATAAAGATATGGAGGGGAAGAGAGACAAAAAAGGGAATGAAGAGTAAGAAAAAGAGTGAGAAAAAAAGGAGAGGATGATGATGATTTCTCTTGGGCTTCACGTCCCTTTCAACAGCAGGAATTCTCGAGATGGGGGTTTTACCCTCCACTCGCAGGAAACTCACAAACCTGCTACCCTCATTGATCTTATCCAGCCTGCTGGGTTGGGCCGGAGTGCGAGCATCACGAAGTCTTCACCTCGCTGGACGTTGCTTCACTTCGGTGATCCTACGAGAACCGGTTAATTCAACGCGCCATTGACAATGGCGATATGATGAAGTGAAGAGATTGTGGAAGAACGAAGAGGGAGAGGAAAAGAGGAAGGGAGATTAGAATGAAAGTAAGATCTAAGTTAAATAATAATTATGTTTAGGACCGACCTCAGTAGCTTGATCGATAAGGTTGAAGGTTCAAATCTAGGTTTCAACAAAGATTTAATAAAGCGAGTTTTAATAGATGTGACATCGCGAAAGTAATTTAAAAAAAAGATCTAAGTTAAATAATATGATTAGGATTGAGAGCAAGATAAAGAGAGAAGGACAGGCGAATGAAAAGATGAAGGGAGAGAGAGACAGAAAGAGGGAGTGTAAGGATGGATTGAATAAAGAAGGGGCAATGGTGATGGAAGGATGAATTAAGAGAAGAAAAGAGGGGGATTTGACGAAAAAGTGGGTCATAAAAAAGAATATCTTTCTTCTTCTCTTCTCTTTTCTTTTCTTTTCTTTTCCATTCTTTGGCTCAATAGCCTCGTCTCTCTCTTCCTCAATTTCTCTTCTTTAGTGTACAGAGAAACAGTAATGAAAAAGTGAGAGAGCGCGTTTTTTTATGTAAATGCGGCCCTTTTCCCCCGCGGTGGGCGCCCCAGTGAGAATATTTCAAAATCCTTTCTTAGTGCGCATCTTAGACCTAAAAGTGACCTACATGCCAAATTTCAGCCTCCTAGGACATACCAGTGCTGAGAAATCGAGATGAATGAGTGTCACATGAGTGAGCGTATGTGTGAGTGTTAACTTTCGCATTTATATACAATATATCGATAAAAAAGTAAAGGGCTTTCTAAAACGACGAAAAAATTTGGTGTTGAAGAAAATTGTAAATGTATTGTGTCAACAATATCCATTCTGTATGGGGGATATAAATATAGCGGATGTGCCTAAAGTCTCTACTTCATTGTCGTTAATAAAATAAAACATTAAATTGATGTTAGGGGTCGATTTTTTGTCCAATATTCAATTAGGTATTAATATTATTTTAATAAACATCAAAAAACATTTATTTTTGCACACTAAAATAAATGCTAAGAAAAACAACCCTTTCAGCATAATCATAGGTCCCTTATCTACCATGGCCAATAATGTTTTCTTTTGTCTTTATCCAATGGCTTTAGTAGTCCATCCGACCACTACAGGCCATATTTTTAGGCCAATAATAGTTGTATCAGCGATATCTTTAAAATTATAAAAATTATTGAGGGAGGGAGAGAGAGAGAGAGAGAGAGAGAGAGAGAGAGAGAGAGAGAGAGATTAGATTAAAAATATTTCTATGCATTTATTATTTTATTTTTATTTGTAACTTAAGATACCTCCTAAGCTAACATAATACCTTCTGAGAGAGAGAGAGAGAGAGACTGAGCGAGAGAGAGTGAGAGACGGGTAGATAAAGCTAGGTTACTTGAGAAAGAGCAATGAGAAAAAGAAAGTTAGAAAACGTAAAAAAAGAGAACGAAGAGAGATCAAGAGAAGAATTATTGAAGCATTGGAAGAGTGAAAATGAGTAAGAAAAAGGAAAGTATGTTTCCTGAGGTAGATGGTTAAAAGTGTAAAATTTATTTTTAATTAATTATCTTTTTCATAATCATATTATTGTTTTATCTCTAGTTATAGTTTTTTTTTCCTATACCTAATATTTCAACCATTGTAAAATCTTTTTGATCAAATACAATTACCTTATATTCTATTCTATTCTATTCTATCTTTAAAATTATTCTCCTTCTTCCAGTTTACTTCTTTTTCCTAAACCATCGTGGGGTTGGCATTGTTCAATCTCTTCCACATGGGTGAGGTTATTTAGTTCTGGTACTCTCACTTTCACATTTTACGTCTGGATGCCCTTCCTTACACCAACCGTGTTAAAGACTCCAGAGATATGTGTTATAGTTTTTTGGCCTGACAAAGTCATACATATCTTTAAAAATACTGGTAACCTGCAGGTCGATGGTTCAAGTCGCGGTTTCCGCGTAGATCTAGAAAAACGAGTTTGAGCAATTGTGATATCACGAAAAGTGATTAACACAAATGAGATATCTTTTTTTTAAACTTTCTAGACACTATTTTTTCGGTCCGAATTGGACGCCCTATTTCAGCAGTTGGTCTGGTGGTATTTCAAGGGGTACAAAATTATCAAATATACGGGGAAAAATTCATGCCTTGTCTAAGATTCAAACCAAATATTATTATTGTTATCTGAACTACCAGACAAGCGCCTGAACCACTCAAATACCGGCACCGTGGAAAAAAGAAAGACTTTGTTGTTGACCCTGGAAGCGTGGAAAAAAGAATGAAACAAGACAAACTTTTGTTGCACCCTGTATGTTGACAGTCTTCTCGTTTTATAGGCATTATGGGAGAGGGGGAACAACTCTTTAGCTTTTTAGACTATGAAGATGTTTCCCATTATTGTGTTCGTAGTACTATGGGTGTTTGTATACAGGGTATCCCATTATATATTTATTTACATTTATTTTTTATACAAAACAATCAACCAAAAATAAATTTTAACATGGAAAAAAAAATTAAAATTTCATACATACCTATGCCTACAGGTATATAATAAAAACAATTTTTTATTTTTTACAATTCATTGTTTTGTGATCCCGATTTTATACAGGGTGTCCCATTATTATGTTTTTTGTACTATGATACTATGTTGTACTGTGTTTGTAGGAATACCAGTGTCTACCAGTGTTTGAATACAGGTTGTTTTTAAACTACGTCACCGATCTCAGTAGCTTGATCGATTAAGTAGCGGACCACTAACCTGGTTTGAGACCCTAAAAAGGAAAATCTGAAATTGTTTTTTTTATTATAATAGTTTTAGACAATCCGGGGTTAAGTGGAAGTATGATGAAAGACAATCATTATGAAAGTTTATAATTTATATTTTACAAAATAAAATAAATTTTATAATACTGTAAACTGGAAAATGTTTTGTAATTGTGAAATCACAAATTGTTACTTACTAAAAGGATAACTTTTTACATTTTATGGACACCCTATATAATGATATTTTGTAATATCTACATAACAATATGAATATTTTTATATACATATTATGTATTTAAACCATGTATATGTATGTACTTTATATTGTCATGATAAATGTTTACGACACAATAATGCGTATTTTCTTCTGAATCGAAGGAAAATGCTCTTGAAGAAAAGAGAAATACTTTTCCTGACTTTGCTAATAAAAGAAATATGCATCTATTGTAAATGTGCTTCTATTAGAAGTAAAAGATGCACAATATATGCAATCACATGCATTTTGTATGTATATAATGTACGGCACATTATGTTAATTAGGACCATTATGGTGTAAGATCAGTATCAGTATAAACAGAAAAGTGAGAAGTTGTACTAGATGTACATGAATATCAGAACATACCTGGACAGCTGTATCGAGCTTATTTGCTCTCATCAGCAGGTAATAGTTCTGAATATCCATGCCATCAACTAACCTCTCTATTTTAATCAGTATAAACAGAAAAGTGAGAAGTGAGATTAACGTCAATGGTCGTCTTCTAACATTTCGTAGGATAAATTTATTTCGGATATTTTTTATTCGAAATTTAACACTTTGAATAAACGAAGAAGCCCCCCTCGTCAAAATAACACAGACAAACGTACTGCACACATACACACACACACACACACAACAAACACACACACACACAAACGCACAAGCACTACGGTTGTATTACCTGTTAATAATTCTATTGCATAATGGATCACCAAATATTTGAATGTAGAAAGATAATTAAATTTCAACAAGATATTATCTTTTATCAATTAAAGTCGTGAAATAATTTTTTTTATCAATTTTGATTACTATCATTGAAAGCATTATTGCTACTATTATCATTGTTATTATTACCTAAATAGCGAGAAAGAGCGTGCGACAGTAATTGGATTTATAATTACACGTTAATTACTCATAGGATAAATTAGAAAGTTGATTCTAAACTTATACTGGCAAAGAAAATAACACAAAGTTGATTGTACCTACCTATTACGAATAAATATAATGTACTTATGTATAGCTACATAATATATATAATTATGTATAGGGGAGGGGATCGGTAATTATCTCCATAGTAATTATCATAATAAACACTCTTTAGTGGAAGGTAACCACCAGGCGAGGTTAAAGCTCAAAGCAGTTTCTACCACCTAACACCCTCAGAGTCTTGTTATTATGTGGTCAGATACTCAAATTAATGGGTAAAAATGAATGCATTGAATGGGATTCGAACCAACGGATCCCTACGCTACCTGGATTACCAGACTAAGGCGGTCACCACTTGACTACCAGTGCGCATCATACTAGACATTCTTCTTACCGACCTCAGTAGCTTGATCGATGTGGCGGCAGACTTGTAACCTGGAGGTCGTTGGTTCGAGTCCAATCACGGTTAAAAATTTAGTACAGCTAGTTTGAGTAATTGTCATATCTTGTGATAACTGGCTATCGAACCATCGACCCGCAGATTAGGAATGAATTATGGTTCTGGGTATATTCAATTCAATGTCGCGATAGCCTCCTGATGTCTAAATAATTAGGAGACTTACTCGATTCCGTTTATACATAACTCCTCCTGGTTCTACTTCCGAGATTTTTTTCTCAACAAATACCTACTTGAAATTTATTTATTAAAATTCAATTATCTTATTCTCTTTTAATCACAAAGTTTCAGTAGGGTCCTGAGTGCGTAAACACAACACAATACTGTCTTGGAGAAGAAAAAATCTAATATTAGAAATCGGAAGTATTGTGTTCATTTTCGGAAAAAAATAAATATATTTTTTCTCCGATTTTTTCTCTGAGACAGAGCTAGAAAATCGAAAGATTTTACATTAATAATCTGGCTATAACCGTCATTAAAAAAACAACTTTTTTTTCTTTTCTTTTTTACAGTCTATACATTTTTAAGGGCCTGAAACACTCAAGATGTTATCGATGTCGATATATAGCCCCTAGCTCAGACATCTCCTCCTAACCTACTGACCTTAATGTAACTTTAATGGCCATAACTCATCCCTGCATTGTCACTGCGGGGGCCACATGGCAACCAATATTGCGGCCCCTTTTGGCCTCATTGCGGCCTCACCTCTCTCCCTCTGTCCTTCTCTCTTTTCTCGACGTATAATTACGCCAACAGCTATAAAAAAATCGTTCACTAGTAACTTTCCACTTTCTTTAAAGAAAATATATATTTTATGGCAAGGAACAGTTTTTCACAAGTTTAAACTCTCTCTTTCTATCCTTTTTCTCTTCCTCCTCTCTCTCTCTCTCTCTCTCTCTCTTCTCTCTCTCTCTCTTCATCTATTTCCTTTCTAAGACCGTCTTTCTCTTTCCTCGTTTTTTTTTATTTCTCTTCCTGGTTTTTCTCGCTTTTATTTTTTGCAATAAATAAGAAATAATCTATCATTGCTGGAACGATTCCAGAAATAGAGCAGTTCTCTTCACTCCTTCCTCTTTCTCTCTTTTCTTCTGTCCTTCATCCTTCTCTATTTCCTTCTCTTCTTCTTTCACTCATTTGCTCTGCGCCTCTTCTTATTCTTCATTCCCTGCTTCTTACTATATATATAAAATTATATATCTAAATATTTATATTATCTATATGTACCTCTCTCTTTCATACTCTGGCACTTTCCTTCTCTCTCTTTTAATTCTTTTACTCATCTCCTGAGCATGTCTCATTTTGCTTTATTATCTCTCTATCTCTTCTTCTTTTACTCACTTGCTCTGCCCCTCTTCTTATTCTTCATTCCCTGCCTCGTACTACATAAAATTATGTATATCTAAATATCTATATTTACTTCTCTTTTTATCTATTTCCTTCACTCTTTCTCTCTTGTAGTCAAGTGATTAACGCGCTAGTCTGGTAATCCAGGTAGCGTAGGGCTTCGTTGGTTCGAATCCCACCCAATGCATGAATCTCATTTATTTGAGAATATGACCACGTAATAATAAGACTCTGAGAGTTAGGTGGTAGAAAATGATTTAACTATTAATCTCGCTCCGTATATGGCTTTGATGGAGAGAGAAAGAGAAAGAAAAGAGAAAGAGAAAAAAGAGAGGTAGAGATAAATAGAGAGGGAGGGACAGAGAAAGAGAGAGGGAGGGGGAGAGAAAGAGAGAGAGAGAGAGAGGCAGGGAGGAAGAAAGCCTTAATGAGGAATGCCAGCATGACGTGCCGCATGCAAGCATGTGTCAGCAGCAGCATTGTACGGTGAGGACGGTCTCACAGTCGGGAGGTCGGGGTTCGAGAATTGTTGGTGGGGGTGGGGGAGGGGGTCAAGACTCTCAGGGAGGGGGGTTGAGAGCTTAAAACTAATTAGCTATCCGGCAGGCAAAAGCAAGACTTTTTTTTAAATGAGTATTGAACATACATACATGTGTGACACTGTCCATTTCTGTCCGCTTATATATTATATTCTCTCGCTTTCCAAACCATTTTTATTGACCCCCCCTCTCTCTTATGTAAAACCACTCTAAAGTGGGCTAGAGACTTCTGCTAATGAACATATTTTCGTCCTATTTAGTTACACTCCTTTTTGTGTGGATATTAGAAATAATTTTAATAATAATAATATTTTCATCTCCTTTTTTTACCCCCAACTGTATGAATAAAGGCCCCCTTTTAGTTTCCCTTTTGCACCAGTCCTTCGGTGAAACAAAGCAAAAATAAAATATTTGGATTTTAAAGATAGGGAAAAGTCCTATAATTCTGCGCTACACATATAATTGTGATATAATAACACAAAGAAACACATTTATTATTTATTTATTATTATACTTTGTGAACCGACCGATCTCAGTAGCTTGATCGATAAGGCGGCGGACACGGGTGGTTCAAGTCCCGGTTTCAGCGTTGATTTAGTAAAGTGAGTTCAGATAGTTGGTGATATCAAGAAAATGATAAAAAAATATCTGGTGTAAATAACACATGACTTTCCTTATCCCCCAAAAAGAAGTCAAATTCCCCCAAAAAGCAGTCAAATTTCGCCATTAGTGACTCAACGGTAACAGATAGCTAAAAATCAGTGCCAAATTTGTAATCAGCAACTCAAAATCATTGGATTTGATTCGTCGCAACCCCCATCTAGGATGAATAATAAAAAAGTTAGTCAAAACGCCCCCCCCCCCCCATAATACCGGTAATTGGGGCCAAGGTTCAAAAAGTTCAAGATATCAAAAAAAAAAAAAAAAGATCAGAAAAGACCCTTATTATTATTTTTAATCCAAGAAAATATTGTTCTCTAATTATTATTTTTGTATATTTAACCCATTTAACCCTTGCGGCCACTTTTTGCGGTCCTGCGGTCGCAGATTGGAGCCGATTTCAACCAAAAGTTTCGTGGTTCGTGTGGCATATAAGTTCTCGAGATATCTTGTTCACAGACAGACAGACGGACAGACCAATGGCTGAAAACAACTTTTTTGGTATCCTGAGGCTATGATTCGTCCAGAGATGTGAAAATCTGGGTAGGTCAAATTTTCGACTAATACAATACTTTCCTTATTATAGGATAAAGAAAGAAAAGATTATACTTTGTGTAGCTATGTACCTTTACCTATGTACCTTAACCTATGTATGTGTACATAATTATGTACCTATGTACTTGTACTCGTATGGTTTTGATTGTGTCTGTAGAGATAATTACTATGTAGGCATCTCTACGTACTTATAGATGAAAATTATAAAGCACATACGTACCCATATGAAGATATATTTTCTTTTTTGGCTGGAATTGATTGACAAATTTTTAGTAGTTTATTTATTTATTACATTGATCAATTTTAAAATCACAGGAGATAGACTTGATCCATCCCACTTGCATGAGGCAATGTACCTAACATGCAGGTAGCATTACCTCGTTGGATCGCCAAAGAAATCCTCTGAAAGAGGAAAGCCTTGGCGGCCCTATTGCCAGTGAGACGAACCAAGCCATCACCAACAGTTTTAAAAAAGCTCTTCATCTCCTTGCTCCAAGGGCCCATTGTTTCGCATGCCAGGGGAACAAAGATGTAGTTTGCCTCGGTGATAAAACTGTATGAGGCATTTTTCCTCCTGACTGCTTTTTCTGCTGCAGCACCAACTGTACGACTGGTCTGTGGCACATAAGTATCTGCTAGAGTGTTGACACAGGTGCTATCCCAAACTAGCATTTGACCACGAGACCAGGGAACTAGTGTCATTCCATCTGGCCTTTTTCCATCATTTCGGCTGAGCCCTGTCGGTTCCAAGGTAGATGGTATGTTAATGGAGGCTAAGGAACGATGTACAATATTATTCAACTCGCTATGGCGAGGAAACCAGCCTTTACTCTGAGGACAGACAAGACCATGTAGACCGTTTTCTTCAACTGGAGCGCCACATTCACATGTATGTTTCTTGAAAACTTTACATCCTAATCGCAAGGCAATACAAGTTCTGAAGCTGTTATTTTCCATGAATGTTCCAATGTTTTTTGAGGGCAAAGCATTCAACCATGCTCCTGACTCTTTCTCCTGTAGTGCAATAAATCGGGCCGAATCAAGAGGATTTTCTAAATTTATCATCAATGGTATAATTCGCTTGATGTTGATCTCATCCCAACTTTTCTGATGATCCAATTTCTCGGGTATGTTTTGACCATTCAACTCTCTCCATATCTCCAAGGCACCATCTAACATGTGTATCTGAATTTCATGGTCCATGAAAGATAAAACTTGAGAGACCATGTCCTTCACACCATAGACAGAACTGAGAAATGCAGGGAGAGCCAGATCAGTTATCTTGCGGATTCCAATTCCACCAAAACTTATAGGAAGAGTAGCTTGAGTCCACTGCTGATCATTCAAAGTGGTGTTCATAATTTCTTTTAAAGAATTCAAAAGCAGGTTATCAATCATGCTCAAGGTATCTTTAAACTTCCAAAATGGAGATGTCCTGAGTAGATACATCAGCTTTGGTATTAATAGACAATTCTTTAGTAGTACATAGCTGGTGTGGGCATTCAAACAGTCTAGACGTTTTACCAAAAGTTCAATTTTTTCCATTTTATCTGAGACAAAAACAGGAAATGCTTCATCAAAAATTGGCGATCCGAGCAAATTCAGTTCAGATTTTCCAAGGATTTTGATGCCGGGTGAAAGTGACATGAACTTCTGAATGATGTCATTTGGGTCTTCTATGCTGCTTCCCAAGAATAACTCACATTTTTTCGGGTTGATTTGCAATCCTATTTCTGCAGTGAGGGCAATTAACTTAGAGAAGTTTTCCAAAACTTTTTCTGCATCATCGCCAAGAACACCATCATCAAGATACCATGAGTTGAGCTCTGTTGTCAGTTCTTGAACGATACTGTGGATGGCCAAACTGAAGAGAACCTTTTTTTTTGAACCCTTCTGCCTTGGCTAAATAGATTCATATACACACACACACACACACTCACACCGGTATTCTGTGCACTTTATTCACAATAATTAAAGAGTGAGAGTGTGTGTGTGTGTGTGTGTGAGAGAGAGAGAGAAAGAAAGAGATAGAAAGAGAGTGATAGTAGGCAAGATATATTAATGAAAGGAGTTTTCGCAGTCTGAATAAAAAAGTGATATAAAAGGAACTACCTAGATAATGAGAAGACAGAGAGAAGGTAAAAAAAATATCAGAATGATACAAAATGATGTTGATGATGATTTTTTTTTTTAAGGATGAGTGTTTTAGTCTGGCTGTGGGACTATAAACAGGCAGTAGACCAGTAGTCTGGCTGAGGGACTATAAGCAGGGAGTAGACCAGCAGTCTGGCTGGGGGACTATAAACAGGGAGTAGACCAGCACTCTGGCTGGGGGACTATAAACAGGGAGTAGACCAGTAGTCTGGCTGGGGGAATATAAACAAGAAGTAGACCAGCAGTCTGGCTGGGGGACTATAAACCGAGAGTAGACCAGCAGTGTGGCTGGGGGACTATAAACAAGAAGGAGACCAGCAATGGCTTGGTTCTAGGAACCCTTGTCAATTATTAGCCTCCTTGTAAAGACAGTGGTAAAAGTGCTGAGTCATTCCTCCACTGTCTGGCTACCATCGTTCACGATGACGCCACCCTATGATGATGATGATGACGAGGGTGTGTCAGAATCAGAATCTTTCATTTCGTAGCCATGAAACAGCAGCTGCTTTATTGTGGTCTGATTTGCAGCTCGCCCGTCCCGTAGTATGTCTGCATTGTCCGCCCTCACTGATGGGCGAGAAATGACACGCCCATTCAGGTGAGGGTCAACCAAAATTTGAATTTAAGGAAAGTCTAGCGGGGTGAAGTCTTCGTGATACTGGCATTCCGTCCAAACCCAGGCTGGGTAAGGTTGATGTGGGTAGCAGGTTTGTGAGTTTCCTGCGAATGGAGGGTAACACCCCCGTCGTGATATGAGCGTGCAGTTGAAAGCGACGTTAATCCCAAATTAAAAAAAAGACTTTCGCATCATTTGTCTTGCCAATTCTTATTACACAAAACATTCTGGGAGCTTCTCGCAATAAATACGAATGTCACATTACCAGGGCGCTCCGCTGTGAACACAATGTACCTATTTTTATGTACTTATGTATGTATCTTGCTATGAAATATCATCCGCCATGACAAAAAAAAATCCTCTTGCAAAAATGATCCCAGAGGAAATTAACATGAGAGAGAGAAAGAGAGGGAGAGAAAGAGAATGAGAGAGAGAAAGAGGGAGGGAGAAGGAGAGAAAGAAGTATAGTAATAGATGTATAGTAAAGAGAAGGAGAAAAAGAAATGGGAAAATGAGGAAGTAAGTGGGGAATAAGAGAGAGAGCAAGGGAGAGAGAGAGAGAGAGCAAGGGAGAGAGAGAGAGAGAGCAAGGGAGAGAGAGAGAGCAAGAAAGAGAGAGAGAGCAAAGGAGAGAGAAAAAGAAATAGTGACAGTGAAGAAGCTAGGGTAGGGAGGGGGTGTATATACTCGTAATGTAAGGAAAAGAAGGAGAAGGAAAGAGAAAGAGAAAAAGAGGGAGAGAGATACAAAAGACAGCTAGGGATTTACCTGAATGACATTTTAGTATGCTGGCAAAAGTTGATACGGGTGGCTTTGGCTTTACTGTCTCTCTCTCTCTCTCTCCTCTCTCTCTCTCTCTCTCTCTCTCTCCTTCTCTCCTCTTCTTCTCTCTCTCTCTCTTCTTCTCTCTCTCAATTTCTGTTATCCATCACTCTCTTTTCTTTCGCATTTTAATTTTATCACTTTCTTTCCTTCTCCTCTCCCTTTCTCATTTCTAGTTCTCCCTCATATTTCTTATCATTATCCCTCATATTTCTTATCATTATCTCTCTTATTTCTTATGATTATCTCTCTCTCTCTCACACACACACACACACACACACACACACACACACACACACACACACACACACACACACCAGATTTTCTCTCTGTCTCTCTCACTTTCTCTCCCTCTTTTTCATTCTCATCTCCTTCTCATAAAAGGGAAAAAATTAGATAAATATATATTATATATACATATACACATACCTATGTCCTAACTAAAGGGCTGGGTTATTACATATGGCAAAGTCTTCCAAACAACCCTTACAGACATTCCTAAATAAAGTTTAGCTTATAAATAGATTCGACCACGCCTTTCCGTACTTTGAACGTCGTGTTTCAACTGCATGGTCATATACGACGGAGATTTTATCCTTCATTCGCAGTTTCAACAACCTGCTACTCAAATTAACCTCACCCAGCCTTTTTTGAACCGGAATGCCAGCATCATGAAGTCTTCACCTCGCTGGACGTTGCTGAAGTTCGGTGATCCTACGAGAACCGGTGTATTCAACAAGTCATGTACTCTAAAAGAGAGTTTTTAAAAATAATAATAATAATTGAACTATGCATTGTATAAATACCATAAATTTATTATTTTTTTCAATAAAAAGATGAATCTTATTAAAAAATCCAATTTTCCTAGCGATAATTTCTTAATTTTCCGCTCCACTGCGTTCACAATATCTTCACTCAATTTCATTTCATCTCCGTTCTGAAAGAATTCATAAGAAAATGTAGAACTAGCAATTTCTTTCGACAAATTAATCTTTTCTTCTGCGTAATTTTAGCTTCAATTTGATGTCTAAATGTTTTTTTCTTTCCCACTAGACCCAATAGAGTGGATCCTGGATATAAGAGAACTCAAGAGAGCGGAATTTCTTTCTCTTATATCCAGGTTCTCTATTACATCTAGGTTCTCTTATATCCAGGTTCTCTTATATCCAGGTTCTCTTATATCCAGGTTCTCTTATATCCAGGTTCTCTTATATCCAGGTTCTCTTATATCCAGGTTCTCTTATATCCAGGTTCTCTTATATCCAGGTTCTCTTATATCCAGGTTTTCTTTTATATCCAGGTTCTCTTATATCCAGGTTTTCTTTTATATCCAGGTTCTTTTATATCCAGGTTCTACTATGTACAGATATATGTTATACCAAAGTTAGTGGTAACGCGCATGGTCTCTATGAGCAAGAACCGCTAGTGCGAAGTTGAAAAACGAACACAATACTTCCCATTTCTAATATTAGAAAATATTATTAAACATATTGGATCAAGTTTTATTTACAAATGACATAGACTATAATTATTATACATATTACATAGAAATTGAAATTAATAAAACAAAACTTGATCAAGGGGGGGTGCTAATGCCAACAGCATTCTCTTCCGTTTTTTTTTTTGTTTTTTTTTTTTTTTTTGTATATTCGGAAGTAATATTGAGAAAAGAAAACCAAAATTTATTCAAAACAGATTGGAATGTTCTTGACACAAGTCAATTAGAGAAGAAAGAGAACGAAGTCTTCGAGATAAATCAAATTCGAAAACAGAAAAGCTGAGGAAATTGATGTTTGTTGATGATGAAATGAAAGGAATTTTTGATGTTGTTTTTAATGTTGACTACGAAATTCATTGATTCTTTAGAAAATGGTTTATAATATATTCATTGACATTGTTCTGTTAATTTTCTGATGACGATTCAAAGTGTTTATTAAAATGTATATTAATTGTTATAATAATTATTTGCACTTTACCTAACTATGTATTTTTATATCTAATAAAATGTGTAGTAATAATAATAGTATACGTTATACGTATACCCAAAATGTGATACTTGTGCTGTGGCATGCAATATCACTACGTAGCGCGTTCAAACTTTCTTGACTTGGCGGGTCGAAGCGCTACCGCACTCTTTAATGACAAAAACAAACAAAACACAAACACGCACAAAAGAAACATCAGAAGATAAACTGGAAAAGAATATCGTCGTTCAAATAAGGTCACAGCACAGCAAATTAGGTGGAAAATCAGGAACAAACATTACGAAAATATGAGAGAAAGTGAAGGAGAATTTAGGGTGAAGTACAATGAAGAAGAGTGAAAGAGACTGAAGATCGAATGTGAATGATGAAAAGTGAAAGATAATGATGAAGTTGTAAGAAAATCAATTCAGATAAACGAACTCAACGAAGAGGTTTGAATGAGTTTGATGAAGAGGTTGTAAACATGGGGAAAGAGAGAGAAGAGTCAAAAAAAGAAGGATGAGTAGAGGGAGAAGAATATACAATATAAGAAAAGAAGAAAAAAAAATTGAGAAAAAGTAAATAAATATATTTCCATGTCCTAACTAAAGGGCGGGGTTATTGCCTTTGGCAATTTCTTCCACCCAACCCTTCATTATTATTTGGTTATTGAGTAATTACTTATTTTATTTTTTGTTTACAGAGAAAGAACGCATTCATCCAAACTATAAGCTACATAATTAGAAGAAAATCTTCCCTTCAACCTGACCAAACCTTTTTCTAACTTAAAAATATACAAACATAACAACATCTCAAAGAGACATCGAAAGAAAAAAAAAAAAAAAAAAAAAAAAACAGAAAAAGTTGGAACTTAATTATAGCTTCTTTGCTCACTTTTCCTTTGATTTCCATAAGTCACAGCCCCTAGGCCAGCGCCCCCAGACTGTACAAATACTGAAAAGTTTCGACTCAATACTGAGGAGAACGCTTTCGGAAAGAAGTTCAAAAGAAACGAGGCCATGATTTAAAAAAAGAGTAAACAGTTCATTAGACAGCGCAAACAGACGAGAGACGGCGAAGTTAGTTAAGGGACGTTAAGAAAGTTATGTTTAATGTATTTAGGGCAAAGTTTATTTCGAGTCAGAAATATGACTTTAATTTGAAAATCTCGGAGTTTACGGCATTTGAAAATGATTTCAAGATAAAGAGCTGCAAGCTGTTTCAACGGGATATGTGAGATGAGAGAATTTATTTATATACTACGAACGTACATTGTGCTAGGTAGATCTACATTATGTATAATCTTCTTCTTCTTTTACTCTGTCTTATGCCACTCAAGCAGGGTCGACGTTGTTCAACCTCTTGGTTGACGTTGGTTGGTTTTAACATATTTTTTAACGGCTGGATGCCCTTCCTATTTGATTTGATTCCGATTTTATTTGATTTAACGTCCTGGATTAAGACGGGGGTTTTACCCTCCATTCCTTAGGAATCGCACCAGCTACCCACATTAAACTCACCCAGCCTGGGTACAGCCGGAAATGCCAGCATCACATGTACGGAGGGAACAGAATTTTCTATGTGAAAAGTATGCTCCGACCGGGCATCGAACTCAGGATCTTTATACTACGGGCAGTAGTCACAACCGTTACGCCACGGAGGCTGGCTTAATATACTATGAATAATACTAAGCATAATTATGTGAATGTAAATATGTTCAAATTGTACATTTGTACAAAATTTTATCATGATCAGTATTAGTACGGGCTCACAAGTTGTGGAAAACCAATAAAATTGCACGAAATTTTCCATACTTTTCCAGCTAAGATGGCTCATTCAATACACCACTCTTTTAAGGATCACTGAAGTTAAGCAACATCCAGCAAGGTAAGAACTCGATGGTGAGTGACCATTTGTATTCGGAGAAAGAGAAAAACTAATAAAACTTGCAGTTTTTTTGAGTTACTTAAGGAAAAAATCCTCCGGAATGTTAGAGAAGCCCTGATATATAGCCCTGATATATACGAGTATATACCTATTCATGACCAGGAATACCAGGATATTAGCCTCCAATCGCAGGGAGTCGTACCAAAAACCCTGGGTTGGGCGGAAATAAAAACACACAATAAAAAAAAGCGAAAACTTTCCTTCTATTTTGAGGAAGCATGAAAGTCAAAAACTGAAGAGGAGCAGATTTTGTGGTTTCGAAATCTTCTTTGGAATGTCTTTTTCGAGTTTCCCCAAAACCGGAAACTTCTTATAAACACCGCCCCGGTAAAGTTAAAGAGTCGGTCGCTCTGTCTTTATCTAACGGTGACGGGGAGGGGCACACCAAACATCTTTCAGAGTATCAAAGAAAAGCGGTCGGGTAACTCCTGGAAATCTACTGCCCTTGCTCAGTGCTCAGGTCAGAAATTAAAATTCCTAGGAATCCAATTTCCTAGGCATCTTTGATAAGTTTATTTTCTCTTTAATTTTTGCTCAACATCTTTAAAACATTGGGCACAGGTAAGGGTTTCACCGTCTGTTCTGTGGCAGCCTTTTCAATATAAATATCGAAAAGTTTCAATTCAATACGAAGAAGAGAACCTTCCGACGGAACTTCAAAAGAAATGAGAAGTACACGAACCACAAAATATAATATGACATCATCCGTTCGTTTCATAATTTGTCTTTTCTGATATTTTAGAGTTGTGTGTTTCGGTTTCGGGCTGGGTTCGAGGGGTGATCGACTTATTGAGTCAGATTTCGGTTACCTATTACCGTTTAAGCTGTAGAAGCAGTTTTCGGCAGAACCTTCGACGCTGACCCAAAACTTCCATCCCATTAGAAGTTCCTAGGAACAACTAGAAATTTTTGAGAAATTAAAAATTCACAGATACCGAAATTTCGAAGAACGAGCAAACAGCTAGAGCAAAATAATATCTTGATGTTAAGCAAAAAGTACAAGTCCAACGCTCTGTTTCTATGCATTCCCCTTTTATTAATTTGATATTAAATTTATGAAAGCAAAAATGTTTCCTTCGCTGTAAATTTTTCTATTGAGAAACCCTTTCCCTTGTTTTCCAGGAAGCGTCTTTTTACACTTTAGTAATTTTAATTTATTTCGATGTTATATAGAATTATCTAGATCCAAGCGAACGGGCAGTGCGGCAGGCCAAGTTCCGGTCTAAGCACGAAGTGTGAAGTTCGTTTCCTTGACGAAGAACGTTTGACGTTCTTTTTTGTCGTCACCATAAGTTTCTTTTCTACGTTGTTGTTGTAGTTTTTTTTTTCTTTCTCTCTTTGTTTCTTTCCTTTTCGTAGGAAGTTAATGTCGAGAGTACATTAGTAGCCCGTTCCAGAAACACTCTCCACTCTCAAAATCCCTGAATCTCCGTTTCAACCGTCACACAAGACAAAAACGAAGCATGATAACCTATGTTCCATGTCCACAAACTCTGTCAATCCAGAGATTCCAGAGGTCGCGGGTTCCAAACCCAGTCGGGACATGACAAGTTATCCTCCCACCTCCGATTTTTACCACATAATAATGCGTCTTGGGCTCGCTCACTGCTGGAATAGTGAGATCGGGCAGTATAAATAAGGCGATATAATTTTTATTCACGATAGATAGAAGGCAAAACCCCTATCTCGAATACTCTCTATAAAAAGACGTAAGAAAGCGGTATAGAGATGACCCATCTAGCAGTTCACCCTGTACTGGCTTACACTGAAGTTTTTGTTAATATCATATTTCTTACAGAAACTTTTTCATTGAAATCTACGTTTTCTAACCTACCTCTCCTTCTATCTCTTTCCTCTCTCTCTCTCTCTCTCACTCACTCTTTCACAATATTTATTTATTTTCAACATAAATATTCATTTTCATCTTCAAATTTTGTAACCACCCCCCCCCCCCCCCCCCCCTATTTCCTCTCCTCCTACCATATTCCTCTTTCCCTCCCTTCCTTCTCTTCTCCCTCTCTCTCCCTCTCCTACTCCCCCTCCCACCCTTCCTTCTCCTTCTCTTCTCACTCCAACTCCTACTCCTCCTCCCCTCTCCTCTCTTTCTCTTCTCCCTCTCTCTCCCTCTCCTACTCCCCCCCCACCCTTCCTTCTCCTTCTCTTCTCACTCCAACTCCTACTCCTCCTCCCCTCTCTCTCTCTCTCTCTCCTCCCTCTCTCTCTCCTCTCCTCTCCACTCCCCCTCCCACCCTTCCTTCTCCTTCTCTCTCTCACTCCAACTCCTACTCCTCCTCCCCTCTCCTCTCTCTTCTCCTCTCTCTCCCTCTCCTACTCCCCTCCACCCTTCCTTCTCCTCTCTCTCACTCCAACTCCTACTCCCTCCCCCCTCTCCTCTCTTCTCTTCCCTCCTCCTCCCTCCTACTCCCCTCCCACCCTTCCTCTCCTTCTCTTCTCACTCCACTCTACTCCTCCTCCCCTCTCCTCTCTTTCTCTCCCTCTCCCCTCTCCTCTCCCCTCCACCCTTCCTTCTCCTCTCTTCTCACTCCAACTCCTACTCCTCCTCCTCCTCTCCTCTCTCCCTTCTCTCTCCTACTCCCCTACTCCTCCTCCCCTACTCCTCTCCTCTCCCTCTCCTCTCCCTTCTCTCTCCTCTCCTCTCCCCTCCACCCTCCTTCTCTTCTCTACTCCCTCCCTCCTCCTCCCCTCCTCTCTTTCTCTTCTCCCTCTCTCTCCCTACTCCCCCTCCCTCCCTCTCCTTACTCCTCTCTCCTCCCTCCTCTCCTCTCTCCCACTCTCTCCTACCCCTTCCTCTCTTCTCTTCCCCTCCTCTCTCTCATTCTCTTAAACTCTTCCGCTTTTTGGACTGAAGGCAGTTGTTTATCTTGTTTTCCTTTTTTTTCCTCAAATCTAATAATGAAAGACGACTTTCGTAGAAATTGTAAAACATTAATTTAAATTAAAGTCGGGAATAAACATCAGATTTCTTTTTTCGAAAGAAACATCGCGCCCAGAACTTTGCATCAGTGGTGTGGTTGAACGGAAAAGTAGTGGAGAGGTTGGATCAGTTCTGCCCAAACCGGGAATCGAATTCAGGATCTCTGGACCACGGGCAGTAGTCACAAGCGCTACACCACGGAGGCTGGCTAAAACATTATAATTACTAGGTATACCTATACATAAAATGTTGGTACATGAGAAAATTGGAATATAAGAGAAACCTGGATATAAGAGAAACCTGGATATAAGAGAAACCTGGATATAAAAGAATAATATTTTAGGTCCAATTTACCACTCTATAATGGAAAATAACCTCTTTATAAGAGAAACCTGGGTATGAAAGGAAAACAATTTCCGTCCCTTGAGTTCTCTTACATGTTATATTTTCGAATTCTTGGATATATTAATTATTCTTGTATAAAATGATGTCGAAAAAGATATATTTTTTTTATTTAATCTATTATCATTTTATTATTATAAACTAGTTGGAATCCCACAAGTTAAGCCCCAATTTTCACACAGACCTCTATTAGATCTATCTATTATCATAGTTGGTACTAAAAATGATGTAGGTCTGTGTGTCTTTTTTAATAACATTTTTTAGTTCTTTGACTTCTCCGAAAGCAACAGGAGGAAAAGCAATTTTTAAATTCATATGAAAAAAAATCTGCATTGATTTACACTCCGCATTTAAATTCAAACGATTTTGAAATGAAAATATTTATATATTTTTTTCTCTTTATGTAAGAGCAATAACCCTTGCTTCTTTCTATTGAGGATGAAATGTGAAATCAAAACTGAGAAAAATTATTACGAGAAATGATGAATCACAAGGGAGGTGAGTTTGGGAGGGGAATATGAGAGAGATAGAGACAGGAAGAGAGAGAGAGAAAGGGAAGAAGAGGGAAGGAGGGAGGGAGAGGGAGGGAGAAAGAGTGAGAAAGAGAGAGGGAGAAAGAGGAAGAGAGAGGGAGGCAGGGATGGAGGCAGGGAGGGAGAGAGAGCAAGGAAGAGGGAAGGATAGGAAGAGGGAAGGAGAGGGAGGGAGAAAGAGAGAGAGAGACAAAGAGCAAGAGAGGAAAAAGAGAAAGAGAGGAGGAGAGAAAAGGATGAGTAGGAAAGAGAGGGCAAAAGGAGATGACAAAGAGAGAGGGAGAGGAGAGAGAGAGAGAGAAAGTAGGACAGAAAGAAAGAGATTGAAGAGTTTGAAGAGAAAGTAGTACATTGATTAATTACGTGCCGTCATTCAAGTGAGAGTCACTTTGGCTTTCTCTTTTGATTTTTCTAATTAAGAGTTGTGAGGAGAGAGCGAGGTGGAGAGAAGAGAATGGTGAGCGGAGGAAGAGAGAGAGAGAGAGAGAGGAAGAGAAAGAGGTGGTGAGAGAACGTCTTGGTCTTTTGATCTTTTCGCCTCGTGCTTCTTTTTTTTTCCTCTCTCTCTCTCTCTCTCTGTCTCTCTCTCTCTTTCTCTCTCTCTCTCAATCAAATTCTAACCTCACCGGATGCTGGTTAACTTCAGTGACAGAACAGTGATAGGCAACTCACAAATCTCACCCAGCCTGGTGGGTTGGGCTGGAATGCCAGCATCGTTAATAAACATGCTATGGTGGCATTACATTACATCACGAAGTCTTCACCTTGCTGAATGTTGCTTAATTTCCGTGATCCTACCGGAACCAGTGCATTTAACGCGCATTCAAACTTTAGTGATCCTACTGGCTTACTTTTTCTTTTCTTTTTACAAATAAAATATTTCTTCCAACATCATACCACTTGGAATGGTACCCAAGACACACGCGCTATTTCTTCTCTGTATGGCGAGAGAAATTTTTGTATCAGTTTTCAGACTGGCTTACTTCAGTTTTGCCTCACTGATTTATGATAATTAATATTGGTTCCTATCATTGGCCTTAATCTAATATTTCAAGGCCATTTTCAGAACTTGAAAGTCAACGTTCTACCGTTTTTATTCCTCACTTCCAGTGAGACAGTTTTTCAGTGAAATTCGGAATTAAAAAATAATTGACTTTTTTTAAAATATTTATTAACACATAAATTATTTCATTGAAAACTCCAGTTTTTGGAATTGCTGTCATTATTTAGTATTTATTGTGTATTACTAACTAATGTTCAGGCTGCACTAAAGTTAAGAGCCTTTCTGAGGAATGATTGAAAAAAAGCCAGTTTTAGTAGCAAAACATTAATCTTCCCACAGTTGTTTCTTCTGCTGTTTTTTATGAAGTTAGTTTTTTCCTTTTATGATTGTGTAGGGTTCATTTTATTTTGTTATGTATAAATGTATTTGTGTTATGAATTATGATTTATTATAAGAATTTTCTAATATGAATATTTATTCTGATTAATTTAAGATTTGCCTTGGTGATAATTGTTCATGTTACGTAGTGTAGAATTTAATAGTTTTTAATCTCACTACTACTAACTAATATCATATTATGTATGACATTAGTTAGTATTTACAAAATAATTGACAGTGTTAATGTGTGCGCTTTCTGTGAATTTAGTTTTAAATTAATTTGTCCGTTGTACTTTCTATTTAATAGTTTAAACATAATTATACATAATGACAATAATAATAATAACGAGAGCTTTTATTTATTTATATGTAACACAAGGTGTCATCTTCTCTTTTCATCGGAATCACTGGTTTCATGCTTCCAACCAACCTATCCACCTAACTTCTTTATATCATAGCCTAACTTATCCACCCCTGTCCTAGGATGGATGGGGAAGTTTTTCTGTTGATGTGCAACCTATCCACCTTTCTTCTTTAGTTCTTTATATCATAGCCTAAGTTATCTACCTTAAAACATCCACTTTAAGTCAGAACTTTTAAGTCAGCATAATGATGGAAGAGGAAAAGGTTATCCCCTGTCCCAGGATGGACGGGGATGTTTTTCTGTTGCCTGAGATGATGTGTAACTTTATCAAGGAGGCCATTATTGAGGTAATAATAATAATTGTTTATATTTTATATGCCCTCTTAAGTTCTCTTGGCCTTTTAAAAATAAAAAGGACTAGAGTTATTTATGCTAAATTTAAATAAAAAATCCGATATGGAAAATAATTCCAATATGAAATTATATGGAATGAAATATGGCAGACAATTGGGAATTTTAAAGAAAGTGACTCTTTTAAAGTGTAAAATTGTGTTCAAAAATCTTTGTTACCTACTGAAAATTTCACCCCTAAAAATGCTGCATAGTCGCGCGACTTTTCAAATTTAGTTTTTCAGTTGTCTTGAAAATGCCTAGCGAAACATGTCGACTCTGTGAACTTTTATAGTTGTTTCCTTATTAATTTAACTGTTCATACATATTTCAAATTTCTGTCGAGTGAAGAAAAGTGTTTATCTTTTTCTCAATTAAGTATCATTATTATTCAAGGTCTTCTCTCTCGATAGTTGTGTAGCACCCTCGAGAGGGTGTTACACCAGCAGTGCATCTATGATCAAATTATTATTCATATTTGTTTTCACAATCGTGACATCACAAACTACTCAAACTTGACTTTTCTAAATTTATGCTTAACGTCTTATCGATCAAGCTATTGAGATCGATTTATTTTTTATTTATTTTTAAAGATGAGTGTTTCACAGTCGTTTTTATTTCGTGGTCATGAAACAGGAGCTACTGTAGACGCTTGTGGTCTGTTCTGTAGCCTGCCCATCCTGTAGTATGCCTCCCCTCTGATGGGAGAGAAGTGACACAGTACTTCCCAATTAGGTGCAGGGTCAACACGAGCGCACCGGAAGGTATCCCTTACAAACAATGGTAACTAAATTAAGAATACAAAATTTTGTCGGCACAGGGAATTGTACCCGGGACCTTCCGCATGGCGAGCGAGTGCTTAACCACTGAGCTAATCGCGCGCTCTGAGCTAATTATTTTCCTCTACTTCCCCAGAATCTGGAAACACGACAGTACGAGAATGGCAGAGTCTCTCACTCTCTTACTCTCTCTCCATCTCTCTCTCTCACGCTCACTGTCTCTCTCTATATATTTCTTGCCTCTCTCCTTCTTTTTTTCTCTATTTTCTCTTTCGTTCTTTTTCTCTCTATCTCTCTTCTTCTCCTTCTGTATCTATCTTTCTCTTCCTTTCTTCTCCTTCTCTATCGCTCTCTCTGTTTCTTTCTACTCCCCATTTCTCTTTTTTTCTTTATTTCTCTCTCTCTCTCTCTCTCTATCCCCATTTCTCTTTTGTTTTTCCCTCTGTCTCTCTCTCTCTCTTATTCTCCTTCTTCAAGAAATAATTAAAATTATTAAAGAGTTAAAAAAAACAGGACCCGGTATAGATGGAATAAGCATGGAGGAAATAAAAAATAACATAATTATTTTCACCCCCATAATTACTACTCTAATTAATAAAATTATAAATACGTCAATAATACCAGATAAATTAAAAATCTCTTGTGTAACTCCACTGTTTAAGAAAGGCGAAATAAATAAAGTAGAGATAAATAAAGTATTCTGCTGAAAAAGATGAATGATATAGGAATAAAACACTCTATTTTTAATAATTATTTTTTGAATCGGAGACAAATTACAAAAATTGGTAAAGTCAAAAGTTGCGAAGAGCCTGTTGAACACGGCCTGATTCAGGGGGGGATTAATTCCCCAACCTGGTATAATATCTATACATATGACATTAAATACTTAAAAATGACAGGTCATATAAAAATGTTTGCAGACGATTCTTGTTTATTATCGATTCACAAGGACCCTAACATTGCGATAAAAAATGCACAAATAGATCTCATTAATATACAAAGATTTTTTTATAATAATTCAATATTTCTAAACAATAAAAAAACAGAAACCATGTTATTGGGGCCAAAAAAACGCACTCCAATTGAAATTAATAATTTATACTGTCACACGAGAAAATGTTTAGCTAATTTAAATCTCGAAACATGTGTATGCCCACCGCTGGAATTTGCAGAGAAAACACGTTATCTTGGCATGATCATAGATAAGGAATTTAAGCTGAAAGATCACGTCCTACAACTGAATAAAAAAATGAGAATTATCTATTATAACTTTAATAAAATTAATGCAGACTCCCTACCTACAACAACAAAAAAGACTATTTATTTTTCATTAGTTGAATCCCTCATTAGATACGGGGTAACATTATACACTTTCAGCCCAGAATATTGTCTAAAACCTCTAAATAACATATTGAAAAAGATACAAAATTTCCTATTTAAAAATCACCCCACAAAAACAACATTAATGTCTCCAAAACAACTTTCCAACTTTATACTTATCACAGACCATTTCTTTGACAACCGATTCAGAACGACAATAGAGGTCGAGTACCAACTTAGACATAAAAAAAAGTTCCAAAGTTACCTCCCCATAACGAAATACGGAGAACGCAAGTTAGATTTCAAAATTCCTCGTCTTTTGGACCAATACTGTACTGAGTTTCTAAACGAACAAAATACTACTGTTATTAAACGACTCCTGAAAGCGAAATTACTAGACGATAAGACTAACGAACACTAGATGTATCACCAATTCCATAGAATTTTAAGTTCAATAATATTTATGTTTGTACTTTTCATTTCAATTTTCTTTTTTATTATTATTTTAATTAGATCTTATAATAACCCAATATGTAGGATGAGGAAGAGAACCGTCTCCTCAGAAGTTAGACTTAGCTTATAGGAGATGTATTGTTTATAATATTATTCTTGTACAAATAAATAAAAGTATTCAATTCAATTCAATTCACGCTCTATTCAAATTTCAATCTCACCGTTACATGATTCACCCTGTACTAATTATTTTCCTCTACTTCCCCAGCATCTGGAAACTCGGCAGTACGAGAATGGCAGGGTCGTCCAGTGGACCAACAGTATTCTTGAGAGCGTTCTGCAGAGCGCTAAGACCCAGATGGACAATATGACCCAGGTCAGTGACAATATGACCCAGGTCAGTGACAATATGACCCAGGTCAGTGACAATATGACCCAGGTCAGTGACAATATGACCCAGGTCAGTGACAATATGACCCAGGTCAGTGACAATATGACCCAGGTCAGTGACAATATGACCCAGGTCAGTGACAATATGACCCAGGTCAGTGACAATATGACCCAGGTCAGTGACAATATGACCCAGGTCAGTGACAATATGACCCAGGTCAGTGACAATATGACCCAGGTCAGTGACAATATGACCCAGGTCAGTGACAATATGACCCAGGTCAGTGACAATATGACCCAGGTCAGTGAAGGCAAGTCTGTCCCGGTAGCTCAGTGGTAAAGGCGGCACTCTGTGAATCCAAGGGTCGTGGGTTCGAAACCCAGCCGGGACATGACAAGTTATCCTCCCATTTGGGATTTTTACCACATAATAGTATGTCTTGGGCTTACTGCTGGAATAATGGGACTTTAATTTTCCTTATCGGGCAGTATAAATAAGGCGATATTATTATTATTATTGATAAGGCAGTGGACTTGTAACCTGTAGGTCGTTGCTTCAAGTCCCGGGTTCAGCGAGTTTGGGTTGTTGTGACATCTTAACACAAAAGTATGATAAGGGTTGGGTGGAAGAGATTGCCAAAGGCAATAACTCCGCCCTTTAGTTAGGACATGTGTACATAATTATTTATTTTATCAATTTATTTCTGTTGTTTCTTATATTGTTTCCAATTTTTTATAATATCAGTTTGTATATACACATTTCATTATTAATAAAGTGTATAATAATAACATTTTTTCTAACAACCAATTTTTTTATTTTTTATTTAATACATGACAAGTAAATGGTTCAAATATCTATAACAATGACAGTTTACATAATTGATAAAAAAAATTAACTGAACTTATGCTAGTGTCTTTTGGCTGTCGTCATCTCACACTAATGGCCACACCTATGAAGTATGGTCCTTGTGTCGTGGGATGCAGCCTTGTTCTAGTTTTTGTGTTAATTATAATTACTATTTCTATCCAGATTTCACCACTTTCTTTCTCTTTTCTTCGCCAGCTGGACTACAGGCTGATAGCTTCCTGCATGGTACTCAGCAAGACAGGACAGCGGGTGTTCCGCGCATGCTCGGGACTCCTAAACAAGATGACAGAGGATCGAATCCAGGACGTGTCGGCCATTGTACGCTGGGAGAACGACTGGCTCTTCTGTATGGTCAGCCTGTATAAAGTGGATTAGGAACCACCAAATTGGCTGTATAAAATATTCTGGCTCTTCTGTATGGTCAGCCTGTATAAAGTGGATTAGGAACCACCAAATTGGCTGTATAAAATATTCTGGCTCTTCTGTATGGCTCGACTGGCTCTTCTGTATGGTCAGCCTGTATAAAGTGGATTAGGAACCACCAAATTGGCTGTATAAAATATTCTGGCTCTTCTGTATGGTCAGCCTGTATAAAGTGGATTAGGAACCACCACATTGGCTTTATAAAATATTCTGGCTCTTCTGTATGGCTCGACTGGCTCTTCTGTATGGTCAGCCTGTATAAAGTGGATTAGGAACCACCACATTGGCTGTATGAAATGTTCTAGTGGATGGATTTTGGTGTATAAAGTGGATTAGGAACCACCGAATTGGCTGTATAAAATGTTCTAGTGGATGGATTTTGGTGGTTAACGGCAGCTCAGGAATGTGGACTAGAGGGATAGGGGATCGAATCCAGGATGTGGCAGCGGTTGTTCGGTGGGAAAAAGACTTAGAAAAAATGATTAGATATATTTTTTCCTATATTGTGTACATGTGTTGGAAATATTTTTTCCTCATAACTTTTTATTTATTAGCTCTCAAAAACAAAAATAAAATGATTAGAAATATTTTTTCCTACATGATGTACGTATGTGTTGAAAATATTTTATTTCCAAGAAATTTCTAATATTAGAAATCGGAAGTATTGTGTTCGTTTTTCTAAAAAAAAAAATATCTTTTTGCTCCGATTTCAATTTTTTTCATATTTTTCTCCCAACTTTTTATTTATTAGCTCTCAAAAATAAAGTCAATTTATTCTGGTATAGTCAAGTGGTTAAGGCGCTAGTCTGGTAATCCAAAACCAACGGATACCTATCCGTTGGTTTGAATCCCATTGTAAGTTAGTTCTTAGCTTAGGGGAATTATGACGTAAAATAAAATAAAAAATAAAACAATTTATAATATTATCAATCAATCAAAATCCCAGTGCATGAATTTGTCCACATTAATTTCAGTTTGTGACCACACAATAATAAGACTCTGAGGATTACGTGGTAGAAAATGCTTTGAGCATTGACCTCGCTTGGTGGTTTCCTTCCACTAAAGAGTGTTATTATTATTCTTTTGAACGATTTTTTTAAATAAAATTGTTATTCAAACATTTCGTAATTGATCGTGGGAAAATATATTCCTTGATTGGTTCTAGTAGGAAGTAATTACAATAATAGGTACCTGACGGTATAATAACACTCTTTAGTGGAAGGTAACACCAGGCGAAGTTAATGCTGAAAGCGTTTTCTACCATCTAGTGGTACAGCCAAATATAAGAATAGGGAATTTACCAGAATGATTGTGTAACTTTAAAAGGTTCTTTCTCAACTTTTGGTATGGCTTCTATTCATCTTGTTTTCCTTCTCTCTCTCTCTCTCTCTCTCCTTTATCTCTCTCTCTCTTACTCTCTTTCTTTCTCTCTCTCCCTCTCTCTTTATCTCTCTCTCTCTGTCTTACTATCTCTATCTCTCTCTCTCTTACTCTCTTACTCTCTCTCTCTCTCTTACTCTCTATATTTCTTGCCTCTCTCTTTCTATTTCTCTTTCTTTCTCTCTCTCTCTCTTTCTCTCTCTCTCTATTTCTTTCTCTTTCTTTCTTTCTCTCTCTCTCTCTCTCTCTCTCTCTCTCTCTCTTATTTCTTCTACAAGCTCTATTCAAATTTCAATTTCACCGTTACATGATTGTTTTCATACTTAGCTTTGAGCTTTCATTTTCCCAGGAAATCGTCCAACTTTACATTCGCAGAGAGCTTGTATAAATAAATGTGTTTCTTTGTGTTTTTATATCATACTTTTAGTCAGTAGCAGAGAATTATAGGACTTTTCTGTATCTTGAATATCTCTCTCTCATTCTTTCTTCTCCTTCTATCTCTGTATCTGTATCTCTCTTATTTTCTCTATCTTTCTTTCTTCCTTCTCTCTTTCTCTTTCGATCTTTTCTTTCTTCCCTCTCTCTCTCTCTCTCTTTCTCTTTCTCTCTCTCTCTTTCTATCTTCTCTCTCTCTCTCTTTCTTTCTTCTCTCTTTCTTCATAATAAACAACTTTCTTCATTTTATAATCAACAATACGTCATTTCATAATCAACAACTCGTGTTGCCAGTACAACTCAGCATCTCCTACAGATTGGCTGTGTTCCGCGTATCAAGTCAGCATCTCCTACAGATTGGCTGTGTTCCGCGTATCAAGTCAGCATCTCCTACAGATTGGCTGTGTTCCGCGTATCAAGTCAGCATCTCCTACAGATTGGCTGTGTTCCGCGTATCAAGTCAGCATCTCCTACAGATTGGCTGTGTTCCGCGTATCAAGTCAGCATCTCCTACAGATTGGCTGTGTTCCGCGTATCAAGTCAGCATCTCCTACAGATTGGCTGTCTTCCGCGTATCAATGCCCTCTACTGACCTCTCTCTATTCTAATCCGGCTAGTAGCAGGATAAGTCTGGAATTCCTGGAAGTCTGGAATAATAGGTGCCCCTGTGTCTCTACACGTGGAACATGTTATACATGCTCGACCCCATTCATTACGAGAGAGGGAGAGGGGGAGAGGGAGAGAGAGACAGAGAGAGAGAGAGGAGGAGGAGAGAAGAGAATTATTATTATTATTATTATTATATAATTCTTTATTAGATACAAAAGGACATTATGTACATATAAATAATAATTTTAACAGTGAAAAATCAAAAAAACAATATATACAATAAAAATGAAAAAGAATAGAAAATATTTGAAAACATAAATGTCCTAACTAAAGGGCGGGGTTATTGCCTATGGCAATCTCTTCCACCCAACCCTTTATTGAGTAGGAAAGAGAGGGCGAGAGAAGATGACAAAGAGAAATAGAGAGAGAGGGATAGAAAGAGAGAGAATTGAATTGAATAAAATAGTTCTTTTTATTTGTACAATAATTATCTGTAGGTTCCTGAAAATTGATAAAAATATAGTAAATAAACTCACCCTCAAAATTTCAATCAGCATCCACAGGTAACTTTTCCAGAAGACCGTCTACTAATTTGATGCACTTCAGTAAATTTTAATCACAAAAAAAAGATAGAAGATTATATTGGTATAGACTTATATTTACCCGTTTGCTAGGTAAATATTAAATAACGAAAATTGTAAATACTGTGTTTTAAATAATACAGTTTAAAAATTTAATACAACGGACTGGTTTTTTGTAATTTTCTTACAAAACATTTCAATGCCTAAGCAGGAGCTCATTTATTCATTACATGTAAAAAAAAATCTATAGGTTTTTTTTATCGATTTTATTTTTATTCCAATGAAAGTTACTAAAAATTAAGTGTTTTTTTTACTACAATTTAAGTAAATTTAAAACACCAGACTATGACATGGGATCCCGAAGATGGCGCTAAATGCTTTCACCACTTTTCTCACCACAAGTGGTAAAACTTTTCTCCATAAATCCCCATGCAAGTGAAAAATGAATTCTTAATAGGTAAACTTGAAATTATAGTGAGATAAAGCGCTATTTATGACAAGTATGTTAAGTTATAGACCGAACTTGAGAAACTTTATTGTCTCTCTACCTATTTATACAAACTTTGTTGTCTCTATAACTATTTTATTGTAACTTGGCGTTCTTTATTGCGACTTTAATATACTTTATTGTAACAAAATTAATGATGGGACTAAATGTATAGGAGGAAGGAAGAAAACTTAAAGAGTACCTTTAAGTTTGTCGAGAAATGGCTGTTTTGAAGTTTAACTATAATAATAAATTATGGCCGAAGTTATTGCGACTTTTGTCTGAAGTTATAGTTTTATTTTTCGGGTTCTTTAATTTTGATGAGGTATCACTAACACTTTTGAGTATTTATTTATTGTTATAAAGTCCTGACCGATTCTGTTTTATTTATAGTACATAAGAATAGCCGTAAAAAAGCGATTTTCTTGACCAATTTTCCTAAAATATTGACGTGACAAAGGTGTTACACTTTACTATTAATGTGCTCGTAGATAGTAGAGAGAAAATAATAATATAATTATTATATTTAGTGGAGAACAACTACATTTGCATATTATTCCTTCACTACCTGTGTTCGACAGTACAATAAAATTTAACGTTGTACTGGATGGATCAAGTCTATCACCAGTGTGATTTCAACATGAATTGCCTTGAAAATAAAAATAAAATATGTTATTTAACGTAGCATTTAAATAAATTTTACGATTTTTGAAGCTAACATTTCTTTAATACCGACCAATGTAGCGATGTTTTGAATGAAAAGATTTATTTTTTATATCGCAAAACACGCCTGGTGTTAGGTTCAACGAAAAAAGAGACTGAGAAGATTACTTTAACGTCATGTTAAAACGTATTAAAAGAAACATAACTTTTCAAAACAAAAACAAAAAATCAAATACGTCACGCATTTTAATTTGGCTTTTTTTTCAAAGAAAATGAAGATTTTCTTTCGAAGAAATCGAAAATTCCGGCTTTCGAATTTCGAGAAAAAAGAATTTCCGCTGAAATTAAGCGACGCTGTCTAGAACGTCCGACCCGGTCGTGAGATAGCACCGCACTAAAGGCTTTCGCAAAGGTTATCAGACAAACTGGGAAAGCGACGGGAAAGAAAACGCCAGACTTGAGTTCATTGCGCATGCGTGGCTGACGCTTGCACTTGAAATTTCTAGGCCGTCAATTATTATTTACTAGAAATTAGGTGTTAAAACGTCAATTTATTGTTACTAGAAATTAGTTGTTTCAAATTTCTAGAACGTAAATTGTTTACTAGAAATTAGGTGTTTGAAATTTCTAGAACGTCAATTGTTTACTAGGAATTAGGTTTTTGAAATTTCTAAAAAGTCAATTTATTGTTACTATAGAAATTAGGTTTTTGAAATTTCTAGACCGTCAATTATTATTTACTAGAAATTAGGTGTTTCAAATTTCTAGAACGTCAATTGTTTACTAGAAATTAGGTGTTTGAAATTTTTAGGACGTCAATTTATTGTTACTAGAAATTAGGTGTTTGAAATTTCTAGGCCGTCAATTATTATTTACTAGAAATTAGGTGTTTCAAATTTCTAGAACGTCAATTGTTTACTAGAAATTAGGTGTTTGAAATTTCTGGAACGTCAATTCATTGTTACTATAGAAATTAGATTTTTGAAATTTCTAGGCCGTCAATTATTATTTACTAGAAATTAGGTGTTTCAAATTTCTAGAACGTCAATTGTTTACTAGAAATTAGGTGTTTGAAATTTCTAGGACGTCAATTGAATCGGTGAGTGGAAAAAGGTAACAATCGACATTTTTTTCAAAAATGAGATTTTTGCGGATTTGAATTATCCTTGCGAAAACTCATCTTCTGAGTACAAGAAAGAAACAAATTTCATTCTCGAAGCCTGAGTATTTACGCGTCCAAAAAATTGTTTAGTAGAAAAAGGAAACAATTCCATCAATTGTTTCTTTCTTGCACTCATTTAGACTGCGCATGTGTGTTACTTGTTTGTATAAACACACATGCGTGATTTTTTTTGTGTATTTTTAATTATTTGTTTTCTTAATGATATCATTACAACAAGTTATTTGTTTCAATTCAGTCAAGTTTTTTTGTGAAAAGTTCTATTAGTTCTATTCGTATTTTGCATACACAGTTTAGGAGATGGGAAATCAAAATATTACACTTACTACGAGGGGACTGCCAAAAAAGGACCCCTTCTTGTATCATTAGATTCAAGAATTTGTACCATCCGATGTTGAAACCCTATATGTTTTCAGTGACGCATGTGGTGGTCAAAATAGGAATCATACGTTAATCCGTCTTCTGTTAACCCTAACAATGAATGGCCGATTTAAGATGATTTAACAATATTTTCCAGTTCGAGGGTATAGTTTCTTGTCATGCGACAGGAATTTCGCCACAAAAAAGAGAGCGATTAAAAGGTATGACAGGATTTATTTGCCCTCAGAATATGACATGATTATTTCAGAAGCCAAGAAAACGGGAGATTCGTTTTTTGTATTCAGTGTTAAGACTGATGATGTGCTTAACTTCAAAGACTGGTGGCCTTCTTATTTCAAGAAATTTCAAGAAAGGCTATAAATAGCAATGAGAAGTTCTCGATTAGTCAATACAGGGACAATACGTACAAATCTGATGAGAAAGGTTATGTCACAACAACCTGTTTCATTGATGGCCTGATTCGTCACACTTTTTACTTGGCGAAAGATAGGACGTTAAGATCAGTACCATTACCAGATCAAAAGACGTACCTCTCGTTTGTCCCTATCAAACAGAAGAAATTAGATGACTTGGTTAAGCTACTTCCGTACATTCCTACAGACAAACGGTACTTCTATGAAACTTTGGTCGCTAGGGGGGGTACAATGGGGGAAAACAACACTGACGAGGACCGAAATATCTCAAATTTAGGTATATGAAACTTTGTTGGTTGGGTCGGAGGGACAAAAAGTAGGGAAAGGGGGTAAAATCTTATAATGAGGAAGAATATAATATATCACTTCAATGTTAATTTTGTATAAGAAGTGTTCTTTTTTTGTTTTATTGATATTTTCTTAATAAATCCTTTCATTTTCTTAAGAAAAAATACTTGTTTTTCATTTTAGTGGAAAAAGGAAACAATTTTGAAAACTTTGAGCGGCCAAAACTTTTTTTTCAAGCATACTAGAGTTTTATAATTAAAGAACATCATTCATGAAGTCTTTAGGAATAGTATCATGTAAAAATTATAACGAAAATGTTCATGGTTTTCCTGGAATCACGTTTTATGTCTCTCCTGAAAAGTTGAGTTCAATGCAATTGTTACCTTTTTCCACTCACCGATTCAATTTATTGTTACTAGAAATTAGGTGTTTGAAATTTCTAGGACGTCAATTTATTGTTACTAGAAATTAGGTGTTTCAAGTTTCTAGAACGTCAATTTATTGTTACTAGAAATTAAGTGTTTGAAATTTCTAGGCCGTCAATTATTATTTACTAGAAATTAGGTGTTTGAAACTTTTAGGGCGTAAATTTATTGTTACTAGAAATTAGGTGTTTGAAATTTCTAGGACGTATATTGTTTACTAGAAATTAGGTGTTTGAAATTTCTAGAACGTCAATTTATTGTTACTAGAAATCAGATTTTTGAAATTTCTAGAACGTATAATTGTTACTAGAAATCAGGTGTTTCAAATTTCTAGAACGTCAATTGTTTACTATAAATTCGGTGTTTAAAATTTCTAGGCCGCAAATTGTTTACTAGAAATTAGGTGTTTCAAATTTCTAGGACGTCAATTTATTGTTAATAGAAATTAGGTGTTTGAAATTTCTAGAACGTGAATTTATTGTTACTAGAAATTAAGTGTTTGAAATTTCTAGAACGTCAATTTATTGTTACTAGAAATAAGGTGTTTCAAATTTCTCGAACGTCAATTGGTTACTAGAAATTAGGTGTTTTCAAATTTCTAGGTCATAAATTGTTTCCTAAAAATTAGGGTTTGAAATTTCTAGACCGTCAATTGTTTACTAGAAATTAGGTGTTTCAAATTCCTAGAACATCAATTGTTTACTAGAAATTAGGAGTTTGAAATTTGATGATGTTTACTAGAAATTAGCATTAATGTTCCCCATCTAAGACAATACGCAAAATCTAGACTTAGCTCCACAGAGGTATTACAAAAACGTCTGTGAATGCCGCACTAAGTGTTTGAAAATTTCTGAGCTGTCAATTGCTTACTAGAAAATAGGTGTTTGAATTTTTGTAGGCGTCATTGTTTACTAGAAATAGGGTAAAAATATCAACAACTTTATAAGGATTAATAAGTTTTTTTTTGTCATTTGTCTATAATATACTATCATGTTTACAATATTCACAAAAATAGACTTAGACATAAATAGACACTAGGGTTGAAATACAATTATGAAGAAAACTTAAAGCCATTGGGCGGGATTTGAACCACCGGATCTCTACGCTACCTGGATCAGTAGTATTCCGGCGATACTGACAGAAAGGTGTGATTGTGACACCTCCTTCGCTAAGATCAAATCAGTACAACCATGTACATTTTTATTTTTTTTATAAAATACATATTACTTTATTTACATACGTAAGTACCTACAGAATGTTCACCTTTTTATTCAGGCTATAATCTGAACGATTAAAACCAAATAGAATAATCCATTATTTTGACCAGAACAATAATAATTAATTACAAATTCCTGAAAACAATCTGATATAAAAAAAAACCGACACACATTCGTTACCTAAATTAAATAATCTGTCGAAATTTTCGTAAGATATCCTAGAAAAAAGGATAAAAATTGACAGTGCCAACATCAGGAAGAAACTAGTTGAGATAACTGGAAGATATGGACAGCACAGGACACATGTAACTTTGTAGAGCAAGAATATATTGAACACTAGCGGGCTTTCGCCCGCTTTGCGGGCCGAGGCATGGCCCGCAAAGCAAAAAATCCTTTTTCGCCAATGGCAGGTGTTGTAGTGGGAATTCCGTCTTATTGCACATCTAGACTATAAGACAAAGCTACCTACCAAATTTGAGCTCGCTAGGTATTACGGTTTGGGCTGTGGAGCGATGATCAGTCAGTCAGTCAGTCAGTGACTTTGACATTTATATATTAAGATTTATGGAGGCACATCCACGGGACAGTCATAAGGAAAGGGCCGTTCAACACCACCCACAGGTATTTCTAATAATAATAATGGCAAGTTGAAGACACTAGTCTTATTCAATCACTGCCAGCCTCTGTGGCGTAACGGTTATGACTACTGCCCGTAGTCCAGAGATCGCGAGTTCGATCCCCGGATGGGACAGAATTTTCACATACTCGTAGAAAATTAGGTTACCTCCGAACACGTGAGTTTGGCATTTCAGGCCATACCCGGGCTGGTTGAGGTTTATACGGGTAGCTGGTATGATTCCCAGCGAATGGAGGGTAAAACCCCCGTCCTGACTCTCAAATCAGGACGTTAAAACCAAATAGAATCAATGGACATGAACGCTGGGCGTCCATATAATCCTCTCACCACCGTGATATAGGTATCTTTGCCTGTCGCACGGACAGGGAATTATTATTATTCAATCACTGAAGTTAAGCACCATCCAGCGAGGCTAAGATTTGGACGGGTGACCATTCAAATTCAATACTTCTTTTTGGTCGTGTTGTATTGGTTTGATATTAAGAAATCCAGCTCACATTGATCACAGAAATCAAGAACACGAGACAGCCTGAAAAGTACATAATGTACATTACTTCCGATAAATTTGTAATTTTAGAAATTCGAAGTATCTTATAGTTTATTCATAAAAATCATCAAGGATTCAATAAAAATATTTCATTTGTTTAATATCTAAAATCATTCAATTAAAAAAAAAAATTAATGCTTTTGTAAGTTGAAATAGAATGCTGGATCATGTGGTCATCCAGTTAAATCTACAGCCACCTAATAAAGTTAATATAATATATATGTGTGAATAGAATAATCCATTATTTTGACCAGTACAATGAAATTAATTATAAATTCCTGAAAATACACTCTGATATAAAAAAAAAAAAACTCGACACACATTTGTTACCTAATTTAATTAATCTGTCAAAATTTTCGTAAGCTATCCTAGAAAAAGGATAAAAATTGCCAGTGCCAACAGGAAGAAACTAGTTGAGATAACTGGAAGATATGGACAGCACAGGAGCATCTAATGAGGACACATGTAAGTTTGTAGAGCAAGAATATATTGAACATAAGGAACATTTATGGAGGCACATCCAAGGGCCAGTCAAAAGGAAAGGGCGGTTCACACCACCCACAGGTATTTCTAATCTTCTAACATAAGAATATTTGGTTGTGTGTGACACACACACATACACACGAACGGACCATTGGCCGAAAAATAAATTGGTATTCTGAGGCTATGATTCATCCAGAGATGTGAAAAAATGGGTAGCTCAAATTTTTGACGAATACAATACTTTCCTATTACAGGATAAGGAAAGTAAAAAAAAAACTTCAAGCCAGCATCGATAGCAAGAAGAATTCAGTCACTGAAGTTAAGCAATATTCAGCGAGGCTAAGATTTGGACGGGTGACCATTCAAATTCCACCCTAGCTATTTTCTGCCCCTCTAAAGCTTTTTTTTTTTAAACCATACCAAAGAAAAACTAGAAAGTTCTACATTTTTCTCTATTTTAAATAAACTTTTTTCTCGTGTTGTACTTGTTTGATAATAAGAAATTCAGCCCATATAAATCTCATATAAAAAAAATAATAATATATTTTTTTTTTTTCAACGCTTTATTTAAACTGGCAGGATTCTCCTGATGGAGCTCTTCCATCCAAACACTAGTGTACAGCGTTTCAGATACTAATGTATAGCGTTAAGGTCAAGTGTAAATATACAAATCTATTTTTACAGGTGCTGTCCACACATGATGACCAATCGAAGAAGCTACACCAACATGCGATAAATGAGAAGGGATTGACATGCAAATCCGACTCACCAATGGTATGAATAAGAAGAGATTGACATGGAAATTCAACTCACCAATGGTATGAATGAGAAGGGATTGACATGCAAATTCAACTCACCAATGGTATGAATGAGAAGGGATTGACATGCAAATTCGACTCCACAATGGTAGGAATGAGAAGGGATTGACATGCAAATTCAACTCACCAATGGTATGAATAAGAAGGGATTAACATGCAAATTCGACTCACCAATGGTATGAATGAGAAGGGATTGACATGGAAATTCAACTCCACAATGGTATGAATGAGAAGAGATTGACATGGAAATTCAACTCACCAATGGTATGAATGAGAAGAGATTGACATGGAAATTCGACTCACCAATGGTATGAATAAGAAGGGATTGACATGCAAATTCGACTCACCAATGGTATGAATGAGAAGGGATTGACATGCAAATTCGACTCACCAATGGTATGAATGAGAAGAGATTGACATGCAAATTCGACTCACCAATGGTATGAATGAGAAGGGATTGATTGACATGCAAATTCGACTCACCAATGGTATGAATGAGAAGGGATTGACATGCAAATTCGACTCACCAATGGTATGAATGAGAAGGGATTGACATGCAAATTCGACTCACCAATGGTATGAATGAGAAGGGATTGACATGCAAATTCGACTCACCAATGGTATGAATGAGAAGAGATTGACATGCAAATTCGACTCACCAATGGTATGAATGAGAAGAGATTGACATGCAAATTCGACTCACCAATGGTATGAATGAGAAGGGATTGACATGCAAATTCGACTCACCAATGGTATGAATGAGAAGAGATTGACATGCAAATTCGACTCACCAATGGTATGAATGAGAAGGGATTGACATGCAAATTCGACTCACCAATGGTATGAATGAGAAGAGATTGACATGCAAATTCGACTCACCAATGGTATGAATGAGAAGAGATTGACATGCAAATTCGACTCACCAATAGTATGATGAGAGTGAGTAGCCAGATTGATATCATCTAGAGCAGCGGTCGGCAACCTTTTGAACTACGCGGACCCCTAGCTTATCTCGAAAAAATTTAAGGGACCCCCACCCCCACAGGTTTGGACTTGCATGCGGATCCTAAACATAGAGAGTTAGGGGGAAGTAGGGTACTTCGGACTATTTATGATTCGAGTTCATGAGCTATTTTTCTTCTTCTTTTTTTAAATCCTGAAATGGCTTTTTTTAAATCCAGACCCCCGGGGTCCGCGGACCAGGTTGCCGACCGCTGATCTAGAGACTCTAAAGTTTGCGCGTCATGCTGACGCTGATAGAAATGCACTGAAAGCAACAGGTGGTTCTCACGATATGCTCTGCACTTACAACGAAACAAGGACATCTGCATAAAAGGATGTGAAATCCTGAAAAGAACGATCTGATTATAGAAATCACATTTCCATCTGCATAAGAAGATCTGAAATCCTGAAAGCAATGATCTGATTATAGAAATAACATTTCCATCTGCATAAACGGATGTGAAATCCTGAAAGCAACGATCTGATTATAGAAAACACATTTCCATCTGCATAAGAAGATGTGAAATCCTGAAAGCAACGATCTAATTATAGAAATCACATTTCCATCTGCATAAACGAATGTGAAATCCTAAAGCAACGATCTGATTATAGAAAACACATTTCCACCCCTATGATAATTGATAATGATAATACTTATATTTTAAAAAGTCACCATTTTATTATATTCATTTTCATTGGTTCTTTAGTTATTTAAGCCCAATTGTTTTAAAACTTTAAGTATCCATATTTTACAAATACTATCCTTACAACCTTACTACATAAAACTAGGTACAAAAAACATAAATAAGAGGAGGAATAATGAAATGGGAAAAAGTATTGAGCGCCCGATTAGCTCAGTGGTTTAGCACTTGTTTGCCATGCGGAAGGTCCCGGGTTCGATCCCCCGTACGGACAAAAATTTGTATTCTTAATTTGGTTACAGTTGTTTGTGAGGGATACCTTCCGGTGAGATCGTGTTGACCCAGCACCTAAATGGGAAGTATTGTGTCACTTCTCGCCCATCAGAGGGGAGGCATACTACGGGATGGACAATCTAGAGCACAGACCACAAGCATCTACAGTATGCCCTGTTTCATGGCTAGAAAAATATAATAGAAAAAATATGAAGGTTTTGTTTCCTCTTGGTGCTAGTTTTTTGATAAAAAAAAAATCATGTATTAATATACTCCAAATTTGTCACGTTTCAGCACACATCAACATTAACAATTCATGATCCAAATTCTACAGTGCAGTCAAAATGAAAAGGTCCAAATTCTACGTCGCCAAAATTAAAAGTTCCAAAATCTACAGTGCAGTCAAAATGAAAAGCTCCAAATTATACGTCGCCAAAATTAAAAGTTCCAAAATCTACAGTGCAGTCAAAATGAAAAGCTCCAAATTCCACGTCGCCAAAATTAAAAGTTCCAAAATCTACAGTCCAGTCAAAATGAAAAGCTCCAAATTCCACGTCGCCAAAATTAAAAGTTCCAAAATCTACAGTGCAGTCAAAATGAAAAGCTCCAAATTCCACGTCGCCAAAATTAAAAGTTCCAAAATCTACAGTGCAGTCAAAATGAAAAGCTCCAAATTTATACGTCGCCAAAATTAAAAGTTCCAAAATCTACAGTACAGTCAAAATGAAAAGCTCCAAATTCTACGTTGCCGAAATTAAAAGTTCCAAAATCTACAGTGCAGTCAAAATGAAAAGCTCCAAATTCCACGTCGCCAAAATTAAAAGTTCCAAAATCTACAGTGCAGTCAAAATGAAAAGCTCTAAATTCTACGTTGCCAAAATCAAAAGTTCCAAAATCTACAGTGCAGTCAAAATGAAAAGCTCCAAATTCTACGTTGTCGAAATTAAAAGTTCCAAAATCTACAGTGCAGTCAAAATGAAAAGCTCCAAATTCCACGTTGCCAAAATTAAAAGTTCCAAAATCTAAAGTGCAGGCAAAATGAAAAGCTCCAAACTCTCTACGTCGCCAAAATTAAAAGTTCCAAAATCTACAGTGCAGTCAAAATGAAAAGCTCCAAATTCCACGTTGCCAAAATTAAAAGTTCCAAAATCTACAGTGCAGTCGAAATGAAAAGCTCCAAACTCTCTACGTCGCCAAAATTAAAAGTTCCAAAATCTACAGTGCAGTCAAAATGAAAAGCTCTAAATTCTACGTTGCCAAAATTAAAAGTTCCAAAATCTACAGTGCAGTCAAAATGAAAAGCTCTAAATTCTACGTTGCCAAAATTAAAAGTTCCAAAATCTACAGTGCAGTCAAAATGAAAAGCTCTAAATTCTACGTCGCCAAAATGAAAAGTTCCAAAATCTACAGTGCAGTCAAAATGAAAAGCTCTAAATTCTACGTTGCCAAAATCAAAAGTTCCAAAATCTACAGTGCAGTCAAAATGAAAAGCTCCAAATTCTACGTTGTCGAAATTAAAAGTTCCAAAATCTACAGTGCAGTCAAAATGAAAAGCTCCAAATTCCACGTTGCCAAAATTAAAAGTTCCAAAATCTAAAGTGAAGTCAAAATGAAAAACTATTAGTTGCCAAATTCTACAGTTCTACATCAAAGGTAAGGAAATCGATTTTTAAACTATTAATTTGGTGACTTTTTAAAATATTCTATAATACTTTTTTTTTTTAAATATGAACAAAACTATCATTATAACAGATTGTTGTTTTCAGGGTTATTTTATATTTCCTTTTAAATCAATGTTGGTAAAAACATGGAAAATATTTCAATGTTTTTACCAACTCCGCGAAGAATTAATTAATTATGTAAATAAAAAAATGCGTTCCTCACATGTCTTTATAATGTGCGTTTTTATTCAAACCTTCCTAGATTTTTTTAATAATATCTAAAAGTAGTGAATTTTTATTGCATTAGATAGACAATCAGCTGAAACAATTGTTTAGATACATACGTACTTATAAGTGTATGATCTGATATCGGTGAGTAAATATCTTTAATGTGTGAATTAGTATATGACATTATGACAATGTGTTAAAAAATACTTGGATTTCTAATACTAGATTTATCAGAAGTAAAACCTAATAATAATATTTTGTGTCCCTGAGATAGGTACAGATATCTAAATATTATATCACAGTGGTAAAAGAATTGTAGAGACACCCAGATCTAATTAAAGATTATCTTACATGTACCCTTGGGTCGATACCAGAAGGTCATGGAATGGATGTGGTTTTTTATTTATTTTTTATTTATAAAGAAATAAAAAATATATAATTCAGATAATGTACACATTAAAGATTATAAGCTCCACATCTCGAGAAATTGACTGAAAAAATGAGGGAGCAGAGAGCGATTCTTCCAGCCTTTGTGCTTCCTCAATGCAAGGACCATTACCTGTCTCATAATTTACATTTATTTTCCCCATGAATAAGAATAGTAGTAAGTAAAAGCACCTCCAGATATTTCCCTCTTTCTTTCTCTCTCCTCCTCTTTAATCCTTTATCTCTTTCTCTCTCTCTATCTCTCTCTCTCTTTCTCTCTCTCTCTCTCTCCCTCTCTTCCCTCTCTCTCATACTCCCCATTCTACATTACTTTAACTCTCCCAATATTGTTCTCTCTCTCTCTCTACCTTCTTCTTTTCTAACTTGATCTGTCTCCTTTTCTTTTCTCTATTTATATATCTATAATATTTATTTATAGCGTTCGATGGAAGAGAAAGTCACAGGCTTTAACCTCGCCCCTTGGTTCACTACATATTCTATTGAGTTCTTTTTATTTCATGTCCTCTGTTGCAATATGAATTAATTATAATAATGGTATCGCCTTATTTATACAGCCCAATCAGGACTATTAAGCCCCATTATTTTAGCAGTAAGCTCAAGACTATGTGGTAAAATCCCAAATGGGAGGATAACTTGTCATGTCCCGGCTGGGTTTTGAACCCGCGACCTCTGGAATCTCTGGATTCACACAGTGCTTCCTTTACCACTGAGCTACCGGGACAGACTATTATGTAGTCTATGTGGTTCACCTGTGTGGGTGAGCCTTTGTTCGGGCCGATGTTGCATTGTTTTTAACAAGAACTGGTAGATTCAACATACCATGGGCGGTGGCTACAAAATCTTCTTTAATCTCTCTCTTTTCGTCTTTCTCTCTCTCTCTCTCTTTTCTCTCTCTCTCTCTCTCTCTTTCTCTCTCTCTCTCACTCTTCTCTCTCTCTCAGTAGTCACTGTGGCAGAGCGAGTTAGCGCGCTAGGCATTGCACACATGGTGACTTGGGTTCGATTCCCAGCGGGGGAGGATTTTTTCTGCTCTGTACTTGGATGTTCGGGGTCCACTCATACCTCGTGAGGAAAAATGAGTACCTGCTTTAATTTGAAGCAGCGACCAGTGGCAGAATCTTAGGCAAAAAAATAATACAAGATATTGTAAATTAAAGTGGTAAAGTCCTATGATTCTGCGCTACCCACTAAAATTGTGACATAATAACACAAAAAAAGGCATCATATATTATATCTCTTCTCTCTCTATCTCTTTTCTCTCTCTCTCTCTTTTTCTCTCTTTCTCCCTCCTCCCTCTCTCCCTTTCTCTCTCCTTTCTCTCCTCTCTCTCTCCTAGTCTCCTTTCTCTCTCTCTCCTTTCTCTCCCACTCTCTCAGTGAAATGTTCAAAAAAAAAGAGGGAAAAAAGAGAGAAAAAAAACCGGTGATTAAATTTCATTTCGGAGGGATTTTTATTATTTTTTTCTCTCTTGGCTTTCCTCTGTTTCGTCTTACACATAAACAGCAGGAGACCATTTTAATTTTATTAAATTGGATTTACTGTACCGTCGCTATTAGCAGCCTTTTTACTCTTTTTCCCTCATTTTTACTCTTTTTTCCTCATCTTCTTTCTCTTACCTAGCTTCTCCGTCCCCTTAATCTTTCTCTTTTTCTCTCTCTCTCTCTCTCTCTCTCTCTCTCTCTGTCAGTCTGACTCATTCTCTCTCCCTCTTTTGTCTAGCACCCATTTTTCTTTTTTCTAACAAAAGCTTTATTAATGTTTCCCAGCATTTTTCTTTTAAACACTGTTTAAGAACTTGTAATTGTTCTGGAGAATCTCACTGCTCCCACAGTAAGAGCTGTTGAGCATCGTCCAGCGAGGGTAGGAGTTGGTGAGTGACCACTTATTCTTATAATTGTTTTCTAAACTCTTAAGCGCAGGAATGAGAGCCCACTGTTCTATCAATTATGTATTGCTCAATGAAGTTAAGCAATTTCCAGCGAAGATAGGACATCATGACCACTCAATTTCTTTTAGTTTAATACCCCTTCGTGCAGGGCGACTATATTTTTGTATAAGGTAGTTGTGCCCAGGAACCGCTTTCGCATTGCAGTTACCTTTACATTCATGCCATTCCGGAAACGAAAAACTCGGTCAGAATTTTCCGCTCTTGCCGGGATTTGAACCCGCAACCATCGGATTAGTACCCAATACTCTTAACCACTGAGGGCGACTAAATGGATATACAATCGCGACTAAATGGATATAAAATCATAAATAAAGTGAATGAGAACATGGAAGTGAAAACAAGTAAAGCAACTCTGCCAGAAATAAGAAATGAGACATGAAAAGATAGGTTGAGTGGCAGATATTCGCCCCTATTACAAAACAATACAATTGTATAAAAATTAAAAATGTTCTATATAATTTGTATATATATTTAAGTTTGTATTTCTACTTCATTGTTATTAATTTATTGTTGATTTTTTTGTATGAAAATAAATAAATAAGATACAAACATAAAAAAGAAAGTGTGTTTCTTTGTGTTATTATATCACCATTTTAATGACTAACGCAGAATTATGGGACTTTTCCGTTTCTAGCATAGTCTTGTTTGTTATTTGCTCATTTTTCCTCACGAGTTATGAATTGGACCCCTGACATCTAAAAAACAGAGCCGAACCCCGCTGAAATTCGAACCCAGGTCACTTTGCGTGAAAGCCTGGTGCATTTGACCTGGGTGACTCTACTGGAGGATATAAATATGCAGATAGAAAAGGAAATTGACAACAGAGAGAGAGAGAGAAGATTAGAGCTAGAGAGGAGGGTGTGCGGGACAGAAAGAGAAAATGAGAGATAGAGAAAATGTGATAGTGAGATACAAAAAGTTTTTGAATGGCACAGAAAGATGCTGTCTATTTTAATTCGTTAGGAAAATAACTGGAAAAGATAAGTTTGCTCCACTAGTAACCCCCGCCGAGAACGAATTATATGAACGCCTGAAATCTCCTTGATTATGCAACGTGGAACAATGTATTCCGTTCTCACACCTCGGATGAACCTCATTGGTTACGATATCGCCGCTGCGCAAAGTTGCATTCCGTTCTTCTTATAACACTTTCATAGCTAATTAATGATTGTATCATTTCCCGAATCGAGCAAATGATTTGGAATACCTATTCAAATTCTGTCTCTTTACCGAGACAAATTGCGGTGTAAATTTACAATTTTTACAGCAATTTGTAAACCAAGAGCCACCGCAAATTTATCCTCTCTGGTATCCTTAGTCGGCGCCAAAACGGAGGCTCATATGACATCCTACATCTCCTTACCTGTACTTATCCTCGTCACTATAGGTATACACTTATACACGTATACTACTCCAAGTCTCAACTTTAATAATAATACTCTTTAGAGGAAGGTAACCACCAGGCGAGGTTAATGCTCAAAGCATTTTCTACCACCTAACCCTCAGTGTTTTATCATTATGTGGTCACAAACTCAAATTAATGAGGAAAAATTCGTGTACTAGATGTTATTCGAACCAACGGATCCCTACGCTACCTGGATTACCAGACTAGCGCGTTAACCACTTGACTACGTGCACATTTGATCATTTTTCCCACAGTCAAGTCGACATAAGAGAAACTCTCTTTATTATCCTCTCCTTCCTCCTCTCTCTTTTGTCCTCTTCACCTTCTTCATCTCTCTCTTATCCTCTTCTTCCTCCTCTCTTTTATCCTCTTCTTCTTCCTCATCTCTCTCTTATCCTCTTCTTCTTCCTCATCTCTCTCTTATCCTCTTCTTCTTCCTCATCTCTCTCTTATCCTCTTCTTCTTCTTCATCTCTCTCTTATCCTCTTCTCCTCCTCCTCTCTTTTATCCTCTTCTTCTTCCTCATCTCTCTCTTATCCTCTTCTTCTTCCTCATCTCTCTCTTATCCTCTTCTTCTTCCTCATCTCTCTCTTATCCTCTTCTTCTTCCTCATCTCTCTCTTATCCTCTTCTTCTTCCTCATCTCTCTCTTATCCTCTTCTTCTTCCTCATCTCTCTCTTATCCTCTTCTTCTTCCTCATCTCTCTCTTATCCTCTTCTACTTCCTCATCTCTCTCTTATCCTCTTCTTCTTCCTCATCTCTCTCTTATCCTCTTCTACTTCCTCATCTCTCTCTTATCCTCTTCTTCTTCCTCATCTCTCTCTTATCCTCTTCTTCTTCCTCATCTCTCTCTTATCCTCTTCTTCTTCCTCATCTCTCTCTTATCCTCTTCTTCTTCCTCATCTCTCTCTTATCCTCTTCTTCTTCCTCATCTCTCTCTTATCCTCTTCTTCCTTCTCTCTCTTTTATCCTCTTCTTCTACTTCCTCTCTCTCTTATCCTCTTCTTCCTCTCTCTCTATCTTCTTCTACTTCCTCTCTCTCTTTCCTCTTCCTCTCTCTCTCATTCTCTTCCTCTTCTCTGTTTTCCTTTTCGTCCTCTCTCTCTTATCCTCTTCCTCCTCCTCTCTCTCTTATCCTCCTCCTCCTCTCTCTCTCTCCTTCTTATCCTCCTCCTGCCTTATCTAATCCCTCCCCCTTTCTTTCTCTCTTCCTCCCTTAATTAAGGCAAACTTCGCTAATAAGACCATTATTACGAAACCTAATTTCAAAAGTAGTATAAACTCATTTTCTGACTTAATTTTTTAGGCTCATCTTTCTCTCTCTCTCTCTCTCTCTCTCTCTCTCTCTCTCTTTCTCTCTCTCTCTTTCGAGGACGTATATTGTTTACTAGAAATTAGGTGTTTGAATTTATAGGCCGTAAATTCTTTACTAGAAATTAGGTGTTTCAAATTTCTAGGACGTCAATTTATTGTTACTAGAAATTAGATGTTTCAAATTCCTAGGCCGTCAATTGTTTACTAGAAATTAGGTGTTTCAAATTTCTAGGACGTATATTGTTTACTAGAAATCAGGTGTTTCAAATTTCTAGGACGTCAATTTATTGTTACTAGAAATTAGGTGTTTGAAATTTCTAGAACGTCAATTTATTGTTACTAGAAATTAAGTGTTTGAAATTTCTAGAACGTCAATTTATTGTTACTAGAAATAAGGTGTTTCAAATTTCTCGAACGTCAATTGGTTACTAGAAATTAGGTGTTTCAAATTTCTAGGCCATAAATTGTTTCCTAAAAATTAGGGTATGAAATTTCTAGAACATCAATTGTTTACTAGAAATTAGGAGTTTGAAACGTCAATTTATTGTTACTAGAAATAAGGTGTTTCAAATTTCTCGAACGTCAATTGGTTACTAGAAATTAGGTGTTTCAAATTTCTAGGCCATAAATTGTTTCCTAAAAATTAGGGTATGAAATTTCTAGAACATCAATTGTTTACTAGAAATTAGGAGTTTGAAATTTGATGATGTTTACTAGAAATTAGCATTAGTGTTCCCCATCTAAGACAATACACAAAATCTAGACTTAGCTCCACAGAGGTATTACAAAAACGTCTGTCAATGCCGCACTAAGTGTTTTAAAATTTCTGGGCTGTCAATTGCTTACTAGAAAATAGGTGTTTGAATTTTCTAGGCGTCATTGTTTACTAGAAATAAGGTAAAAATATCAACAACTTTATAAGGATTAATAAGTTTTTTTTTGTCATTTGTCTATAATATATCATGTTTACAATATTCACAAAAAAAGACTTAGACATAAATAGACACTAGGGTTGAAATACAATTATGAAGAAAACTTAAAGCCATTGGGCGGGATTTGAACCACCGGATCTCTATGCTACCTGGACTGGATCAGTAGTATTCCGGCGAGGCTGACAGAAAGGTGTGATTGTGACACCTCCTTAGCAAAGATCAAATCAGTACAACCATGTACATTTTTATTTTTTTTTATAAAATACATTTCACTTTATTTACATACGGAAGTACCCACAGAATGTTCACTTTTTTATTCAGGCTATAATCTGAACGATTAAAACCAAATAGAATAATCCATTATTTTGACCAGAACAATAATAATTAATTACAAATTCCTGAAAACACTCTGATATAAAAAAAAACCGACACACATTGGTTACCTAAATTAAATAATCTGTCAAAATATTCATAAGATATCCTAGATTTCCTAGAAAAAAGGATAAAAATTGACAGTGCCAACAGGAAGAAACTAGTTGAGATAACTGGAAGATATGGACAGCACAGGAAACATGTAAGTTTGTAGAGCAAGAATATATTGAACACTAGCGGGCTTTTGCCCGCTTTGCGGGCCGAGGCATGGCCCGCAAAACAAAAAATCCTTTTTCGCCAATGGCAGGTGTTGTAGTGGGAATTCCGAAAAATCCCGTCTTATTGCACATCTAGACTATAAGACAAAGCTACCTACCAAATTTCAGCTCGCTAGGTATTACGGTTTGGGCTGTAGAGCGATGATCAGTCAGTCAGTCAGTGACTTTGACATTTATATATTAAGATTTATGGAGGCACATCCACGGGACAGTCATAAAGAAAGGGCGGTTCATCACCACCCACAGGTATTTCTAATATTCTAATATAAAAATATTCGTTTGGCCGAAAAAAATTGGTATCCTGAGGCTATGATTCGTCCAGAAATGTGAAAAACTGGCTAGGGTCAAATTTTTGACAAATAAGAAAGTACTTTCCTACTATAGGATAAGGAAAGTAAAAAAAAAAACTTTAAGCCAGCTCAATGGCAAGTTGAATTCAGTCACTGAAGTTAAGCAACATTCAGTGAGGCTAAGATTCGGACGGGTTACCATTCAAATTCCACCCTAGCTATTTTCTGCCCCTTTAAGGCTGTTTATTTTTAAACCATACCAAAGAAAAACGAGAAAGTTCTACATTTTTCTCTATTTTTAATTAAATTTTTGCTCGTGTTGAACTTGTTTGATATTAAAAAATTCAGCTCATATAAATCTCAGACATCAAGAATTGTCAGAGACAGTCTAAGAATATACATTTTTTCTCTATTTTATATTACTTCCGATACATTTCTAGTATTAGAAATGGGAAATATCTTATAGTGTATTTGTGTAACATTTTTTTGACATAAGGAGATACAGATCAAGAACATATAGATCATGTTGAACACAGAAACCAAGAGAAGCCCCAAACTAAGGTAAGTTAATCTCATTTTTACTCATAATTACCTTACTAGGTAACAATCAAAAAAAGACACAGAATTCGTGATGCTGGCATTCCAGCGTAACCCAGGCTAGGTGAGGTTAATGTGAGTTGCATGTTTGTGAGTTTCCTGCGAATAGATGGTAACTCCCCCGTCGTGATATGACCATGCAGTTGAAAGCAGTGTCAAACTAAATGAAAATAATAATAATATATTATTTTTTTCAACGCTTTATTTAAACTGACAGGATTCTCCTGATGGAGCTCTTCCATCCAACCACTAGTGTACAGCGTTTCAGATACTAATGTATAGCGTTAAGGTCATGACTAATACACAAATCTATTTTTACAGGTGCTGTCCACACATGATGACCAATCGAAGAAGCTTCATCAACATGCGACATGCGATAAATGAGAAGGGATCGACATGCAAATTCGACTCCAAAATGGTATGATGAGTGTGAGTAGCCAGATCGATATAATCTTGAGATTCTAAAGTTCGCGCATCACACTGACGCTGATGAAAATGCACTGATAGCAACAGGTGGTTTCCACGGCATGCTCTGCACTTACAACGAAACAAGGAAATCTGCATACAAGGATGTGAAATCCTGAAAGCAACGATCTGATTATAGAAAACACATTTCCATCTGCATAAAAGAATGTGAAATCCTGAAAGCAACGATCTGATTATAGAAAACACATTTCCACCCCTATGATAATTGATAATGATAATATTTTAAAAAGTCACCATATTATTATATTAATTTTCATTCGTTCTCTAGTTATTTAAGCTCAATTGTTTTAAAAACTGTAAGTATCCATATTTTACAAATACTATCCCTACAACCTAACTACATAAAACTAGGTACAAAAAACATAAATAAGAGGAGGAATAATGAAATGGGAAAATATATTGAGCGCACGATTAGCTCAGTGGTCAAGTACTCGCTTGCCATGCGGAAGGTACCGGGTTCGATCTCCCGTACGGACAAAAATTTATATTCTTAATTTGGTTACATTTGTTTGTAAGGGATACCTTCCGGTGAGATCGTGTTGACCCAGCACCTAAATGAGAAGTACTGTGTCACTTCTCGCCCATCAGAGGCTAGGCATACTACGGGATGGACAAGCTACAGCACAGACCACAAGCGTCTACCAGTATGCCCTGTTTCATGGCTTCAAAAATATAAAAAAAATATGAAGGTTTTGTTTTCTCTTGGTGCTAGTTTTTTGATAAAAAAAATAATCATGCATTAATAATCATGGAGCGCGCGATTAGCTCAGTGGTTAAGCACTCGCTTGCCATGCGGAAGGTCCCGCGGGTTCGATCCCCCGTGCCGACAAAAATTTGTATTCTTAATTTGGTTACAATTGTTTGTAAGGGATACCTTCCGGTGCGCTCGTGTTGACCCAGCACCTAATTGGGAAGTATTGTGTCACTTCTCGCCCATCGGAGGGGAGGCATACTACGGGATGGGTAGGCTACAACACAGACCACAAGCGTCTACAGTAGCTCCTGTTTCATGGCTACGAAATAAAAACGGCTGTAAAACACTCATCTTTAAAAAAAAAAAAAAAAAAAAAATACCCCAAATTTTTCACGTTTCAGCACACATCAACATTAAAAATTCATCCAAAATCTACAGTGCAGTCAAAATGAAAAGCTCCAAATTCTACGTTGTCGAAATTAAAAGTTCCAAAATCTACAGTGCAGTCAAAATGAAAAGCTCCAAATTCCACGTTGCCAAAATTAAAAGTTCCAAAATCTAAAGTGAAGTCAAAATGAAAAACTATACGTTGCCAAATTCTACAGTTCTACATCAAAGGTAAGGAAATCGATTTTTAATCTATTAATTTGGTGACTTTTTAAAATATTCTATGATTTTTTTTTAAAAATATGAACAAAACTATCATTATAAAAGATTGTTGTTTTCAGGGGTATTTTATATTTCCTTTTAAATCAATCTCGGTAAAACCATTGAAAATATTTCAATGTTTTTACCAACTTAACGAAGAATTAATTAATTATGTAAATAAAAAAAAATGCGTTCCTCCTCACATGTCTTAAAATCTGCGTTTTAATTCAAACCTATCTATAGATTTTTCGAATAATACGTAAAAATAGTGAATTTTTATTGCATTAGATAGACAATTAGCTGAAACAATTGTTTAGATACATAATTCTGCGTGTATGATCTGATATCGGTGAGTAAATATCTTTAATGTGTGAGTAAATATCTTTAATGTATGACATTATGACAGTGTCTAAAAAATACTTCCCGATTTCTAATATAAGATTTTCGGAAGTAAAACCAAATAATAATATTTTGTGTCCCTGAGATAGGCACAGATCTCTACATACATCACAGTGGTAAAATAATTGTAGAGACACCCAGATCTAATTAGAGATTATCCTACATGTACACTTGGGTCGATACCAGAAGGTCATGGAATGGATGTGGTTTTTTATTTATTTTTTATATATAAAGAAATAAATATATAATTCTGAATATGTACAGTTGTACACATTAAAGATTATAAGTTCCACATCTCGAGAAATTGACTGAATAAATGAGGGAGCAGAGAGCGATTCTTCCAGCCTTTGTGTTTCCTCAATGCAAGGACCATTACCTGTCTCATAATTTACATTTATTTTCCCCATGAATAAGAATAGTAGTAAGTAAAAGCACCTCCAGATATTTCCCTCTTTCTTTCTCTCTCCTCTTTTTTAATCCTTTATCTCTCTCTCTATCTCTCTCTTTCTCTCTCTCTCTCTCTCTCTCATACTCCCCATTCTACATTACTTTAACTCTCCCAATATTATTCTTCCTCTCTCTTCCTTCTTCTTTTCTAACTTGATCTGTCTTCTTCTCTTTTCTCTATTTATATATCTATAATATTTATTTATGGGGTTCGGTGGAAGAGAAAGTCACAGGCTTTAACCACGCCCCTTGGTTCACTACATATTCTATTGAGTTCTTTTTATTTCATGTCCTGTGTTGCAATATGTATTAATAATAATAATGATATCGCCTTATTTATACTGCCCAATTTGGACTATTAAGCCCCATTATTTTAGCAGTAAGCTCAAGACTATGTGGTAAAAATCCCAAATGGGAGGATAACTTGTCATGTCCCGGCTGGGTTTTGAACCCGCGACCTCTGGAATCTCTGGATTCACACAGTGCTGCCTTTACCACTGAGCTACCGGGACAGACTATTATGTAGTCTGAGTGGTTCACCTGTGTGGGTGAGCCTTTGTTCGGGCCGATGTTGCATTGTTCTAACAAGAACTGGTAGATTCAACATACCTTTGGCGGTGGGTGGCTACAAAATCTTCTTTAATCTCTCTCTTTTCTTCTTTCTCTCTCTCTTTTCTCTCTCTCTCCTTTCTCTTCTCTCTCTCTATCTCTCTTTTCTCTCTCTCTCTCCTTTCTCTTCTCTCTTCCTCCCTCCCTCCCTCTCTCCCTATCTCTCTTCTTTCTCTCCCCTCTCTTTCTATCTCCTTTCTCCTCTCTCTCTCTCTCCTTTCTCTCTTCTCTCTCTCTCTCTTATATCTCACTCCTAGTCTCCTTTCTCTCTCTGTCCCTCTCTCTCAGTGAAATGTTCCCAGTCGAAAAAAAAGAGGAAATAAAAGGAGAAAAAAAAAACCGGTGATTAAATTTCATTTCGGAGGGATTTTTATTATTTTTTTCTCTCTTGGCTTTCCTCTGTTTCGTCTTACACATAAACAGCAGGAGACCATTTTAATTTTATTAAATTGGATTTACTGTACCGTCGCTATTAGCAGCCTTTTTACTCTTTTTCCCTCATTTTTACTCTTTTTTCCTCATCTTCTTTCTCTTACCTAGCTTCTCCGTCTTTTTAATCTCTCTCTCTCTCTCTCCCTCTTTTGTCTAGCACCCATTTTTCGTTTTTCTAACAAAAGCTTTATTAATGTTTCCCAGCATTTTTCTTTTAAACACTGTTTAAGAACTTGTAATTGTTCTGGAGAATCTCACTGCTCCCACAGTAAGAGCTGTTGAGCATCGTCCAGCGAGGGTAGGAGTTGGTGAGTGACCACTTATTCTTATAATTGTTTTCTAAACTCTTGAGCGCCGGAATGAGAGCACACAGTTCTATCAATTATGTATTGCTCAATGAAGTTAAGCAACTTCCAGCGAAGATTGGACATGATGACCTCTCAATTTCTTTTTGTTTGATATTCCTTCGTGCAGGGCGACTATATTTTTGAATAAGGTAGTTGTGCCCAGAAACCGCTTTCACATTGGAGTTACCTTGACATTCATGCCATTCCGGCAACGAAAAACTCGGTCAGAATTTTCCGCTCCGGCCGGAATTTGAACCCGCAACCATCGGGTTAGTACCCAATACTCTGAACCACTGAGGGCGACTAAATGGATATAAAATCATAAATAAAGTGAATGAGAACATGGAAGTGACAATAAGTAAAGCAACTCTGCCAGAAATAAGAAATGAGACATGAAAAGTGGCAGATATTCGCCCCTATTACAAAACAATACAATTGTATAAAAATAAAAATGTTCTATATAATTTGTATATATATTTAAGTTTGTATTTCTACTTCATTGTTATTAATTTATTGTTGATTTTTTTGTATGAAAATAAATAAATAAGATACAAACATAAAAAAGAAAGTGTGTTTCTTTGTGTTATTACATCACCATTTTAATGACTAACGCAGAATTATGGGACTTTTCCGTTTCTAGCATAGTCTTGTTTGTTATTTGCTCATTTTTCCTCACGAGTTATGAATTGGACCAAAAAACAGAGCCGAACCCCGCTGAAATTCGAACCCAGGTCACTTTGCGTGAAAGCCTGGTGCATTTGACCTGGGTGACTCTACTTACTTACTTACTTACTTACTCCCACGGCCATGTATATCCTAGTTGATATTTAGCCTCAACTACTTGTTGCCTCCATTGAATTCTGTCTTCCGCAGTTTGCTCGGTAAGTCCCATTGTTTGCATGTCTTTCCTCACTTGACTCCACCATCTTATTCTAGGTCTTCCTCTTGGTCTTCTGCCTGTTGGACTGCTTATGATGACTTGCCTTATCATAGTATTTTCCTTTTTCCTTAAAATGTGTCCGGTCCATCTTAATCTGCTGCTTCTTATTTCCCCCACAATGTCAGGTTGGTTAAAAAGATCCCTTATTTCCATGTTATGCCGTTTTCTCCACTCGCCTTGATCATTTATTGGTCCAAAGATTTTGCGTAAAATTTTGTTCTCGAAGGTTACGAGTCTCTTTTCAGATTTTTTTGTAAGGATCCAATTCTCGGCATTGTAAGTTAGGACCGGTCGAATTATGGTCTTGTAGATGCGTGATTTTGTGATTCTAGATATAAGTTTGGATGTTAGAAGTTTGTTGCATGCCCACATACTTTTGTTAGCTAGATTTATTCGACTGAGGATTTCAACTTCTTCATTATTTGTCTCATTTAGTAGCACTCCAAGATATTTAAAATCTTTAACTTTTTCAAACATATGATCATTTACTTTCAATATATTACCAGCTACCTGTGACCGAGTGTTTGGTCGAGCAAAGAACATCCATTTTGTTTTATCGTCATTTATTTTTAATCCCACTGACTCTGTTTTCTTGATCAGAACCTTTGTCATGTTAATGAGGTTTTCGGGATTTTCAGATATTATAATAATGTCGTCGGCATAGGCTAGTACATTGATTTTCCCCATTTCAATACCCAAATTTAGATTCTTTGTGGATTCTATGGCTTCCTCGATGGCAATATTAAAGAGCGCTGGCGAAATTCCATCCCCCTGTCTGACTCCGGTATTAACGTCAAACGGTGATGTTGTGGTGCCTTCAATTCTAACTTTGCATTTGGAGTTCAAGACGCTGAGACCCGCCATTTTTATAAGTTTTTGAGGAATTCCAAAATTCTCCATTTTCTGCCAAATTTCCTGCCTGTCCAAACTGTCGTACGCTTTGGCAAAATCTACAAATAATAGGTAGCAGCTCTTGTCGTATTCCCAATACTTTGCTAAAACTTCCTTCACTATCAGAATTTGGTCCGCCGTCGATCTCCCTCTCACGAAACCAGCTTGATTTTCTTCGATGATTGTGTCAATGTAGGGGTCTAATCTTTTTTGAATGATTTTCGAGAGAATCTTGTATGTGTTATTTAAAAGCGATATCCCCCTATAATTATTGCAATTCATCTTGTCTCCCTTTTTATGGATGGGTATGATGACGGCTTCTTTCCATTCTTTGGGTATATCCTCTTTCTCCCATATTTCTAAGATGAGTTCAAGTATTTCTTTGGCTGTTACTTCACCTCCCGCTTTGATCATTTTTGATGTGATTCCATCCTCTCCTGGAGCTTTGTTGTTTTTTAATAGCTTAATTGCCTCTTTCACTTCTTCCAAGTCTGGTTCAGGAATGTTGGGTTGAACATTTTGAAAAGCAAGTCTTTCTTCATTTTGTCTATTAATAGGGTCTCCATTCAACAGGGTTTCAAAATAGTTTTTCCATATTCCCAACACTTCATCATCTTGCATCACAAGATCTCCATTTGCGTTTTTGACTCCATAAGACTTCGGAGCATGACCTTTTTTGAAGAATCTGATAGACCTGTAGAAATCTCTGCTATTGTTGTTTGTTCGGTCTTCTTCCGCCCTTCTCAGAGTATTGTTGATCCATTCTCTTTTCTTCTTTCTTAGTGTCTTTGTTGTCTCTCGAACTTGATTGTTGTAATTACGTCTCTGCTCCTCTTGTCCCTTCTTTAACCATTGCTCCTTCAAATTCTTTCTCTGTTTCATCATATCTTCGCACTCGCGGTCTAGCCATGGCTTATTTGGACGTCCTTCTTTGTATCCACATATTTCTTTTGTACATTCTTGAACGATGTTCTTGAATCTCTCCCATCTTCCTTCCATTACATCTTCGTTTTCATCCTCATTTTCTTCTTCTAATACTTGAAATCTGTTTAACAGTGCTACTCTATATTCATTGATCTTGGCTTCGTCTTTTAGTACATCTACATTGTATTGCCTCTGTCTATTTTCAGTTCTTTTATTTGGGTTTTGAATTCTTTGTGTGATCTTAACAAGAACCAGGTAATGGTCAGAGCCGCATTCTGCTCCTCGTATGGTACGCACGTTGGTCACGAGCGTCCTATGCCTATGGTCGATCAGAACATGGTCAATCTGGTTGACTGTATTACCATCTGGAGACACCCATGTTCCTTTGTGGATATGTTTTCGAGGAAAGGATGTACTTGCTACTTTCAAATTACCTGCAACAGCTAGAGTTAAAAAGCGTATTCCATTGTCATTTGATGTTGAGTGAAGGCTTTCTTTCCCAGATACATCTCTCCAGATATCTTCTGTTCCTATTTTTGCATTCGCATCTCCTAACATTAGTTTCGTATCATATCCCGGCAGCTTGTTCCAGACATCTTCAATGTTTTCATAAAAATCATCTTTGGACTCATCGCTTGCATCCTCTGTTGGGGCATAGAAACATACTAAGGACAAGTTATTAAATCTTCCTTTAATCCTCAATGTGCAAAGTCGATCGTTAATTGCATCAAAACTTATAACAGATTTTTCATACTTCTTGTTAACTGCAAAACCCACTCCTGCGTAAAATTTTCCTTCTCTGGACCCACTATAGTAAATTATATATTTATTGGATAACACTTTTCCTGTTTCTGGCCATCTGACTTCTTGCAAGGCCACAATATCCATTTGATACTCTTCTAATTCTTTAGTTAAAGCATCACAAGCTCCTGGCACTCCTAAACTTCTAACGTTCCACGTTCCCAAACGTAGGGGTTTATTCCGTATCCTAAAAGGTATATCCTTGGGGGGGTTCCGGGCAGCCAGTTGAGACAGGTTCATATCCGAGGCTTCTTGTAGTTGTTCCACAACAAGGGGTGGTTTTACTAGGTGGACTGTTAATCCAACGCTAAACCCTCATTTGAGTGTTCAAAAGAGGGGAAACCTGGGCCCACTGGAATCATCCTCTTAGGACTTTCCACCAGTGATAAGTTCCCTGCAACCCCTGGGAGAAAGGGGGGTGCCTAGAATTCCACTCACCAGAGTAGCTCACTCCGATGCTCCCCACCCTGTGAGTGAAAATCTTACCAGAGAAGGTGACTCTGAGCAGCACTCTGTGACCCCCTGGAATCGCTTATGCTTTGAACCAGAGGGAGGCTGATTGCATCTACACGAAGTAGATGGTCGATGGGGTCGATAGAATTGTCGATACAGATAGAAAAGGAAATTGACAACAGAGAGAGAGAGAGAGAGAAGATTAGAGCTAGAGAGGAGGGTGTGCGGGACAGAAAGAGAAAATGAGAGATAGAGAAAATGTGATAGTGAGATACAAAAAGTTTTTGAATGGCACAGAAAGATGCTGTCTATTTTAATTCGTTAGGAAAGTAACTGGAAAAGATAAGTTTGCTCCTCTCGTAACCCCCGCGGAGAACTAATTATATGAACGCCTGAAATCTTCTTGATTATGCAACGTGGAACAATGTATTCCGTTCTTCTTATATCACTTTCATAGCTAATTAATGATTGTATTATTTCCTGAATCGAGCAAATGATTGGGAATACCTATTCAAATCTGTCTCTCTTACCGAGACAAATTGCGGTGTAAATTTACAATTTTTACAGCAATTTGTAAACCAAGAGCCACCGCAAATTCCTCTCTGGTATCCTTAGTCGGCGCCAAAGCGGAGGCTCATATGACATCCTACATCTCCTTACCTGTACTTATCCTCGTCACTATAGGTATACACGTATACTACTCCAAGTCTCAATTTGGAGTACTATCTTAATATATAAAAGTCAAAGTCACTGACTGACCACTGACTGACTGATCATCGCTCTACAGCCCAAACCGTAAGTCCTAGGAAGCTGAAATTTGGTAGGTAGCTTTGTCTTATAGTCTAGATGTGCAATAAGACGGGATTTTTCGAAATTCCCACTACAACACCTGCCATTGGCGAAAAAGGACTTTTTGCTTTCACGGCCATGCCTCGGCCCGCAAAGCGGGCGACAGCCTTGTATAAGTATACAACTAATAATACTCTTTAGAGGAAGGTAACCACCAGGCGAGGTTAATGCTCAAAGCATTTCCTACCACTTAACCCTCAGTGTTTTATCATTGGTCACAAACGCAAATTAATGAGGAAAAATTCGTGTACTAGATGTTATTCGAACCAACGGATCCCTACGCTACCTGGATTACCAGACTAGCGCGTTAACCACTTGACTACGTGCACATTTGATCATTTTTCCCACAGTCAAGTCGACATAAGAGAAACTTTCTTTATTATCCTCTCTTTTATCCTCTTCTTCCTCCTCACTCTTTTATCCTCTTCTTCTTCCTCATCTCTCTCTTATCCTCTTCTTCCTCCTCACTCTTTTATCCTCTTCTTCTTCCTCATCTCTCTCTTATCCTCTTCTTCCTCCTCACTCTTTTATCCTCTTCTTCTTCCTCATCTCTCTCTTATCCTCTTCTTCCTCCTCACTCTTTTATCCTCTTCTTCTTCCTCATCTCTCTCTTATCCTCTTCTTCCTCCTCACTCTTTTATCCTCTTCTTCCTTCTCACTCTTTTATCCTCTTCTTCTTCCTCATCTCTCTCTTATCCTCTTCTTCCTTCTCTCTCTTTTATCCTCTTCTTCTTCCTCATCTCTCTCTTATCCTCTTCTTCCTCCTCTCTTTTATCCTCTTCTTCTACTTCCTCTCTCTCTTATCCTCTTCTTCCTTCTCTCTCTTTTATCTTCTTCCTCCTCTCTTTTATCCTCTTCTTCTTCCTCATCTCTCTCTTATCCTCTTCTTCCTCCTCTCTTTTATCCTCTTCTTCTACTTCCTCTCTCTCTTATCCTCTTCTTCCTCTCTCTCTCTTATCTTCTTCCTCTTCTCACTCTTATCCTTTTCCTGCTCTCTCTCTCTCTTATCCTCTTCCTCTTCTCTGTTTTCCTTTTCGTCCTCTCTCTCTTATCCTCTTCCTCCTCCTCTCTCTCTCTCTTTCTTATCCTCCTCCTGCCTTATCTAATCCCTTCCCCTTTCTTTCTCTCTTCCTTCCTTAATTAAGGCAAACTTCGCTAATAAGACCATTATTACGAAACCTAATTTCAAAAGTAGTATAAACTCATTTTCTGACTTAATTTTTTAGGCTCATCTTTTCATTCTCTCTCTCTCTCTCTTTCTCTTTATCTCTCTCTTTCTCTCTCTCTCTCTCACTCATTCTCTCTCTATCTCTCTCTCTCTTTATCTCTCTCTCTCTCTCTTTATCATTATCCAACCTCATTATAGACTCATCATTTTTTCTATCATCTACTCTATTTTTCCTACCAACATCTATTTATATCTACATAATTATATCCCCTCTCTCTCTCTCTCTCTCTTTTTCTCTCTGACACTAATTTATCTATTTTCTACTTTTTATCTCATTTTTCTAGTTCATTTTAATAAGAAAAAAAATAATCTGGGGGTCATAGAGTAGTACCCTAGCATTCATTACATTTTCCTGCAATTTTTCTTTCGGAGAGAAGGCATCATCTAGGAAAAGTTCCATTGTTAGTGGAGTTTGGTCAAAGTGGCCAAATAAAGTATTGCACGCATGATGACCTGAGTTCGAATCCCGCTGTGTAGAAATTTTCTACTTTTATACAAGTCTAGCTGGGGGACTATAAACAGGGAGTAGACCAGCAGTCTGGCTGGGCGACTATAAATTGGGAGGAGACCAGCAGTCTGGCTGGGGGACTATAAACAGGGAGTAGACCAGCAGTCTGGCTGGGGGACTATAAACAGGGAGTAGACCAGCAGTCTGGCTGGGGGACTATAAACAGGGAGTAGACCAGCAGTCTGGCTGGGGGACTATAAACAGGGAGTAGACCAGCAGTCTGGCTGGGGGACTATAAACAGGGAGTAGACAAGCATTGGCTTGGTTCTGGCGTGCCTTTTCAATTATTAGCCTCCTTGTAAAGACAGTGGTAGAAGTGCTGAGTCATTCCTCCACTCTCTGGCTACCATCGTTCACGATGAAGCCACCCTATGATGATGATGATGATTTTCGACAAATTCAAGTTTATTTTTCAGATGAAAACTTTTTTATCGTATATTTATTTATACATTACCTACTTAAGATTATTTTAGTCTTAGAATGTCCTCCTTGGACGGGACCCTTTGTATGTAAACAAATAAAACATTTTAAGAACACTATAAAAGAAAAAACAATTGAAAAAACCCTAAACACAGTAGCCAGCCTCCGTGGCGTAAATTCTGTTCCATTCAAACACGTGAGGCTGGCATTCCCGGTCCTACCCAGACTGGGTAAGGTTAATGTGGATAGTTCGTACGATTCTTCCTGACTACTTCAAATCAGGACGTATATCAGAATTAGACAATAGATCACAATAGATCTAAATAGAAGTCTGTGTGATAATTGGTGCTTCTCTTGTGGAACTCCAACCAGTCTATAATAATAATAATAATAAATAAAAAATTTAGAACACACCCTGAACACAAAAATTAATATTCAAATCAAGCTCCCCAAGTCTGCATATCTGGAAATATAATCAACGAATTAAAGATCTCTCATACATATAAAGTTTAGAAAAATGGGAGAAAATAAATGAAAAATATTATATTTATCTAGAAAAATGCTCTCTGGTTTCATGAAGAGAATATCGCTCCAGACAAATGAAGAATGAAGCACTAATTGGATAAAGTGGAGGTGAGGGGGAGGAAGAGGGAGAGGGAGGAGCAGGAGAAGATAGAGGAAGATAAGGTAGAGGGGAGAGAAGAATGGGCGAAGAATAGAAAGAGAAAGAGAGAGAACGAGAAAGGTCGAAGGAGGATGAGAAGGAAGAGAGAGATAGAAAATTTATGGAGAAGACGGAGAAAAAAAGATGAGAAGGAGAAAGAGAGTGAGAGAAGAGGATTTGAGAAAGAGGGAGAATGAGAATAAGAGAGGAAGAGAAAGGGAGAAGGAAAAATAAAGAAGAGGAAGGGGGAATGAGAGGGAGAGAAGAAAGAAGTAGAGGAAGAAGGACAGAGCCCTATAAAGATAGATAGAAACGAAAGAGATAGAAAAATATACAGAAAAAAAGAGTATGATGAGAAAGGGGAGGAGAGAGAGAGTGGAGGGAAATAAACTAAACTATGATATTAATATGCGTCCCGTATTGTAGTACAATACCCAAGAAGAGAATTAAAAGAATAAAAATATGATAATAATAAGGAAAAGTAGATAATAAGAAAAAATAGTTTTAAAAAAAACTAGCAGAAGAAACCAATTTCAGTAGCAAAGTACCTATTGCAGTATTTGTTGTTGACTCAAAAGATGACCTGAGTTTGAGACCTGTCCATGGCAAAAATTTAATAACATTTTTTTTTCTCAACAAAATAAATTACTTTGACACACTTATTAATTGGCTGAACGAATTAAATAATTACATGGTTAGAGTAGCGGACTCGTATCAGGAGGTCGGTGGTTCGAATCCCAAATTCAAAATTTATTAGTAGCACCGACCTCAGTAGCTTGATCGATAAGGCGGCGGACTTGTGGCCTGGAGGTCGGTGGTTCAAGTCGAGATTTCAACGGAGATTTAGTAAAGCGAGTTTGAGTAGTTGTGATATCACGGAAGTGATTAACACAAATATGATAACTTTTAATTATAGATCATTCAAGCAGCGTAGTCGTAAACTGGAGGTCGGTGGTTCGAGTTCCAAACTCGCATAATTTTAGGAAGATGAACATTTATTTATTTACACTTTATTAATTGGACATATTACCTATATACAACACAGAGAATTACAAATTAATATAAAATATAAGAGAAGAAAAAATAAAGAAAAAATAAATAAATATATACATAATATATGTCCTAACTAAAGGGCGGGGTTATTGCCTTTGGCAATCTCTTCCACCCAACCCTTATAAAAAAATAATAAACTTTTAATAGGTTATTAATAATAATAATAATAATGCTTTTCCATTGTGTTATTATGTCACAATTTTAGTGGGTAGCGCAGAATCATAGGACTTTACCACTTTAATTTACAATATCTTGTATTATTTTTTTGCCTAAGATTCTGCCACTGGTCGCTGCTTCACATTAAAGGCGCTACTCATTTTTCCTCACGAGGTATGAGTGGACCCCGAACATCCAAGTACAGAGCAGAAAAAATCCTCCCCCGCTGGGAATCAAACCCAGGTCACCATGTGTGCAATGCCTAGCGCGCTAACTCGCTCTGCCACAGTGACTACTTCTAGGTTATTACCTATTATTTTTGAACCCCGTGTGTCAAAGTACTGGGCAGTAACTGGTTCTAGCACAACACAGGGCTGTAAATTTACACAACCATTTTCACCCCAGGTAGCATGCAGGAGTAGGTATAGACAGGAGGGGAGTTGCAACTTTCTAATTTATTGTTTCAATTTGAAATGGAAATTTCATTCAATTCATTGGTTGGCAAAACTGTTTATATTTATGTCGGTCAACTTTTCAATTGTTTTGTACTGAATGGGAATGACGTTACATTTTGTCGTTATAAATTATTTCGTTTTTTTATATATTGACAAGTTATGTGCTTATTTATTATTATAATAATAATAACACTCCTATAGTGGTAGGTAACCACCCTATAAACATATAACAAGATTACTATAACCCATATAAACATATAACGAGCGCACGAATAGCTCAGTGGTTAAGCAGTCGCTTGCCATGCGAAAGGTCCCGGGTTCGAACCCCTGTGCCGACATAAATTTGAGATTCGATTTTTTTTTTTTTAATGAATATTTATTTAAAGAGAGGTCTGTAACATTCAGAGTCCTTGCCCCGTTCGAAATTTAGTTACAGTTATTTGTAAGGGATACCTTCCGGTGCGCTCGTGTTGACCCAGCACTAACGGGATGGGCAGGCTACAACACAGACCACAAGCGTCTACAGTAGCTCCTGTTTCATTGCTACGAAATGAAAAATACTGTGAAACACTCATCTTTCAAGAAAAAAAAGTTTCACATGACTTGGGTAAGTAGTATTTGAATGTATCGCGCACATACATTATATTTTTATACACAGACGATAGCGATAGAAAGTTTTCTCTGAAAATTGTCATAACGAATGCAAACTGTAATGTATTCGGGGACTGGTATTACGTCAAGAAATATGACAAGAATAATGCACATTGGGGAAACATTTCTACTCTGAATTTGACAGTCTGAATGCACCCTTTTTGGTGGACTAGATATCAAATAATACGAGTTTATGTACCTATAAATTTATATTTTATTGATATTTTTTTTAAAACGCATAAATAACAGAAGAAAACATTTTGAAACAAAACTTAAGACTGTACATTCTAAAACGGACATGAAAAAAGACATTCAAGAATACATAGAAATAAAATGAAAGAATATACATATTAAAGAATAAAGTTTAATATTTTATTTATTGATAATATTATATATATCAATATAATAATAATTGTTATTTATGTATCAGAGGAAAATATCTTTCTCGAAAATTGGAACTTGAAAATACTTTTTTGAAAAATACTGATAACATTATTAAGTTTAATATTATATCGACTTTAAGATGAAACAATTTTCATACAAGATAATTTAGCACATTCATAAATTTTGAAAAATATAATCATAATAATACGTACAAGATAAATTTAATAAAAGATATTTCGTATCTTGTAGATAATACTGTTATATCTCTATGAAAGATTGAGAGTTAGGATTAGTTGCTTCTCAGTTTCTTTAACCAAAACTTTTGCCAATAAATAAATAACTACCTAACTTACAGCAATATTTATTACTACATATCTACAATATCTACATTTTATTATATAACATAATTATAACATACATAATTATGTTATGTATGCAAAGAAATATGTTTCTACTATTTGTTATTCCATAAAAATATAGTACCTGACTGATTTCAACAAATTTTGCTGCTTAATATTGTCAAAAAGCCACACTCCGTAACGTAATGGTTGAGAATACTACCCGCAGTCCAGAGATCCCGTTTTTGATCCCCGGTTGGAGCAGACTTTTCGAAGAAAATTCTGCTCCTTTCAAACACGTGAGGCTGGCATTTCCGGCCCTACCCAGGCTTGGTGAGGTTAACGTGGATAGCTGGTACGATTCCCAGCGAAGTAAAAAAAAATGTGAAAAGATGGTTTTTTGGATCAATAATTTAATAAATTTCTCAAATCTTCTCTGAAGTTGAGACTCAAACCACCGACCTCCAGGTTACAAGTCTTTATCGATCGAGCTACTGAGGTCGATAGTGGGATGTATTTTGAATATGGTTGCATTCGAAACTTTTCTTTTAAGTTACCGCCATCCATATTTCAACGCATACAAGAGGTGGCACTCTTGACTTATTTGAATCATTAACAACTTTCCTTTTCCTCTTCTACTGCTACTTGCTGGAAAAGTCACCATGTCAGAGTTTAGGTGGTTCTTGTGCATTTCCACTTTGTGGTTCTGGAGTCTACATACATATAAGATACCTTGCCCTATTGGTCAAAACAAAAAAGAAAAACAAACAAAAAACTAAAAATAACGTCCAGAAATATGGAAAAAATTGAAATCGGAGCAAAATGTTTTTTTATTTTTTTTTTTTTTACAACATTTTTTTACAAAGAACATTACACTTCCTTCCGATTTCTAATATTAGAAATTACTCGGAAGTAATAATAATACAATTAAAATATTTATTGGAGTCTAAATTTTTACAAAGACCGTGCATTTGTATTGGTTACGTGCTAGTCTGGTGCTAGTCTGGTAATCCAGGTACCGTATGGATCCGTTGGTTCGAATCCCAACTGATTTATGAATTTTTCCTCATTTATTTGAATATATGACCATATTTTATAGATAATAATAATAATTTGAGAGTTAGGTGGTAGAAAATGCTTTAAGCAATAACCTCGTTCGTGTTGACTTCGTGGAAATTATTGTGTCACTTCTCGCCCATCAGAGGGGAGGCATACTACGGGATGGGCAGGCTACAACACAGACCACAAGCGTCTACAGTAGCTCCTGTTTCATGGCTACGCATAAAAAAGGGTTGTGAAACACTCATCTTAAAGAAAAAAATCAGACATTCACTGTTAGTAGACGGACATGGATACCGAATGGCTCAAGAGAAGCCTTTTTAGTACCACTCTATTACACTTCTTATCCTGAACTTTCCTCTCAGTCTTCTCGCAAAACGAAAACTTAAAATTGAACAAAACTTAGCATACCTTACACCCAACCCGGTCACACCATCACACAGTAGGTACTTAAAGGGCTTCTCTCAAGAGTTTTAAAAGGAAAGAAGGAAAAAAAAATTACAGATGGAAAAACATCAAAAGTCCATCTGGAAAAGTTGGAAATCTAATTTGGAGAGCTTTCCATAGGAATCTAGGATTGCGTAAACTTGGTTAATTTTCTGTGGCGAACAAACTATTGCACTCTAGCTTCGGAATGGGATTATTTATAATTCAATTTTTTACCTTCTTGAAGGTATTTCTTTTTACCTGTTCCTGTAAGAGGTATGCAAAGTAGAAAGGTATTGTTTTTTTTATAAAATTTATATAAATTTTTTATCAAAAACCTCGGCCGAGGTGTGAAGAACGCCTAGATACAAAGAAAGAGACAGCGCGGCAGAGTGTAAGGTAGCGGAAAACATAGTTCCCATGCAATACATGTACTTTCAGCCATAAATTTGTCTTATAATAAATGTACTATCTTCTTCTTCTTCTTTCAATTTGACATGCTTTTTCCTAAACCTTCGTGGGGTCGGCATTGTTCAACCTCATGATTGAGGTAAACCAACCATGCAGGAGGATGTAAAATAATTATACTTATACCTGCTTTAAAAAATCGAAAGTCTGGAAAAGTAAGTTCACAAGTCTGAACCTTGAAAAGGATAAATGTTGCGTTATTCAAGATGGTGTTCAGGAATATTAGCTGTGATTCCTGGAATTTCTAATTTAATGACGTGAAAAGGAAGGAAATTGAGAGAGAGAGAGAGAGAGAGAGAGAGAGAGAGAAAGAGAGAGAGACGACAACACAAAATCAAAGAGCGACGCGACAACACAAAATCAAAGAGCGAAATTTATTGACAAAATGACTTGGTACCAGTTTTCCCCGTCTGAGACAATACGCAAAATCTAGACTTAGACAAAATCTAGACAGAGGTATTACAAAAAAATCTATTAATTCCGCAGCTTCGTCTCGTCTCAATTGCGTATAACTGTCCCAAATGTCTCAGCAATATTCTTCTTTCTGAGATATTTTTAGCACTTCATTTACATAAAAATGGCACAAAAAAGAAACTTTAAAAAAAGTTTAAAATTACATTCGAAAATATTTTATTAACAGAACTTTTGAACTTCGTTTGCGAAATAAATGCCTCGACCTGCAAATTACCCACGATATTCACAATAATTACAGGGCCCCTTGTAACAGCTAATATGTATGAAGTATACCTATTCCCTACGTATACAATGTACCTACATGATATACAGGGTCTTCATAAAGTCTCACCCAGGCCTAGGTTTCTCGAAAACGACTCAGAATATCAAAAAACGCAAAAACCCGTATTCCTTTATATTTAGGAGGATTGATTTTCAGCCAAAAAATTTTTGCCTACACGGCCCCAGTCAGGCTGGGCATGGACCAACTTTAAAAATCTTAATTAGAATGGTATGTCTTGTGGCATATTGTTTTAAAGGTCTTATTAAGAGAAGTTAGAAGTCACCGTGGCAGAGTGAGTTAGCGCGCTAGGCATTGCACGCACGGTGACCTGGGTTCGATTCCCAGCGGGGCAGGATTTTTTCTGCTCTGTTCTTGGGTGTTCGGGGTCCACTCATACCTCGTGAGGAAAAATGAGTAGCTGCTTTAATGTGAGCAGCGACCAGTGGCGGAATTATAGGCAAAAATAGGATATTGGGATATTAATGATATAGAAAAGTCCTATAATTCTGCGCTACCCACTACAATTGTGATATAATAACACAAAGAACACACATTTATTAAGAGAAGTTCATTACAATAAATTTCAGTGTGCTACGACTTACCGTTCTCGAGATACAGGGTCGGACGTCCTGCGTAATATCCATATATTTTGACCTATAAGTCCTATAACTCGATAACCGTAAATTATGGAGAAAATTTTTCTTGTTAATATTAACTCCTTATGATGAGACTTTTCGAACAAGTTATAACTCGACATACTCTGTTGATGTTAGTTTCTGGTCGGTTTCGTCAGCCAGCCGGACGAACAGTCGAAAAAAATTTAACGAAAAAACAAATCAAATTTTAACTTGTTCCAAAGTTCTTGCTATAAGAAGTTATTATTATGAAGTAAAATTTTCTCCATAATTTACGGTTAACGAGTTATAGTTCAAAATATAGGGATACTACGCAGGACGTCCGACCCTGTATCTCGAGAACGGTAAGTCGTAGCACACTAAAATTTATTGTAATGAACTTCTCTCAATAAGACCTTTAAAACAATATGCCACAAGACATACCATTCTAATTAAGATTTTAAAGTTGGTCCGTGCCCAGCCTGACTGGGGCCGTGTAGGCAAAAAAAAATTGGCTGAAAATCAATCCTCCTAAATATAAAGGAATACGGGTTTTTGCGTTTTTTGATATTCTGAGTCGTTTTCGAGAAACCTAGTCCTGGGTGAGACTTTATGAAGACCCTGTATACAATACATATTGTTATGTACGCTAGTCCAACTCCCAGTCAATACAGGGTGAACGGAAAGTCCCGGAGTGGATTTTTGTCTTTTCAACGGCTCAAGATAGATAATTGAATTTTTGAATGAAGTTCTAACGCAAAATTTCCATTTTTGGTGGAGTTAAAATTTCTACAGGGTGTCCCAAAAGTAGTGAAATGGGCACCAACTTTCGATTAATAAATGTACCTAACCCCTATTTATTGTTCAATATTCGAAATATAGGTACGTTGAATTCAAACATAACTGACCCGTTACTCGATCTTTGAGCGAGATTTTTCAGTTTGATCCCGAGCTATGTGAACAGACTGGTGAAATATGGAAAACCCAAAGCTACCATGTGATATAGAACAAAAATTTGCACTGATTTGATTAATCATACTCTGGGTTTTAAGACTTTTATCTCAAAGAAAACTTCATGATTTTGCGGGGTTCATCAAATATCCGTTTGATCAAAGTATCGAGTGAGGTGTCAATTGTTTGTAGAATTTAACGTAAATTTCGAATTAACATGAAAAAAAAAATGCGGGATTATATTGAAAAATAGTATGTTGGTGCCTAGTTCACAACTTTTGAGATACCCTGTCGAAATTTCGATTCGGTCAATTAATGAAGAAACTTGCGTTAGAACAATACACATAATATATAATAATATACTCAATTACTCATATTTAAGTCTTTATTTTTACGCAATAAAGAGATAAAAAATCTTTCCGGGACTTTTTGTTCACACTGTATACATGCCCTCAACCCAGTGTCATGTAACATGAAACGCCGGCCGGCATTTAAAAAAAGTGAATTATTGTCAACCTGTAATTTTTTTAGGGAAAAAACATTTACAAAAATATTTTTCTGTCTACAATTTTACATTTAAAAAAATAGGTTTTCTGTTCAATTTTTTTTCAACATATAATATAACATTACACATTGTAGATTGTAGTAGTTAATTGGTTGTGAAAAAAATAGAGACGTATTACGTACTAATACTAATATGTATTAACAACTCATAAACTGTCCTGGTAGCTCAGTGGTCAAAGCGTTTGACTGGTAATCCAGAGTTCGCGGATTCGAAACCCAGCCGGGACATGACAAGTTATGCCCCCATTGGAAATGGAGGACCACATAATAAGACGTCGTGGGCACTGCTGTATAATAAATAAGGTGATATCATTATTATTATTATTATTATTATTATAAAAGTAAATGCCACTATAATATTATACTATTCATATCAACAGATTCTACACAGGGATTTCTCCCTTGAAAATCTTTCCTGTGGGTAGGTATTTTTTGTCCATGTTCATAATTATCTATTTTATTTTAAACAAAAAAAAGAGCCTGGAAAATTAAAACAATATAAATATAAAGATAAAATAATCTCTTCTCCTAAAGAGATTTCACAAGCTTTCGCTGAACATCTTCAGACATCTTTTGCTCCTGACTCATGCACTTATAATATCTTTAACCTTCCACCTAGTATCTCGAGTGACTTTTTCTCTTTGCCAAAGGTTAGAGTCCGATATTTTGTTTCAAATCAATCAAATTGAATATAAAAAACCAGCAGGCCCAGACGGAATTCTACCCGGGTTTATCAAAAAAATTCCAAATGGATTCGTACGACCTCTTATGATTCTTTTTAACCGCTCATTAGATAAATCTGTCTTTCCATCCAAACTAAAAGAAGCTGTCGTCACTCCTATTCCTAAAAAAAGTTCCGATAAAATAGAGGACCAGCGTCCTATTTCAAATATTAATGCTTTCGCTAAAATCTTCGAAGGAATAATTTATGATACCTTATCAGTTTTCATATTCAATCATGTAAGCATTCATCAACACGGGTTCATTAAAGCACGTTCTACTGTTACAAACTTGGTAGAGTTTTCTCACTTTATAGCTGAAAATATTGAACGTAAACAAATCAACGTACTATATACCGACGTTGAAAAAGCATTTGACCGACTTAATCATGATGCCATACTCAGAAAAATGAATACTCTAGGTTTTTCCAGACCATCTTTATCTTTCTTCACATCATACCTAAGAGACCGCAAACTAAAAATCGGAGAAGTTACAATCACACCTAACTCTGGAGTAGCTCAGGGGTCAAAAATATCTAGCCTTTTATTTATAATGACGTATGACGATATTAGAAATCATATTAAATATTCTCACTACAGCCTTTATGCTGACGACTTCAAAATTTACAAAGCTATTAACTCGCCTGAAGACTGCTACCTTCTTCAACGTGACATAGATGCTGTATCTGATTGGCTAACAACAATTGGATTAAATTTCCATCCACTTAAGTGTAAACAAATTTCTTATAGTACTAAAGAAAAACGCATCGCAAGCACATACACCATAAATAATCAACCCGTGGAAACTACAAAATCTTTCAAAGACCTTGGTGTGTTATACCAATCAAACTTCTCCTTCATACCACATATAGAACAAATTGCAAACACGGCCTACAGAAACTTGGGTATGAGTATTCGATATTGCAAACAAATCGATGATATTGATGCTATTCGAGTTCTGTATTTATCTTTAGTTCGATCAAAAGTTGAATACGCCTCACTGATATGGTCTCCTAGTCAAAAAAATCATTCAAAAACAATCGAAAATATACAAGCTAAATTTGCTAGATATCTATTCAAAAAAGTAAATAATTTTTATCCGACATATCCAGAGCAAATCTCTTACTCGCTTCTTATTGAAAACCTTGACCTGCTTAAGCTGGAAGATCGAAGAGAACTAGAAAAAATGAAATTTCTTTACAAAATAATAAATAATAACATTGACGCACCACAAATTCTTTCAAAGATCTCCTTCAAAGTTCCTCGACCAGGCCTGAGACAAAGAAACTTATTCTTTGACATACAAAACAATATTTCACCAAAATCCCCCATCACATCGTCCATGAAGACATTCAATAACTTGGACATAAAACCTGATTTTTCGTTAAACTACAACGATTTCACAGATTTTCTGAACCCTCAATAGCAGAGCCTAATTCAAAAATGAAATATCCGTTAATACATTTTAAATAGGTACATAGAATTTATCAATCTATTCATATTTACCTTTATGTACTTAATTATAAGAATTAGTTTTATGAAAATTATTATCCTATTGTATCGATTAACGAAACCTATATGTATATTTATGCTAGTATTGTTACATTTAATTCCTTTATTATATGTAATGTTGCATATCTTAATAAAAAAAAAAAAAAAATTTTGCTGAGAAATATAAACATTCACCCACGGTCGAGTCTCTCCTTCTCTCTCTCTCTCTCTCTCTCTCTCTCTCTCTCTCTCTCTCTCTCTCCCCTTTCTCTTTCTCTTTCTCTATCTCTTTTTTTTCTGTCTCTCTTTTTTTCTCTCTCTTTTTTTTCTCTCTCTCTTTCTCTTTCTCTCTCCTTCTCTCTCTCTCTCTCTCTCTCTCTTTCTCTATCTCTCTTTTTTTTTCTCTATCTCTCTCTCTCTCTCCCTCTTTCTTTGTCTCTCTCTCTCTTTCTCTTTCTCTTTCTCTATCTCTTTTTTTTCTCTCTCTCTTTCTCTTCTCTCTCCTTCTCCCCTCTCTCTCTCTCTTTCTCTATCTCTCTTTTTTTTCTCTATCTCTCTCTCTCTCTCTCCCTCTTTCTTTGTCTCTCTCTCTCTTTCTCTTTCTCTTTCTCTATCTCTTTTTTTTCTCTCTCTCTTTCTCTTTCTCTCTCCTTCTCTCTCTCTCTCTCTCTCTCTCTTTCTCTATCTCTCTTTTTTTTCTCTATCTCTCTCTCTCTCTCTCCCTCTTTCTTTGTCTCTCTCTCTCTCTTTTTCTCTCTCTCTCTTTGTCTCTCTCTCTCTCTTTTTCTCTCTCTCTCTTTGTCTCTCTCTCTCTGAACCTCCTCTCTTTCTCTCTGTCTCCCTCTTTTAGATGCGAATGCATATATTTCCCCACCCACGAAACCCCTCTGAAGGTACGCACGACCCCCTCCCCTCCCCAAATTCTTTGAGTTACCTTTCCTCAGTTACCAGGTAAGTCTGTCTCTCTCCCTCGGATGCGAATGCATAAACACTATTGTACGAGTCACCCCTTGCAACCCCTCTCTGAAGACAGGACAGTGCCAATAGGAGGCACATACATACATACATGTTACAATGACATAAATGCTGTCTATTCGCAAGGGCTGTCATCGGGGTCCGAGAGCGGACATATATTTACGATACTCTACAGCTCCGGTATCTACACTGCATTACCATCTATTTTTATTAGCATCAAAGTGAATCCACCTTGGACAGTTTGGACACGTATACAGGGTGGTGCTATCGTTCTTGAAAATATCATTAATTTATATAAAGGTGTGACGAGGGAAAGAAATGGATTCAGAAGATAGGAAAAAAAAGATAGGTGGAAGAGATTATCATAGGCAATAACCCCGCTCTTTAGTTAGGACATATATTATGTTTCTATAATATATTTTCTATTCTTTTTTATTTTCATTGTATTTATACGAGGTTTGGCTATTAAGTTCGTAGACTCTTTCCATAAAACGATGTGTGTTTAACTTACCCAACTTTAGTAGTTTTCCCCTTCAATGTACTCCCCTCCTCTAGCCCTACAACGTTCTAATCAAATTTTTCATTGATCGAAACAGTGGTGGAGCTCATTTTGTGTGAGGCCTTTCAAGACTTTTGCCGGTTTTTTCTTAACGTCATTTACGCTGTCAAATCTGCTACCTTTCAGGATAGATTTGATTTTTAGGAATAAGTAAAAGTCGTACGGGGCCAGGTCGGGTGATTAAGGAGGGTATTCCAACACTGAGATGTTGTACTTGGATAGGAACGTCTTCACGGAGAAGGCATTGTGGACTGGCGCATGGCATCATTTTTGCGCAAACTTTTGTCATGTTGAAATTTTCGTGCAAAATTTGTCTCACACATTATCTATTAATTTTAAGTGTATCAGCCATTAGTCCTAGAGTTAATTTACGGTCAGAACGAATCATAACACCAAATTTTTTCAATGTTTTCGTCAGTTTTTGAGGTTTGGGGGCGACCAGGACGTGGATCGTCCTCAACATCTTCCTGACCACCTTGAAACCGTTTAAACCACTTATAAAGCGTTGATCTTTTCAAACATGACTCCTGGTACACTGTCTTTAACAAAGAAAAAGTTTTACCAGCAAGTTTTACGTAAAATTCAATAATCACTCGTTGCTCAACGTTTGTATCAATCATAATTCCGGCAAAATTAAAAAAGGTGTCTTGCGCGTCGGGCTATTACAACAGAACTAATTACAGTACAGGCATGTGACAGCTATCAATCAAAACACAAGATTTGAAGCTTTCTAAACATGTTCATCATATCTTCCTAGCATGGACAGCTTTTGCGTAGCGGCTCGCGTCTACGAACTTAATAGCCAAACCTCGTATATTGTTTCCATTTTTTCCATTGTTAAAATAATTATTTGTATTGTAATAATGTCCATTTAAATCTAATAAAGTGTTGTATAATAATAATAATGATTGAGAAGACAGGGAACACACAATCAATGATGAGTCACCTAACAGCGAAAATAAGCATGACAATCCAGAGAGGTAATGCTGCCAGCGTATTGGGAGCATTACCATCAGAAGAAAATTGACTTCCAATTCCATGTTCTATCTGTAAATTTCAATAAACTTACCTCTTGTTTATATAAATCCCCGTCCCCACCTGTGTTGAACGTGTTGTTCCACAATGTTTCCTGCAGTGTGGACGGGTTGATCAACATGTTGAACAACAATTTGCTGAGTCGAACGCAACTCGATTCAGAGTGGTAAAGGTCAGAGGAAGGTCCTGTTCAGGTATTGCAAGCATTCAGGACAACCTGGATACTTGCATCAAGACCATCCTGTATAATTGCACACTATCAAACGTGAGTCATTACAATAAATAACCCGAATGTATGTGTGTGTGTTCACACTCTTTCTTTCTCTCACCCAGCCTCACGGGTGTGTATTTCGCTCGGGTTAGTGCCCATAATTCACCCCCACCTGTAGACCCGCCCCCACCCCCATCAATACAGCCCTTTCAGTAAGCCTGTAAGTAAGCCTCCATTCCGCCCAGAGTCTGCGAGCCTCAAATGGAGATGAAAAGCCTGTCCAGGTGGGACAATGGGGGGATAAATATATGGGCCCATAAAAAGAGGGGATTAATATATGGGCCCATAAAAAGAGTAGACGACTCACTGGGACATAATAGAAATGGTTTCATAGAGAACTGTCGTATCAACAGTCAGACCTGGATATAAGAGATCTCAAGGGACCGAAATTTTTTCTCTTATATCTAGGGCGACTGTATAACTATAAAGTTGAAAAACATCACTTTAATATAATAGAAGATAGATAGATATAAAGGGTTGGGTGTAAGAGATTGCCACAGGCAATAACCCCGCCCTTTAGGTAGTACTTTAGCTATATTCTCTTTTTTGTTCTTGTTTCTTTGTTCAATCTATTTATTTTTCTTTGTAATTTCATTGTATTTTACTGTTTATATTTTGTCTTACCAAATAAAGCATAATCTAATAATAATAATAGATTTACTCGTTGAACTAAGAATAATAAAAATAATGAGAGTGACAATGGCGCAGTGGTAAGTTTAGTAAGCTGACTTCCGTGGCTCAGTGGTTGAGAGCATGGGTTACTGACCCGGAGGTTGCGGGTTCAAATCCCGGCCGGAGCGAAAATTTCTGACCAAAATTTTCCGTTTCCGGAATGACATGAATGTAAAGATAAAGTGAACTGATGTAATGCGAAAGCGGTTCCGGGGCACACTAGTAGATAAGTATTTTCACCGACCTCAGTAGGTGAAGACTTCGTGATGCTGACATTCCAGCCCCACGCACAGGCTGGATGAGGTTAATGTGGGTAGCAGGTTTGTGAGTTTCCTGCGAATGGAGGGTAAGACCCCCGTCTTGATATGACTATGCAGTGGAAAGCGACATTAAACCCAAAAAAATCTTAATTATAGACTAGATAAATATAAACTATATCTTATTTTTCAGTTTATTGTAAGGATAATACTATATCAGGCAGTAGTTTAATTAAACAAGCACCAAGAAAGAGAGGAAGACCAAAGAGCACATGGATTAATAAAAAAACAAGCAGACTAGAGAAGAGAGGACTAACAGAAGAAGACACACAAAATAGAAGAAAATATAATCTGCATCTGGAAATTGCTAGTGAACTATCTATCCTAGTTTAATAAACTATAGCCTTACGTATGGCAATATGTACATCAGGTAAGCATGCAATATGTATGCTACATTAAGAACAAGTATTTTTCTCTGTCACACAAATGTCACTAATAGATGCTCCTGTAGAGAATTCTGATTACAATCCATCTGTCTGTCTGTTTGTTTGTCTGTCTGTCTGTCACCAGACAGGATATAAATGAAACAGTTTAAAAGCTACAAACTACCCAGGGAAGCATAGGGAAGTTGCGACTTCATTTAAACTTTTCTCGATCATTCATACTGGCAGCATTCCATGGTATCTTATTTTCTTCTTTTATTCTTCTACTTATTTTCTTCTATTATTCTTGTACTTATTTTCTTCTATTATTCTTGTTCCTTCTTCATTTTTAGTTGTAATTTTTTCCACATCATTTTTTATTCTTCTTTCTACTTCTTTTTTTTTAGTTTCTATCAGTTCTAGTGTTTTTATTTTATTTGGTTCTATACTCATTTTTCTATTCCCTTCTTAATTTTTCTCTATCTCTTTATTATGTCCGTCTTTTTTTACATATTTTTTCTCTTATATTTATTGTGGCTGTGGGCTAATAACCTACAACACTAAATACGGAAGAAAAAATATTATGATTAAAAAAGCAACAATCAACATTGAAAATTTGAAAGATTATCTTAAGGGAATCAATTACTGAGGCGTTCAATTTGTATAAAAGTCACTACATGTACGAATGCGGTTGGTAGTTGGAGGTCTTGGGCCCACGCGGCCTGTCAGAACCCCTCGACAAGACGACAAGACTTATATTTATTTTATAAATTCCTGAACTTTATATTTATTATATTATGTCTATATTTTCCTCTTTTTCTTCTCCTATTTCTATCCGTTAGTTTTGATCCTTGATACTTTGACCACATAATTTATAATAATAATAATCTTTAGTGGAAGGTAACCACTAGGCGAGGTTGGTGCTTAAAACATTTTCTACCACCTAACCCTCAAAGTCTTATTATTAGGTGGTCACAAACTCAAATTAATAAGGAAAAATTCATGTTCTAGGTGGGATTCGAACCAACGGATCCCTACGCTACCTGGATTACACGACTAGCGCCTTAACCACTCTGCAAGTTCAGATAAAAGAGTCCTGTCGAGCTACTGAGGTCGTCTGAGTTACGAGTTTCGCAAGTTCATTCATTTCTCTTTCTGATAACTTATTAATATTGTGTCTCTCCTGGCGCTTTCCTTGTTCCTGTTATCCTTATCCTGGAGGAGGGGAAGGTAGGGGAGAGGAAGACATTTGTCACTGAGGAGGGGAATGGAGGAGAATGAGGGAGGGATAGGAGGAGAATAGAGATTAGGAGAGGTGAGAGGAGAAGAATATTGAGAGAGAGATGGGAGGATAATGAAGAGGAGGAGACATAATAAGAGGAAGGCAAGGTATTTGTCATCGAGGAGGGGGCTGAAGGCTGGAGGAGATTGAGGGAGGGATAGGAGGAGAATAGAGAGGTGGCAGGAGAAGAAGATTGAGGGAGAGATCGTAGGATAATGAAGAGGAGAGATTGGTGGGAACTTGGGAAGGTGAAAAAAAAAGAGGAAGGCAAGACATTGCTCACTGAAGGTGAAGGGGAATTCTGGAGAGGAGAATGAGGGAGAGGAGAATGAGGGAGGGGTAGGAGGAGAGTAGAGAGGATGGGAGGAGGAGAAGATTGAGAGAGACAGAGATCGGAGGATAATGAAGAGGAGGAGAGAAAAGAAGAGGAAGACAAGGTATTTGTCACCGAGGAGGGGAATTTCTGGAGAGAAGAAGGGAGGGGTAGGAGGATAATGAAAAAGAGGAGAGGTAGGAGGAGAAGAATATTGACAGAGAGATCGGAGGACAATAAAGAGGAGGATGGAAAAAAAGGGGAAGGCAATGTATTTGTCACCGAGGAGAGGGAATGCTATGGAGGAGATTGAGGGAGGGATAGGAGGAGAATAGAGAGGTTGGAGGAGAGGTGGGAGGAGAAGAATATTGAGAGAGAAATGGGAGGATAATGAAGAGGAGGAGGGAAAATAAGAGGTAGGCAAGGTATTTGTCACCGAGGAGAGGGAATGCTATGGAGGAGATTGAGGGAGGGATGTATCTAAAAAAATGTTTCAGCTAATTGTCTATCTAATGCACAAAAAGTAATAATAATTTTCATTCGCTGTAGGTATTATTCGAAAAATCTATAGGAAGGTTTGAATTAAAACGCACATTTAGACATGAGAGAAACGCATTTTTTTTTATTTACATATTTAATTAATCCTTCGTGGAGTTGGTAAAAACATTGAAAATGTTTCAATGTTTTTACCAACATTGATTTAAAAGGAAATATAAAATACCCTGAAAACAACAATCTGTTATAATGATAGTTTTGTTCACATATAAATTATTATCATAAAATATTTTAAAAAGTCACCAAATTAATTGATAAAAAATTGATTTCCTTACCTTTGATTTGGAACTGTAGAATTTGGAGCTTTTCATTTGGACTGCACTGTAGATTTGGAACTTTTAATTTCGGCAACGTAGAATTTGGATCTTTTCATTTTGACTGCACTGTAGATTTTGGAACTTTTAATTTTGAACATTTCATTTTGGCAACGTAGAATTTGGAGCTTTTCATTTGGACTGCACTGTAGATTTTGGAACTTTTAATTTCGGCAACGTAGAATTTTGAACATTTCATTTTGACTGCACTGTAGATTTTGGAACTTTTAATTTTGAACATTTCATTTTGGCAACGTAGAATTTGGAGCTTTTCATTTGGACTGCACTGTAGATTTTGGAACTTTTAATTTTGGCAACGTAGAATTTGGAGATTTTAATTTTGACTGCACTGTAGATTTTGGAACTTTTAATTTCGGCAACGTAGAATTTGGAGCTTTTCATTTTGACTGCACTGTAGATTTTGGAACTTTTAATTTCGGCAACGTAGAATTTTGAACATTTCATTTTGACTGCACTGTAGATTTTGGAACTTTTAATTTTGAACATTTCATTTTGGCAACGTAGAATTTGGAACATTTTAATTTGACTGCACTGTAGATTTTGGAACTTTTAATTTCGGCAACGTAGAATTTGGAACATTTTATTTTGACTGCACTGTAGATTTTGGAACTTTTAATTTCGGCAACGTAGAATTTGGAACATTTTAATTTGACTGCACTGTAGATTTTGGAACTTTTAATTTCGGCAACGTAGAATTTGGAACATTTCATTTTGACTGCACTGTAGATTTTTAGATTTTGGAACTTTTAATTTTGGCAACGTAGAATTTGGAGCTTTCATTTCGACTGCACTGTAGATTTTGGAACTTATAATTTTGGCGACGTAGAATTTGGATTTTTTCATTTTGACTGCACTGTAGATTTGGAACTTTTAATTTTGGCAACGTAGAATTTGGAGCTTTTCATTTTGACTGCACTGTAGATTTTGGAACTTTTAATTTTGGCGACTTAGAACTTGGATCTTTTCATTTTGACTGCACTGTAGATTTTGGAACTTTTAATTTTGAACATTTCATTTTGGCAACGTAGAATTTGGAGCTTTTCATTTGGACTGCACTGTAGATTTTGGAACTTTTAATTTCGGCAACGTAGAATTTTGAACATTTCATTTTGACTGCACTGTAGATTTTGGAACTTTTAATTTTGAACATTTCATTTTGGCAACGTAGAATTTGGAGCTTTTCATTTGGACTGCACTGTAGATTTTGGAACTTTTAATTTTGGCAACGTAGAATTTGGAGATTTTAATTTTGACTGCACTGTAGATTTTGGAACTTTTAATTTCGGCAACGTAGAATTTGGAGCTTTTCATTTTGACTGCACTGTAGATTTTGGAACTTTTAATTTCGGCAACGTAGAATTTTGAACATTTCATTTTGACTGCACTGTAGATTTTGGAACTTTTAATTTTGAACATTTCATTTTGGCAACGTAGAATTTGGAACATTTTAATTTGACTGCACTGTAGATTTTGGAACTTTTAATTTCGGCAACGTAGAATTTGGAACATTTTATTTTGACTGCACTGTAGATTTTGGAACTTTTAATTTCGGCAACGTAGAATTTGGAACATTTTAATTTGACTGCACTGTAGATTTTGGAACTTTTAATTTCGGCAACGTAGAATTTATAACATTTCATTTTGACTGCACTGTAGATTTTGGAACTTTTAATTTTGGCAACGTAGAATTTGGAGCTTTCATTTCGACTGCACTGTAGATTTTGGAACTTATAATTTTGGCGACGTAGAATTTGGATTTTTTCATTTTGACTGCACTGTAGATTTGGAACTTTTAATTTTGGCAACGTAGAATTTGGAGCTTTTCATTTTGACTGCACTGTAGATTTTGGAACTTTCATTTTGACTGCACTGTAGATTTTGGAACTTTTAATTTTGGCGACTTAGAATCTGGAGCTTTTCATTTTGACTGCACTGTAGATTTTGGAACTTTTAATTTTGGCGACTTAGAACTTGGATCTTTTCATTTTGACTGCACTGTAGATTTGGAACTTTTAATTTTGGCAACGTAGAATTTGGAACATTTTTATTTGACTGCACTGTAGATTTTGGAACTTTTAATTTTGGCGACTTAGAATTTGGAGCTTTTCATTTTGACTGCACTGTAGATTTTGGAACTTTTAATTTTGGCAACGTTTAGGTAATTTGGAACTTTTCATTTTGACTGCACTGTAGAATTTGGATCATGAATTGTTAATGTTGATGTGTGCTGAAACGTGAAAAAATTGGAGTATATTAATACATGATTATTTTTTTATCAAAAAACTAGCACCAAGAGAAAACAAAACCTTTTTTTTTCTATTATATTTTTTAGCCATGAAGCAGGAGCTACTGTAGACACTTGTGGTCTGTGCTGTAGCTTGTCCATTCCGTAGTATGCCTCCCCTCTGATGAGCGAGAAGTGACACAATACTTCCCATTTAGGTGCTGGGTCAACACGATCTCACCGGATGGTATCCCTTACAAACAACTGTAACCAAATTAAGAATACAAATTTTTGTCCGTACGGGGGATCGAACCTGGGATTTTCCGCATGGCAATTGAGTTTTTAACCACTGAGATAATCGCGCGCTCAATATAATTATTTTCCCATTTCATTATTCCTGTTCTTATTTATGTACCTAGTTTTATGTAGTTAGGTTGTAAGGATAGTATTATTTTGTAAAATATGGATACTTACAGTTTTTTAAACAATTGGGCTTAAATAAATAGAGAACCAATGAAAATTAATATAATAAAATGGTGACTTTTTAAAATATAGGTATTATCATTATCAATTATCATGAGGGTGGAAATTTGTTTTCTATAATCAGATCGTTGCTTTCAGGATTTCACATCCTTTTATGCAGATGTCCTTGTTTCGTTGTAAGAGCAGAACATGCCGTGAGAACCACCTGTTGCTTTCAGTGCATTTCCATCAGCGTCATCATGACGCGCGAACTTCAGAGTCTCTAGATGATATCGATCTGGTTACTCACACTCATCATACCATTTTGGAGTTGAATTTGCATGTCCATCCCTTCTCATTCATACCATTGGTGAGTCGAATTTGCAAGTCAATCCCTTCTCATTTATCGCATGTTGGTGTAGCTTCTTCGATTGGTCATCATGTGTGGACAGCACCTGTAAAAATAGATTTGTATATTTACACATGGCCTTAACGCTAACCGCTAGAATCTGAAAGTTAATGCCTTAGATTGCCTTAGGCATTCTCTACCATTTAACCCCGGTCTGCCACTTAACGTACATGCCTACTTAAGAAGTGTAAATTTTTTGATAGTGATATTCTTGCATAGAAAAACATTCAGATTGCATATATTATTATTATTCACTCTAATAAGGACATATATTATGTACATGTACAAACAGATAATTACAAATTAATATAAAATATACAGATTTTTTAACAATATAATAGAGAAACAGAAAGTAAATTGATAAAGTAATTACAGATGTCCTTACTAAAGGGTGGAGTTATTGCCTTTGGCAATCTCTTCCACTTAACCCTTTGGCCCATAATATAGGAAATTTGTGTTCTGTTCTTCTTCAAAATGACAACATGGTAGATTACCAAACACTTCAACTCTTTTTTTGGTTTTTTGGTTGAAAACTTACAACAGTTGTACTGCATATTGCAGTTACTGCATATTGTGCATATTATAATACTTAGTTAGGTAATTATGAGTAAATATGTGATTATCTTACCTTGTTTTGTTGCTTCTCCTTTTTTGGTTTCTGTGTTGAACATGATCTGTATGTTCTTGATCTGTATCTTCTTATGTCAAAAAATATTACACAAATAAACTATAAGATACTTCCGATTTCTAATATAAGAAATGTATCGGAAGTAATATAAAATAGAGAAAAAGTTAATTAAAAATAGAGAAAAATGTAGTAGGTACTTTCTCGTTCTTCTTTGGAATGGTTTAAAAAAACTGCTTTAGTGGGGCAGAAAATAGCCAGCATGCATCAGCATTCAACATCATGAAGGATCTTAGCCTCGCTGAATGTTGCTTAACTTCAGTGACTGAATTCTTCTTGCCATCGCATCGATGCTGGTTTGAAGTTTTTTTTTTACTTTCCTTATCCTATAATAAAGAAAGTATTGTATTCGTCAAAAATTTGACCTACCCAGTTTTTCACATTTCTGGACGAATCATAGCCTCAGGATACTAATTTTTTTTCGGCCATTGGTCCGTTCCTGTGTATGAGTGTGTGTCACACACAAACGAATATTTTTATATTAGAAGATTAGAAATACCTGTGGGTGGTGTTGAACCGCCCTTTCCTTATGACTGGCCCTTGGATGTGCCTCCATAAGTGTTCAATATATTCTTGCTCTACAAACTTACATGTGTCTTCATTAGATGGTCCTGTGCTGTCCATATCTTCCAGTTATCTCAACTAGTTTCTTCCTGTTGGTACTGTCAATTTTTATCCTTTTTCTAGGATAGCTTACGAAAATTTTGACAGATTATTTAATTTAGGTAACAAATGTTTGTCGGGTTTTTTTTTTTTTTTTTTTTTTTAATGAGAGTGTTTTCAGGAATTTGTAATTAATTGTACCGGTCAACCTAATGGATTATTCTATTTGGTTTTAATCGTTCAGATTATAGCCTGAATAAAAAGCTGAACGTTGTGCAGGTACTTATGTAAATACAGGATGTCCCATTATAAACGAGACATTCAAATATCTCGAGAACTACTGACGATAGAAAAAATCTGTTCACGATCACTATCATAGCTGTAAAGGGATTTCATGGTGACCTCTAAAATTTTCTCGGATGAACCCTTCAAGGTTAGTTTAAGACTTTTGAATTTTAAATGGCACTCCATATGTTTCATGACATTTTTGAAATCTACATAAAGTTCTCGAGATATTTGAATGTCTCTTTTATAATGGGACACCCTGTATAATAATATGTATTTTATAAAAAAATAAAAATGTTCAGATTAGTTGTACTGATTTGACCTTACCTCAGGTGGTGTCACAATCACACCTTTCTTTCAGCATCGTCGTAATTCTGATCTGATCAACCCTAGTGTCTATGTGTATTTTTGTGAGTATTGTACACATTATATATTATAGACAAAAGATAAACAACACTAATTAATCCTTATAAATTTGTTAATATTTTTAGCCTATTTCTAGTAAACAATTGACGCCTAGATTGAGAAAGAGCGATTGGAGATAATGGAGAGGAGGAGAGAAAATAAGAGGAAGGCAAGATATTTGTCACCGAGGAGAGGAATGAAGGATGGAGGAGGAAATGGAGGAGACTGGAGGAGGAGAAGAAGATTGAGACAGAGATGGGAGGATAATGAAGAGGAGGAGAGAAAATAAGAGGAAGGCAAGGTATTTGTCACCGAGGAGGGGGATGAAGGATGGAGAATGAAAGGGAGGAAACTGGAGAGAAGGAGGGAAAATAATAGGAACAGGAGAGGAAGGAAGAATGACTGGATATAAGAGGGAAAATGTAAGTGGAGAAGTTCTCCACTTTTAGTTTTATTAGAGAAAGAGAAGATGGAAATTTTTCTTGTTATACAAGATGCAGATTGTAACAACTTACCTGTATTCCGGACCAAACAATGTACTCTGTACAACGTCCCAGTAAAACATCCATAGATGTCTGAGAAAAGTTTTTCTCTCTCCCTCTCTTTCTCCTCCTCTTTTCCTCTCTCTCTCTTTCTCCTCCTCTCTTTCTCTCTCCCTCTCTTTCTCTCGTCCTCTCTTTCTCTCTCTCTCTCTCTCTTTCTATTCTAAATCAAAATTGAGGCAGATTAACTAGAACATCCGGAATTGATATGGGCGTAGCGTCCTTACTGTATGAGCACGAAATTTGGGGTTTGCTGCCTTAATTTGTTTGTATTTTTTTGAAGCAAATTGAACAAAAAGGACAGGAGAACTCACTCAACGGTACTGAAACCAATCCATTGCTTTCCAAATTCGGAGCAATGGAGCACATCATTGTCAAAACATTGTATTCTTCATGGTGTTCTGATTTCGGGACTTCTCCAATTCGTTCAGGAGGAGGAGGGTGAGAGATACAGATAGATGGAAAGGGAGGGAGAGAGAAAGGAGAGAGAGAGATAGGGAGAGAGACAAATAGATGGATAGGGAGGGAGAGAGAGAGAGAGAGAGAGAGAGATAGGGAGAGGGAGAAGGGTGAGGAAGAGACGGATTGATTTTTTTAATTGATAACATTATAAATTGTTTCATAGTTTTTCTTTTTTTGTTTACATCATAATTCCCCTAAGCTAACGTATAATGGAGACTTTTATTAGGGGAGGTGTTAGGGAGAGGAGAGCGAAAGGGGGGATAGAGGTGGATGCAGCTTAATAGAAACAACATTGTACTTGCATTCTTTTTATTATTCTTCTCTCCTCCTATTTATCTTTCTCACTATCTCCCTCCCTCCATTTTATCTATCTATCTCTTCCTCCAATTTATCTCCCTCTCTCCTATTTCTCCATCTCTCTCTCTCTCTATCTCCCTCTCTTTCTCTAATTTCTCTCCCTCAATCCTTTTTTTGCTCGCTCTCTCTCCCTCCTATTTATCTCTTTTTTTCTTCCTTCTATTTCTCTATCCTCCCTCCAACTTCTTTCCATTGTCATCCAAGAGACTTCCTTTTTCTTCCTTCCTCTATCCATCTCTCTCTCTCCCTCTCTCTCTCTCTCACTTTCCTTCTCTCTGCCTCCCATCTACAAATGAAATGGTCTCGAAAATATTTGTCCCTCCCTCTCTCTCTCTCTCGCTGTATTGATAATGCATTTATAAATCATCTCGAGAGAAAATTTATTATACCGGGTAGACCAATAAATTAGGTAACAAATATTCTGCCTGGGGAATTATAATAATGATAATAACACTCTTTAGTGGAAAGTAACCACCAGGCAAGGTTACTGCTTAGATCCATTGTAACAAAAATTTAATTTTTACGACAGATAAATAAATATCTTATCTTATCCTTTTCTATCACCTAACACTCAGAGTCTTATTATTATGTGGTCACAAACTCAAATGAATGAGGAAAAATGCATGCACTGGTTGGGATTCGAACCAACGGATCCCTACGCTACCTGGATTACCAGACTAGCACGTTAACCACTTGACTACCAGTGAACTCCCCGTCGTCGATTGTATAGCAGGCCAGAGTTTCCCAGACGGTACCGGTATAAGAAGTATAATTACTCGTAAGTGCACTGGTAGTCAAGTTATCATCGCACTAGTCTGGTAATCCAGGTAGCGTGGGGATCCGTTGGTTCAAATTCCACCCAGTGCATAAAATTTTCCCTCGTTAAATTGAGTTAGTGACCACATAATAATAAGACTCTGAGTGTTAGGTGGTAGAAAATGCTTTAAGCATTAACCTCGCCTGGTGTTTGAATTCCACTAAAGAGTATTATTAGATATTATTATAAACAAAGTAATTTCTACTGTAATCTAATCGACCACCCTGTAGCTATAAGGCATTTGAAAATCACACTCTCTCATTTCCAAACTCAGATTTTTGTTTTTCTCTCTCTTCCTCCTGTTCTGCTACTCATCTAATTCTCTTCCCACCCTCTCTAATATATTCCATTTCTCTTCTCTCCCTCTCTTCCTCCTTTTCTCCTTCTCATCTAATTCTCTTCCCTCCCTCTATTTATCTCTCCTTTCTATCTTTCCCTCTCCACGAATTCCCACCTTCTCTATATCCCATTTCTCATCTCTCCCTCTTTTCCTCCTTTTCATCTAATTCTCTTCTCTCCCTCTATTGTTTTCTCCTTTCTAATCTTTCCCTTTCCACGAATTCCCACCTTCTCTATATTCCATTTCTCTTCTCTCCCTTTCTCTCTCTCTCTCTCTACCCCCCCCCCACCATTCACTCCCTCTCTCTCCATTTCTCTCTCTCCCTTTCTCTCCCTCTCTTTCTCCCTTTCTATCCCTCTCATTCTCCCTTTCTCTCCCTCACTCCCTCTCTCTCTCTCTCCCTATCTCTCCCTCTCTCTCTCTACCTCTCTCTCTCTATCTTTCTATCTCTCTCTCTCTCTCTCTCTCTCTCTCCCTTTCTATCTCTCCTCTTCTGGGAGGGAGGTCCCATGAAAATGGAGTTTCGTTGTGTTATCTCGACACACTGTAATGTGTGATCATTTTCGGGATATTTATTAAACATATTTTTCATTCCATAGTAATAATATCTATACTAATAGTGTTCATCTATACGAGCAGTCCCTTAAAAGTGTGATTTGGGAATTCCGGAAAATGGGGACTCGGAATTTTACGAAAAATGATATTTTGCCCCGACCGGTCACTTCCTCGGTAAATTCTGGAGTAGGGTACGTACATGAATATATACATATATATCACGTTGCATCAGATGATATAGGTACATAATAATTAATTACGTATGCAACTATGCACTATAGTAAAAGAATGCAATTTACAATATTACATTACTCTTCTGTACAATATTTCGTCGAAATCCGTACAGTAGTATCTGAGATTGATTTATTTATTTATGTCAGTGCATAATTAAGTACCGCCAATAATATTATAGGTATTGTAACCATAATATTAAAATTATATATGAATAAGTTTATTGAACTCAACAACATTAAAACTTTGGTTACTGTTCCCCATAGTGTACCTGCTTTTCGGGAATGTCATTTATTCTATAACCTATTTGTAATACGGTTTTTTTTCAGCGTACGGTTTTTTTGTAATACAGTATTCTGAACCCATTACCTCTTACTTGTAAGACTACCGTGCCGAATCAAAGGATTTTCTATGACTTCAAGCAGGGTAGATATAATCTCAATATATTCGAGAAGGGGGTAGGTAAACATACAGGGCTTCCATAAAGTCTCACCCAGGCCTGGGTTTCTCGAAAACGACTCAAAACGACCGACTCTGTATCTCGAGAACGGTATGTCGTAAGCTCACTAAAATCTATTGCAATGAACTTCTCTCAGTGAGACCTTTAAAATATAACATGCCACAAGACAAACCATTCTATTTTAGTGTAATGTTGGTCCATGCCCACTTGCCCAGCCTGACTGGGACAGGATAGGCAATTTTTTCCCCTAAAATTAAAGAATACGAGTTTTTGCGATTTTCTATATTTTCAGCCGTTCTTGAGATACGGGGGGGGGGTGGGACTTTATGAACATGAACACCCTGTATATTTGGTGGTAAACATAATATTAGGGGGGGGGGATTTCCAATGTATGGATGGCGTGTTATATATTTGGGGCAGGAACAAAAGAAACAACGAAACGTTTTAATATATGTGGGGGTGATGGAAGAGGGGGTGGTTATAAGGGGGAGGGGGTTGTGAACCAAACAAAATAGGGGGCATTTTGCCAAAAAGGTTTTCTTCAATTTCTTCCGCTGCCTCTGTCATTATGATACATGGGGGTTGTTTATGGCGAAATGTGTGTTTCACTTTCAAGGAATTAGGTACGCGTTATTGCTAGGCCATATTGTTTTTTTTTTTGAAATCTGTACCTAAATGCTAATCAGGTGTTGTGATTCAAAAAGGAAATGCTAGCCAGCGTCGATGTGGTGCGTTGAATGCACCGGTGTTCGTAGGATCACTGAAGTTAAGCAACGGCCAGCGAGGTGAAGACCTCGTGATGCTGGCGTTCTGGCCCAACATAGGCTGGGTGAGGCTAATGTGCGTAGCAGGTTTGAGAGTTTCCTGGGATGGGGGTAACACCTCCGTCGTGATGTGACCATGCAGTTGAAAGCGACTTTAAACCCAAATTGAAAGAAAGAAATGCAGCAAGTATCATGGGTACAGTCTCAAGTAAGTTCTTTTTTTAAAGAAGTATTTAAGAAAATTTACAATACAATCATAGATTACCCTATTTACCAAATATGTGTTTACTTGTGTTTCTTCCTAAGTATGTTTTTGTTAAATACTGTTACAAACATATTATGACTATGCCTTGAATTAATTTTCAACTCGATTCGTGGCATTCGCTATAACTACCCAAATATTACGTGACCACTAAAATGAGTGCTCAAATCTTTCTTGAGAACTTCAAACTTCAAGTTATGTACCTATCATTTTTTTTTTAAAATTAAAAACAGCCGGGACATGACAAGTTTTTCCTTCCATTTGGGATTTTTTCCACATAATAATAAATGTCTTTTGCTTGCTGCTGGAAGAACGGGTCATGGTACTAATCGGACAGTATAAATAGGGCGATATTATTAATATATCATTAATTTTAATATTTATTTATTTATTTTTGTATTTTATTATTTTTATTTTTGACAGTTTATTTGACATGTTGTAATTATTTCACAATTTTCTATTTTATTGTATTTTCTATGTAAATTTCATTATCTTTATTTTACCTTAGTGATGTAATTTGTGATTTCTTATAAGGACTTTTGGAACCACGTTTTTTTCTCTTTTTATTATTAATATTATTTGTCTAAATAGAGTTCGGCTCGTCAATATATACCCGTTCCCGTTCTAAATATTATAATAACAACAATATCGCCTTATTTATACTGCCCGATTAGGACTATTAAGTCCCATTATTCCAGCAGTAAGCCCAAGAATTATTATGTGGTAAAAATCCCAAATGGGAGGAAAACTTGTCATGTCCCGGCTGGGTTTCGAACCCGCGACCTCTGGATTCACACTCACAGAGTGCCACCTTTACCAGCTATCGGGACATGTGAATATACATTCTTTTCCAAACCAACTTGGGCGCTGAATTACTTGGAAAGGAAAAAGTGAAAAACTTCTGAAGGAAGGAGAGAGGGTCTTAATTTTTTCAATCGTCCAAACTCCACACAAGATGGCGACCAGCCAACCATTTCAGTCATCACATCCTTAGCACTTTCTAATTTTCCACCTCCCTGCGCTTTTCCTCTCTTCAGCGAGTTCCTTCCTCTCTCTCTAACCTCCTTGTATCCTTACTATTATCTTTTGTATTTCTTCTTTGTTTTCTATTATTTCTATTTCTCTCTCCCTCCTTTACTCATTTCTCTTTTTCGCTCCTCTGTACCTTCTTCGCCTTATCTCTCTCTTCCCCTCTTCCTCTTCTGTACGAACCATTCATCTCTCTCTCTCTTTCCCTCTCTTTCTCTCTCTCTCTCTCTCTCTTTCTTTCTCTCACTTCCTCTACTTATTTTTCTCTCTTTCTCTCCCTCTCAAATGTTACCAGGACCTGATATTCCAGAAAGCGCTATCTGTAATTTTATTATTATACTGTCTACTTTCTGTAATTTTACTATTGTTTTATGTACCTTATATTTCTATCTGAAATATATGTTCGAATTAGACAGTGGTGTTCAGCAGTTGAAAAAGAGATTTGGGGATTACGAGAGTGAAAAAGAACTTTCTGTAAAGGTGGGCCCAGCGGCCAGTGGCGGCTCCTGACTTCAAGACTAGGTGAAGACAAATTATACCCAGAAGTATTGAAAAAGTAAAATTATTAATTTATCAGATCTTAGTTCTTATGGTCTCATAAACACAGCCCATTGTAAGTTATGGCTGTTTCCCTGCAGAGCTTGATTTTATCTCATACCAGTTTTGCATCATATAAGTTTTTATAGGTACTTTTTTTGGAGAACACTTGGTACTTAATAAATAAACAAGGCCAGCAGAACAATTTGTCAACACTTGAGCTGGTACACAGCCATTAATTTTTCATAAGCCATTCAGGCTTGAACTGTATGGCTGTGGAGCAGGCATTTGCTTTACTTTTTTAGTGGTGGTTATAGTAATTGGAGAAATTGGACATCCAGTAATCATAATATCTTTTTTATCCTCATTACTTCTTAATCTGAATGGGGTTACTTATAATGTTTGAACCCCATGATTTTGTGGGAATCTCATTGTTTCTTTGAAATATTGTTATTAATTATTCATCTTAATAAAAAATATTTATTCATCTTAATAAAAAATATTAACTAAAAGTTGGTAAAAAGGAATTCAAAGAAAAATATTAGGATTATACCTAGGGTGACCATACGTCCGCTTTCGGCGGGACAGTCCCGCTTTCGAGCCGTTTGTCCCGCTGTCCCGAGCGATCTCTTCGGGACGCTAAAATGTCCCGCTTTTTACTTTCCTTATCTTATCATAAAGAAATATTTAATAATTAGGTACCTAACGAAGATCGAGCATACTTCGTAAGCTAGTATTATTTCTTTTTTTTTTCAATTTAAGTCCAAACACACAGAGCGCAATTTTGTCTATTAATTTTTGTTGTAGGCACTAGTGCACCGCCAGGAGCTCCGCCATAAAGCGTACTTTTCGAACGTTGCGAAAAAACTAACCAAAAAAAAAATGGTTTTTTTTTCCTTCTTTTTTTTTTATTAAAAATTTCAAATCTCATTAATCCCATTTTTACCTACATTCTGACACTGGGTGACTAGGTCGCTATAGACAATGCCTCTACAGCTTCTCTATGTCTTCACGAGGCTGAGTGACCCCCAAAAACATACACGGTGACAAGCTATTGCCCCCGCCAGGATTTGAACCCAGGTCTCCCGCGTACAAGAGTAGTGCAGTGACCACCATTAAGCCATAGGAGCTAGTGTACACTGTTAAATAGACTATTTATAACTTTTCACACCAGAAACTCCTACTACCCCCCCCCCCCCCCGGTAACGCGAAAACGGGCCGCGCCGCGCCCCGCTTTGGCTTAAAAAAAATCTGGTCACCCTAATTATACCTCAGTAGATAGGTAGGTACAACATTTTAAAGAGGGGTTAGAACTGGGAAGGAAAGAAAGTTAGTTGAAGACTAAAAATTACAATCCAAAACTGGAAGAAAATCCACCACCAGATTACAAATAATAAATCTAAGAAAACATACTTACTACAGATATAAAATCAGCTTAAATTTGTGTTACCATTGATGTTTAAATGACTATTTATGAAAAACACAGATATTGCCTTATAATTTTAAGTACTTCACTGGAAGCTGTGTGCTTAGCTACCTGCAACCTGCATAATTATAATGTTATTTCTGACTCTGACACTGAAAGAAGTACATAGCTACTTCATATTCAACTTCTTATGAAAAGCACAGGTCAGATCAGGTAGGAATAATGTTTCTATCCTGTATCAAATACTGGGAAATAACTTTATTAACTAGTTACACCAATTAAAAGTCACTTGATTGCCGTTGAAAAGATTTGAAAATAATCTAATAAAATTTAAAAAGTGCGCAACAAGTTTTGTTTACATTCTAAAGATAAGAGATATAATGTTGCCAAGTTAATTTCATAGCTAAATTTCTACAAACTTCAAGAGCTATATTTTAAATTTAAAGAATTCCCACAAATCATGTAAGACGTATTTATTTATTAAAAAAAAAAAAAAAAAAATTTCATTTCAACACGTCTAATTTCATGATTTTTTTTTAAAGTGGTTCCATAGTTAGCATCTTAAACAGGACCACCATTGTCCCTATTTAGAAACTTCTTGGAACAACTAGATAGGTACCAGATTATCTTATTTGGCTCAATTTCGGTACCTACATTATATAATTATTTCCGAGATTTGACTTCAATCGAGATGTCCTTTTTAAGACTATAGTTGACAAGATACATAAGTAGTTAAAATTTATTGGTATCGGCTATCGTTTAGGAACTATGTACAAAACTGGAACCCAAAAAATGAGAAATAATATCCAAAATTCCTGACACAAAATCCTGCTTTCCTAACGCCTACGTTATTATTATTATTTTAATATTACAAGATTGTGCTAGATATGGGAGGCTAAATCATTGACTGGTTTCCTAGGTCTGGCATAATGCTACTGGCAACAATGTTAATATGAAAAACACATGACATCGCACATGGTATGTGGCTTCGTGACATTTCGTATGAGGTCGTGTAGATAATGTAAACTGAATACAACTGTCCTCAGTAGCATATTACATAGATATAGTTCTTGCCTAATATTTCATGATACCTACTTGGAAATACTCAACTCTGATTGGTTGATTCAAGGACAACTGAAGACAATTGGGAATGGGGCTTTCCCAAATGACTATTTTTTTCGAGCAAATGATTGATTCTAATGTAAAAAGACCCGAGGAACACGATTTTGATGTCCAAAAATTAAAAAAGTCATTCCTTAGGGACGAAAAGGCTCTCCAAAGGTCTTCCTTGAAATAACGCAATCTGATTGGTCGCCTACGCTATGACGTCAAAAGTATGTAAACAAACAATTTTGAAACGCTATTTCAAATTTTGTATGTAGAATTACGTTAGAGTTGAATGTGAAGAGTCGATTTAAAACTGTATAGTCTAGTAATCCTGGCTTTTAAAAATGCAAGTTTTGGTGTAGTTTTGATTTTTTGTACCATAGTGTATTTTGAGCTGCTGAACACGAATCTGAGGTTTGCCAACAAAAATTTTACCGGCAATTTTTTTTACAGGCAAAAAACAGGCAAAAAATTGGACTATTTTTAGTTTTTCTGAAATATCTCCCAAGTGATTTAATAAACGCCAACACTAACTCCATACAAAGTTGTTCACAACTAAATTCCCTACATTTTATATTCTACAAAAAAAAATTGTGCGACCAACCTTTGAGGTTTGAGGGCGCCCTCAAAATGCAGGCAAAAAATCAAAAGTGGCCACATTTGCGATTTTTTAAAATTTTACTTCAAAATAACGCTCCTGACAATATTTTTGGCAGTTAAAGACGTCATTGATGGCTTACAGCCTAAAGTTTCAGACTTTTTCAGCCTTTTAGAAGGACCTTTGCAGCCTTTTGGAGTGATCACAGTCACCTGTGTCTATCTAGAACACTGGTTTTAGAACAAAAAGTTTTGCTGTACTTGTGATTTTTGGTAATATAGTGTATTTATAGCTGCAAAGTATGAATTTGACGTTTGCCAACAAAAAAATTTCCGTAATTTTTTTAACAGGCAAAAACGGCCTGAATGGAGCTTTTTTCAGTTTTTAACAATATCTCCGAAACTATGCATTTCAAAGCAACGTTGGGTGAATACTAAGTTCAACATAACTGAATTTCCTACAAATTATGTTCCCAATATTTTTTTGTGCAACCAACCTTTGAGCTTTGAGAGCGTCCTCAAAGCCCAGGCAAAAAGTCAGAAAAGGCAAAATTTGAAATTTTTGAAGTTTACCTCGACATAAACTTCTTGGCAGTGTGAATGATATTAATAATGGTTTAAAGGCTAAATTTTTTGACATTTACAGTACATCTTTGTGAGGGACTTGGATCAGGGTCCTCCATTGATGGCATGATATCGCAATGCAAGCATAGAGCGGAGCAGGAGAGTCCTTCTTTCCTGCAGCCACAGTTTCCTGTACATTTGCAGGAAACGAGCTTCAGCAATTCGGGGGGAGCGGGGGCAGAGAAATTTAATATAGGTTCTAGACCTGTTTGAGTTTGCTTCCATCCCCATTCTTCAGGAGCTTTACTTACTCCCAACCATTGTTGCACTTGATGGTACAGGGTACACCCTGAGGGAGTGCACACGGTGGTAACGCAGCAATGTTGGAGTTGATTCTAAAGGCTACCTTGGTATAATATAATTATGTATCGCAGATGGTTAAGTGAAGACGGACTTTTTCCACTGGACGCATACAAATGTATTAAGAAGCGTTCTCCTGCTGCCGCTACACAGTCTTGGGACGCTTTAGAGTCTTTGAAGACGTCTATAACTTTTCCAAGACTAGGACTTTTTACAAGGGTTTTTAAAAATTTCCCTATTTCCTTGTTTAAAGAGAGCCGACGTCTTATCACACCTGCTCATTGCATGTAGAAAGAGGTTGTGTTCTTTCACGCATGAGGAAGTTGCAGCTTCAAGGGGTGAATACAAAGCTGGACAAATGGTCTGCTTTCCAGGTTTTAAATAGAAGACATTGTCAACTTCACAGAGCACAATCAAGATTACTAATATTCCCCTACTATAGTAACAGTCTCATTTGAGTGCGGTCGTAACAATCAGTACGCCTGCATCTTCTTCTGCCTGCTTATATTGCAAACCTGCTTCTGAAAGTTTGGTAGCAAGTAAGTCAATGAGACGACTCTTATTTCTTGGATTTGCTAGAAAATTATCTTTTGACATTGTTGGTGTCATGGTGTCATCAAAAAGCATGTCTGCAGATGAGAGAGTCCTCGTTCTCCTCATACGCTCAGCTGTCTTTGTTCCTCTTTGAATATCTTCAGGCTAGCCATCGAAGACAACTACTGCCCCAGGATATTTGGAGATGACATACTGCATGTATCTGTCACAGTTTGAAGAGAATGATGCAATTGTAGGCCAGACAACTCTGTGTAACAGGAATTCTCCATCAATTACATATTGCACCTGACCAGTAAAGTGCTTGTTCGTCAGGGGCTTAAGATCTTTGTATAGAGTGGACTTTGTTCCTTTTCTCATGCATCCTTTGTCAAAAAGTGACAGAGAATAAGGTCCTAGATCGTAGCTCAAAAAGTTTTCGAGTTTTTCGTTGGAATGCTTAGCAAATGAAATCCGTTGGAATAAAGCTGTGGGATTCACGGGGACCATTCGAACATCTCCATTCTATTTTTGTTGTCTCTTTTTACTCCTGCATCCTTCAAAGCAACGTGTTGATCAGAGCTAGAAAGCGAATCACCACAGTCCTAGATTGATGCAAGTGATCCTGATCTAGATCCAGGTTTTACAAAAAATCTGCAAAGGTCACGAAATTTAGCTTCTAAAGTTTAGACCTTTAGAGTCTAAACTAAACAATATCATACACACTGCCAAGTAGGTTATGTCGAGGTAAAACTTCAAAAAGTCCAAATTTGCCTTTTCTGATTTTTTGCCTGGGCTTTGAGGACGCTCTCAAAGCTCAAAGGTTGGTTGCACAAAATAATATTGGGAACATAATATGTAGGAAATTCAGTTATGTTGAACTTAGTACTCACCCAACGTTGCTTTGAAATGCACAGTTTCGGAGATATTGTTAAAAACTGAAAAAAGCTCCATTCAGGCCGTTTTTGCCTGTTAAAAAAATGACGGCATTTTTTTTGTTGGCAAACGTCAAATTCATACTTTGCAGCTATAAATACACTATATTACCAAAAATCACAAGTACAGCAAAACTTTTTGTTTTAAAACCAGGGTTCTAGATAGACACAGGTGACTGTGATCACTCCAAAAGGCTGCAAAGGTCCTTCTTAAAGGCTGAAAAAGTCTGAAACTTTAGGCTGTAAGCCATCAATGACGTCTTTAACTGCCAAAAATATTGTCAGGAGCGTTATTTTGAAGTAAAATTTTAAAAAATCGCAAATGTGGCCACTTTTGATTTTATGCCTGCATTTTGAGGGCGCCCTCAAAGCTCAAAGGTTGGTCGCACAATTTTTTTTGTAGAATATAAAATGTAGGGAATTTAGTTGTGAACAACTTTGTATGGAGTTAGTGTTGGCGTTTATTAAATTACTTGGGAGATATTTTAGAAAAACTAAAAATAGTCCAATTTTTTGCCTGTTTTTTGCCTGTAAAAAAATTTGCCGGTAAAATTTTTGTTGGCAAACCTCAGATTCGTGTTCAGCAGCTCAAAATACACTATGGTACAAAAAATCAAAACTACACCAAAACTTGCATTTATTTCGCTATTTTTGGGCTTGCGGTACTAGACTAGTAATCAATTTGTGAATTTGAACTCTAATACAGTATTTTTAAACTTTAATGTTAACTAACAATGTCTAAAATGTCAGTAGATTAAGGTATTGCAAAAGCTGTCAGTGGAAATTTACCTGCAGTAAGGACTTTTACAATGGTCAATTTCTTCAATTTACGCGTGTATTTCACGCGTGCTGCAGTGCAGACGTAGTGCAGCCAGCCGTCCAATCGATCGCTTTGGTTAAGGAACGTCCAGCGTGGTTAGGACATAGATTGGTGAATGCTTTGGTTTAATTTAAAATTCATCATAGGTAATTTACTAACTAAAGTAAATTTGTTAAGGATAACTTTAGTGTGTATGTTGAAAAATATTGGATTGCGAACTATACAGGGTATTGTGTTATGTAGGATGAGAAGTTCTGTGCCATATATTTACGTATAGGCTAGAGATTTTATCAAAGGAATCTCTATATTGCTCTTTTACTTCCGACTATCGAATATGACGCTAATGAAAATCTTCTTCATATTGCGTATTGCATTTTTTCGTTTTAAAACAATTACTGACACAATACTTCTTCGTGATTGATTCACATTGAATACACGTGGCTATTTGAACAATAAGTAACAACAATTGGGAGTGTGAACAATAAGTAACAACATCAACAGTCTTCTGTGAAAGTGGAACGTGAATTTGCAAAGTGTTCAAAGGTCCAGCATCCTAACTCGTAGCAATCGGTTTTGTACTACCAAGACAGTATGTTAGACTCTTGAACACTTCGCGAATCCTGAATTCTCACAGAACGAAAATAGAAATTAGAAATTATCAAGGTCGCGACTGCAGTATGAGCAAGCTAGACTCGGGGAGTCTAGAAAAAATACCGCGTTTTCAATCGACGTGTTTCACATTGTTTTCACAACGTGTTCCACAAATAATTCTTGTAATAGTCAGCCATAGTATCAAAGTATTTTTAACAAATTAATTACTGTTTTTCATTCACTGAAGGCTTCAAAAAACAATTTCATTGAAGTGATACCTATGAGAAACCTATAGAAACAGTAGTATTTCAAAACTCCAAATTTTTTGTTTACATACTTTTGACGTCATCAAAACAAAAATGGCTGCCCGCGAAAATTAGGGTGTTTCGAATTTTCCGATTTTCAAATGAAATTTTCTCAATGATTGCGATTCCTAAACTGAAAATGGATGTCACCAATAGAATCAGCGTGTTCTAAACCATAAGAATAATTGGTTTTTAAAAAATGTGGGAAAGCCCCATTGTCTTCACATTTGGTGTTCTCTTTGGAAAGTAACATGAAATGTTAAGCAGCATTGATCTATTTTACACAAAGCTTACTCTTTTTTTTTTTTTTTTTTTTTTTTTCTTTGAATTGGATCAATTGTGCTATGTTCAAGGGATTATGAGTAGTGTTTTACTGTTCAAAATTAGGTGAAAATGTCTTCAGTGTCTTCACCCGACGAGCCGCCACTGGGCCCCAGCCCCGATTGGACAAAATAGTCTAGATTTGAGTGATTTGACTGGTAGCTAGATCCAGCTGAAAATGTAGAACTGGCAACAGTGTCAATCAGTTGTTTAGATTTGAAACATGTGCTGCGCTCTATTGAACACTAAAAGTAACTTTTGAAACATTCGTGTACCTGTCACCTGTAATGTAAACGTTTCCTTCTCCATTATAAATACTGGATATGGATAGTTGGATAACACGGGGTTATTTTAGGACAGCTGTTCGATATAAAGAATCCTTCACTGTTATCCGTACCTACCTATTATTGCTTCTTTTTGGAGGTAAGTAGATCCTTAAACTAAGCTTATGAAATTAAGACAAAATAAACAAATGACAAAATAGTTTTAAAAAATGAATAAATAAAGAAAATACTTCTAATGACCTAACTAAAGGGCTGGGTTATTGCCTGTGGCAATCTCTTCCACCCGACCCTTTTATGGTCATGGATATGTAATATATTATGTATTATTGGAATAATTCAATCAAGTTTTATTTACAGTAAGAATATTATACAATATATGGAATACATATTTTCAAAATTAAAATTATTAAAAGTAATAAACTTCAAGGGTAGTGCTAATACTTACTACACCTATTTCCCAAATTCTCTATGAGAAATCATAGACCTCTCATTCATATTTTTTAATCGAGTCAAAATACATGGGTTATCATCTGAAAATCATCTAAATATTTTAATTAAAAAAAGGCCGTACTTTCGGGAATTTACAACAAAATTTCATCAAAAAATTGAAGCATCTCTGTTAAGTAAAGTTAATGTAATCGCGTCACAAACCTTGCAACAGACTATTAATACAAGAATATTTTAATAAAAAAAGGGCCGTACTTTCGGGAGACAGAATTTTATCAAAAAATTGAAGCACCTGTTAGGTGAAGTTAATGTAATCGAGTCAAAAAAAACAATGCAACGATTTACTCGGCCCCTAACACTCCTATGAGTTCCAAGCTACCCTACACTACTCTATTTACCACAACCACTTGTTGATTCGATTCCTCGAAGATATTTTCGTTTTGAAAAATCAGTTTGAGTTTGTGTGTTCGCGTGTGAAGTGTTGTCGATTTTTTTCTCGTGAAAGTCAGGTTTAATTTTTGTGTCTTTATAATCAATATTTTTGTGTGTTACTTTCTGTGATTTAACACTTCAAAAGATAGAAACTTTCAAAGTGATCATTTGGTTCGAAAACATATCAGGTTATTTGGATGGATGGTAAGTTAATAATTCTTTTTGTATTAGTTGGTAAATTCTAGAGTGACTCAATGCTCACTTCGACTTGGTAACTTGGTATTCCCCAGGTACTAATGGGAGTAATGGGTATTTCAATCTAGAGATTCTAGACATAGTAAGAAGCACGTATGAAGAGTAAAGTTGAGAGGAAAATTCTCCACTGATGTTTCCGTATTGTATTGTAGCAAAAATTGTCTAGTAACATGCATGCTCTTGATAGAAAATTACCAACTTCTTTCTATACTTAAAGACAATAAAAATTTAGTAGGTAGGTACCTATTTAAATTTTTTTATAATTATGTGGTACCTACCTTGTTCCTCTTGTGATGTATAAAATGGGCCATTCCGCGAGAAAGCGGACATGACATGCCAAAAAAAAACTTTAGAACTATTAATAGGTACATATTTCACTGAAAAGTGCATATTCTCAATTTTTCAGAACTATTTTCATTTTTGTTGTAGGATTTGTATTTTCGATTTTATGATGTGTTTTCTGTGATGAACAAACTTGTTCCTGCATTAACATGTTTATTGCAAGTTTTCAGTGATATTATTCTAGCATTATACCAGTATTTGAAAAGCAACTGATAGTTTCCATTGAAAGAAACTTCAGTTCTTGGGCGAATTCCATAAGTTTAACTTCGCAAATCGTAAAGTAAGTGTACTTTTGACTCCTTTGAAAATAAATACTGTGTGTAACGTGGGTTACCAATATTTTAGTGTTTTTTAATTTAAAATCGTCTACAAATTTTTAGTTTTAATATAAAATATGTGGGGAAAATGTCCTGAGGTTTGGGAGTTTAGAAAACAAATTATTTTTAATTTAAAAAAAATGTATCCTCTTTTTTTGGGATTCGAAAGTGATGTAACGTGGGTGACCATTAGTATAGGAAATTATTGCTCTTGTTTTTTGTTGTTTAACTGACCTAAACTAATTTCTGATACTACAGATATGTTTTACATAGTCTTTATTTGTTTATTTTAATAACAGATTACTTTCAAACTTTGTGTATTTTAAAAATAAAATGATTTTGTGGAAGGTCACTTGTGGTAACTTCAGCCAATTTATTAAAAGATAAAACCTATTATGAATTATATTTTTGTCAGGATTTTTAGATAAATACATTTGTCTTCTGAAAAATTAATAATTATAAATAAATTGTGCAAATTATGATGAAATTTCGATAGTTTCAGTATGTAGCGTGGGTGACCGGTATAATATGAGATCTTGTTTCATACCTTGTGTATATCTCATGCAAGTTTACATTGATAGGATGGGTTTATTTAATACCTACTTTGCGATTATCGAAATCGAATGTTTTATAAGTTCTCTTATAAGATAAACGTGGATGAGAAATGATTCAGGCTTAGTTAATGACAAAAACGTTGGGGAAAGAAAATTATTTTTATTGTTTTAATCTAAAAACAGGCGATAATTTTAGTTTATATCCATGTATCTAGCTTTGTCCTCCTCATAATAAAAAATGCCCCAAATTGAATTTAAATAATAAAAACAAGGTTATTTTTTCCTTTCATATGTTAAGTAAAAGCTTAACTATCACATTATATCAAGGAAAAAGACATAAGTCAATCAGCAGGGCTGGGAAGAGGAGTAATAGATGGAGGGACAAATTGTAACGTGGGTGACGTAACGTGGGTGACCGAGAAGGGTCCAGAAAATTATGAATTTTATGTTTACTAGAACATTTAGAAAAACAAACACTGGTTTGTAGTGTTGACAAGAATATTTATAATCAGGTCATGCCACTCTCGGGAATGTAGCATGCTTTAATGAGGAGGGATTTAAGGTAATCCAACCATGCAATTTTGACATGTCTCGTTTGAAGTAACGTGGGTTACCAATGTTTTTGCCTCATTACAGACTTGCTGGTTGAAATAATTGGAAACTTGAAACATTTTTGGAATCTCTATGCCAAAATCCTCTGAATGACATAAAAATATAGTCCAATTTTATTTTAATAAAGCCAGAATTGTTGTGTAAAGGCGTCAACCTGTAACGTGGGTGACCGCGGAATGGCCCAGGTTTTTTTTATTACTGAGATCTCTAACATCTAGCTATATTATTTGAGAAGGGCATTTGTGTCCCTCTTCTTTTTACTTCCTTATCCTGTAGAAACAAAAGTATTTTTTCTTGACATTTCTTTAACTTGCAGGTTACTTGTTTGAGACACAGGTTTTACCCTCCATTCAGTGACAATTTATGTACCAAATTGGCCATTTTTTTTCTTGACATCTCTGAAACATGCAGGACTTTTTTGAGACGGAGGTTTTATCCTCTATTCACTGGTACTTTACATACCAACATGGCCTACTTCTGTATTGTTTACCTTTAATTTGACTCCAATTTCAAGTATGCTTTTATTTACCTACTCTACTTTGTACATTCAGTACCTGGTAGGAATGTAATACAGGTTATCTACATATCCGTTACATAAACATAAACAGCTTTTCTATTCAAAATCTTATGTCAACATTTTGCCTAGCTTCTATCTACATCTACATGATGCAGATTGTGCCACCATGATGGTGGTCAAAAATGTCTTGTCACCAATAAAATTTTAATATCCTTTAACTTTTTTTGTATCAGTAGTCAAGTTTTTTAAGCCCGAAGAACTTTTCGAGTTAACGGGATTTTTGACCTATCGAGATTTCGAGTTAGCGATGTTCTACTGTCAAATTTAGGCCCGAAACGATGTATAATTATTATTATCATTAAACACCTTATTCGATTTAAAAAGACATACCTATGTGCGAGTACAATACAAATAATTATTATAACAATGAAAAAACGGAAACAATATATACAATAAAAAGGAAAAAGAATAGAAAAATATATATAAACAAAAATATATGGGTTTCGGTGGAAGAGAAAGCTACAGGCTTTAACCTCGCCCCTTGGTTCACTACATATTCTATTGTATTCTTTTTTTCATGTCCTATGTTGCAGAATGTATCTTGTAGTTTACCAATAAAGTGTTAAATAATAATAAACAGATGTCCCAACTAAAGGGCGGCGTTATTTCCTATGGCAATCTCTTCCACCCAACCCTTGTACGGCTAATTGTGTAGTAGAGTAAGGATAGAAAAAATGCTTGGGGGCGCATCCATAGCCAATGCCACCCACGATTAATGAACGTGAGACACAGTCACTACCTATCTCTTATTCAACTAGAAATAGACACATGGTGATTGAAAAGAAAATAACTAAAGATAGAACTGAACAGAGCAAGCTAAAGATAGGCTCAAATGCCTCCGGACACTAGGTTTGTAGATCTGTTATTTCATACGGGACATTGACACCTGTATAGGAGGGGATTTCTATAGGCCACAGCAATTCCGCTACCTGATAACAAAACTACCATTGCCCAGATACCTCTGCTTATATCATTAAAACTACCGAAGCTTGGGTCTCGAACCACCGACCTTCAGGTTACGAGTTCGCTGCCTTATCGATCCAGCTACATAAAACAAGAAAAACGAACATCATGGCTAGATAATAGAAAGTGGAAGATGACTCTTTAGTGGAAGATGACCACCAGGCGAGGTTAATGCTCAAAGCATTTTCTACCACCTAACCCTCAGAGTCTTATTATGTGGTCAAAACCTCAAATTAACGAGGGAAAATTCATGCATTGGGTGGGATTCGAACCAATGGATCCCTCTACCAGCTACATAAAACAAGAAAAACGATCATCATGGCTAGATCAGAAAAATAATAACACTCTTTATTGGGAGATAACCACCAGGCGAGGTTAATGCTCAAAGCATTTTATACCACCCAACCTTCAGAGTCATATTATGTGGTCAAAAACTCAAATTAATGAGAAAAAATTCATGCACTAGGTGGGATTTGAACCAACGGAATCCTACGCTACCTGGATTATCAGACTAGCGCTTTAACCTCTTGACTACTAGATTAGACAGCTCCCCAATTTTTTTCGAGAGTTGGATAGATCATGGGTACCTACCAATGTAAAGTTCATGTTTTATTACTTCCTAGAAATTTCTAATATTTTTTTTTATTTATATAAGTAAAAAAATCTCCCAGGGCCCGAGGATGCAAGAAGCTCCCCAATTAAATCAATTAAAAAAGAAGAACTCTCAACTAGCATTAATTATTATTAGTTCCCTTAGATGGCCAACCGAGGAGTACCCACTACCACCCACATATATTGTGGAAGTTAATCAAGCTAGAACTTCTCATTAAAATCTTATCTCATTGATCAGCTGATCAGTCAATGGTTTCAAGATCAGTCAATGATTCCAATGATCCAATATCAGTGATTGATTTCAAGATCAGTCAATGACTCCACGATGAGTAAAGCAACGTCCAGCTAGGTGAAGTTTTCGTGATGCTGACATTCCGACCCAACTCAGGCTGGGTGAGGTTAATGTGGTGGGTAGCAGGTTTGTGAGTTTCCTGCCATGCAGTTGAAAGCGACGTTAAACCCAAAATAAAAAGATTTTGTTTGGGTGATTCCATTACTTTCCTTATTATTATTGGATCTAGAAAGTAAAAAAATCGAATGCATTCAATAGGGATTTCGGCGGATATGGCGAAATTACTTAGTTTTCATTTTAAAGGTAACAGCAAATTCCGATCTTTAGATTTTGGACATGAGCCGACCTCAGTTATTAAGAGCACTGACCCGGAGGTTGCGGGTTCGAATCCCGGCCGGAGCGGAAATTTCTAACCGAAATTTTCCAATTCCAGAATGGTATGGATGTAAAGGTAAAGTGCCCTGAAGTACTGCGAAAGCTGTTCCGGGGCATACTTATCTTTAAAAAAAGAAAAAGATTTTGGACATGTAAGATTCTCTGGGACGTAAATATCCTGTAAGTTGTGGAATTCTCATACCATTAGCCAACCTAGCTCTGTATTCAAATCAGTCAAACATTGGTTTACTCAAAGAATATCCTGTGGAATTCCATCGTCAACTCTATTGTCATTTGGTTCACCAAACGTATACGCAGCAAAAACCAATGATGTAAACAGAGTTCTTTCTTATTGAGGTCAATCTGGAGTAGGCACCTCTCTCCATTCTCTGGCTAGAACTAGTCTAAATGCTAGAGCCTGGAACTAGATGATACAATAATATGTATAGGTGTGACTATATATTTATTATTGGTCTACCTCCTTTTTGAAACAGAGGATTTCTCTGTGTATCCAGAGAGGAAATGCGGTAGCTGTGATGGGCACAGTGCCTCGTTCCTCAGACTTGGAGGAATTTTTTTTATTTTTTATAAATAGTTAAAAACATTTTTTGTTGTTGAGATGTGTGACTATGATTTGTAATATGATATTTAAACATGGGGGGTTTTTTTAGAGTTTAGAAAATCCTTTCTCGAGCTCTGAAACAAAATACGCCTGTGTTTGATCAAGCAAATTTTTTCCTTAAAAAAAATATAGTAGGCAATCGTGTTCTTAAGGAAGTTAGTTAGTTAGTATGAGGGTTTAACGTCGTTTTTCAACTGCATGGTCATACACGACGGGGGTTTTACCCTCCATTCGCAGGAAACTCACAAACCTGCTATCCACATTAACCTCACCCAGGTTGGGTTGGGCCGGAATGCCAGCATCACGAAGTCTTCACCTCGCTGGACGTTGCTTAACTTCAGTGATCCTACGAGGACTGGTGCGGGGTCCACGCATACCTCATGAGGATTTTTTAAAATAAGTTTTTCCTAAAAACTTACAAGTTTCCAAAAAACTGTTTCAAAACAACCCACAGTCTTATTATTATGTGGTCACAAACTCAAATTAATGGAAGAAAAATTCATGCACGCTACCTGGTTTACCAGACTAGCGTGTTAACCACTTGACTACCAAAAATGGTGTTAATGGATACACAGTAAATATTTATATCCACCTATTATAAAAGGTCAAATACTGAAGTTAAAGGGTTAAGACAGTGCAAGAATGCAAATCAGCCCATACACAATAGAGAAAAGACACAAAATTGGTTCAATCCGCTTTAATGTAATCAATACTGATCCAATCAAATCCGGAAAGTCGTTATCTCGTAGGTAATCAGATTCAACGGATACTGGAGGTATACTGAGTGGGCAGGAGAGTTGAAAGAACAATAGTGAAGCCCCCTCCGTGTCTAGTCAGCCATGACGGATTGAATTGGCCATTGTGAAAGAATTACATCTCAGGAAAGTTGGATTGCGAAATAATGATCAGTGTTTTTTATTTTACAAATGACATGGATTAGAGGCACTATTTCTTTAATGACATGGGAGAGGCTTCAATGCAGGATGTTAGATGTTAGGCAATTTTGAAATCGAATTCTCAATGCATGTGGATTTGGGAATATGTAATAGACAGTTAGTGAAAAGGATTAACTACTCATAATTACAAGATATATCAATATTATATTGAACAAACAAAAAATGTTTTGAAATGTTAAAAACACACTCCCAAATATCATTATGATTGAATATCTTCTTAATCAATTTTCTTTTATGTATCACCCTTTCTGTTGGTTCGTTGTACGATTTTTTCAGTATTTTTGAGCTAAATTCACAAGCATTTACGCCTAACCTATCGTTTTGCTCTTAAGTTTAAAGAAGGACTTCTTCATTTGTTTCGAAACTTGATACCTATCCAAAATTTGCATGGTAAATTAAAGTTATACTTATATCTTAATCTTTTGAACTCTTAAGGGCCGAATTATAAATCAGAATCATTAGATCTTGGCCACTTAAATCGGACTATAGTGCGCTGTGATTGGTTGAAAGTGTTGAAACACTGACCAGAATGCATGTCAGGCTTAGATTAACTTTAATCCTGTTTCATAATGTGGCTCTAAGCTTCTTGCCTGAGTCAGAGATGGTACAATAATATAAATAATAATAACATTCTTTAGTGGAAGGTAACCACCAGGAGAGGTTAATGCTCTGAGGAAGTTGAAGGATGGTGTTGTTTTGTTGTTTCGGAACTTAAGCGCTATAGATTCTGCAAGTCATCCCAAGTCCTGGTAGAATATAATGGTCGAAAGTGCTCGCAACAAGAGAATGGCGGAGAACTAGTGGCGGTTATGAGAGAAAAAAATTGGATAAAAAAATATTTTTTTTTTTACAAATCATCATCATCATAGGGTGGCGTCATCGTGAACGATGGTAGCCAGACAGTTCTACCACTGTCTTTATAAGGAGGCTATTAATTGACAAGGGTCCCCAGAACTAAGCCAATGCTGGTCTACTCCCTGTTTATAGTTCCCCAGCCAGACTTTTTACTTGTATTTTTACAGATACAAACACAAAATTGGTCTCCAGCCAAACTCAAGACAAAAGTTGGCTCGCTCTGAACCACATATCTCTATGTGCAATCAACCATCGCATCGTGAGACTTTTTCTTTATATGCCGTTATTAAACACTTGGAAACTGCAAGCCTGGCTTGGCTTGTTAGGTTTGGCTGGTCTGTTCTCTGTTTATAGTCCTCTAGTGAGACACTGGTCTTCTCCCTGTTTAACATCCCCCAGCTAGACAGTACATGAGTACATCCATCGGATTAATAAAGAAGGAACCTAAATGAAGTAGGTAGGTACTACTATGAAACAAACTTGGTACCCTAGCCAAGTGCTCAGAGAAGCAGGCGCGGACGATGGGAAACTGTTTTGGGGTGCTGCCACATAAACCGGACTAAAATGGGATTTATAGAATAGCTCATTCAGTATGTCAAGCTCTAAAGAGTTTGTTTACCATGCCAATCATAAGATAAGATTTATTTTTATTGCATATAATGCCCAAGAGCTTCATACATTTCATACAACGTCAATGGTATAAAAGTATACAATTTACAATACATGTAGGTAATCAAATTAATCTAGAAATGTGTAATGATTTTCACTATGTACGAGTTAGGACTTGAGAAAATCATCTCTTTCTTCATAGTCTGGGGGTGCTGCAGTTCCGCAGCTCCTTAGCACCGACCTCACCTGATAGAAGTCTAATGGCAGTGTATGTTCTAACCTGGCTAATGACACATTAGAGGCATGGCTAATGCCGTCATAATCAAGCCTGGCAGATCTTTGGCCATGCTCATGTTATGTCAGAAGCCTAATCAGAATATATACAGGGTGTCCCTACAATACGTGAACAAAAGTCTATAGGGCAGATAGAACCTGCTAATTTAAATCGATGATGGTCAATTTAAACCAGCGTCGATGGTGTGTTGAATGCTCGTAGGATCACCGAAGTTAAGCAGCGTCCAGTGAGGTGAAGAATTTGTGATGCTGGAATTCCGGTCCAACCCAGGCTGTGTGAGGTTAATATGTCTAGCAGATTTGATTTTCAGCTTATATTTTATTGTTTTGTTTTGTTTTTAAAGATGAGTGTTTCACAGCTTTTTTATTTCGTAGCCATGAAACAGGAGCTACTGTAGACGGGTTGACGCTTTTGGTCTGTTTTGTAACCTGCCCATCCCGTAGTATGTCTCCCCTCTGATGGGCGAGAAGTGACACAATACTTCCCATTTAGGGTCAACACGAACGCACCGAGAGGTATCCCTTACAAACTACTGTAACCAAATTTTGAACACAATTTTTTGTCGGCGCGGGGGTTCGAACCTCGCTTGCCATGCGGAAGGGGCGCCCTTCCACATGGCAAGCGAGTGCTTAACCACTGAGCTATTTCGAGCTTATATTTGTTCTCATCAGCAGGTAATAAATAGTTCTGAATATCCATGCCATCAACTAACCTTTCTATTTTAATCAGTATATTTTTTATTATTTTAATGTTTTCCATTTTCATCTGAAAATCCGTCTGACGAAAATTTGACGAGTTTTCACAGCACAAGATGTGTGGGACGTAATTTAGTTCAACCCTGTATAATCAGAAGCTGCAGTGGATAAGTAATTAATTCAGTTCCACCCTGTATAATCAGAAGCTGCAGTGGCTAAGTAATTAAAAAGGAATTAGTGTCGTGCGGCGCTAATGTCGGAGATTAATGATGGAGAAACCTGGCAGGCCAATTGACGCTCAAAGTGACAAGAGAATCAAGTGCTCAGGACTTTCTTAGTATTCCTAATACGCCCAAGTTATAAAATTGGAGTTATAGGATTACAGCAAAAGTTGTTTTATTAAAAAAAAAAGTTATCATATTGTATTAATCACTTTTGTGATATCACAACTACTCAAACTCGCTTTACGCTGAAACTGGGACTTGAACCACCGACCTCCAGGTTACAAGTTCGCCGCCTTATCGATCCAGCTACTGAGGTCGGTAAGTTCTTTAGTAAAACAACACAAACTTTCATAGCAAATGACATGTACAAATTTATAAAATTTACACGTAAATAACACCATAAACAATTGATTTTTTTTTTTAATTTGGGTTTAACGTCGCTTTCAAGTGCATGGTATGATATGACTATCACGCCCCTCGTAACACCTCCGTCGTGATATGACTATCCGGAATGATATGACTATCACGACGGAGGTGTTACCCTCCATTCGCAGGAAACTCACAAACCTGCTACCCACATTAACCTCACCCAGCCTGGGTTGTGCCGGAATGTCAGCATGACGAAGTCTTCACCTAAACAATTGAACACCAAAAACAATTCTCCAAACACCTCAGAGGCCTGGTTATTTTTGCACAGTGTTACTTTTTCAACCAATCAGATTCGAGAAACATGTAAATTATTATGTTTCTGGTGTTACCTTTGAGAACACATAATAGATACAACTAAAGATATAGATAAACCACCGTCCCCTGGCTTATTGTTTTTTAAACTAATTTTATTTTTTTTAGAATTTTTCTTACAAATACAAAATAAATAATCCAGAAAAAAGAGGATTTTAGAATTTTGATAAACTATTTTCATAGAATACCACCAACTAAGTAACTAACAATAAAAGAATAAAGAAAAGAAATCTTTGAAAAAAAATCCCATCTTCCCGATTGAAAAATAACAGGAGAGTCACAGTGACTGCAAGGATGGAAGAGGTAGAGACTCGAAGTCTGCACAGAGGGAGTGAAGAGTGCTCCCTGCCTTCCTCTCCCACCTAACCAAGGCGATGCTGTGCGTCTCACATTTATGTGCTCTTGTTTTTCCCTCGCCTTACGCCAGCGTTCATATCACGTTGAATACACCAGTTCTCGTCCGATCACTGAAGTTAAGCAACGACGAGCGTGGATAGTACTTGGACGGGTGACCGCTTGGGAACACCACGTAACGTTGGCGTTTTTTTTTTTTTTAATTTCTTCTGTTTTGTAGTTTCAAAAAATAAAACATTTGTTTTTTCCCGCTGAGGATTTTCTTGTATTCTACTTTCTTCATCCTATTTTTCATTTTAATATTTTTACTAATTAATATAATAGGTAGGTAGGCACCTCATGCTTTAGTGCCTTTGTCTGAGTTGTGCCGTGTGCTAAGTGGATTTGGGGAAACAGCGAATGAAGAAGAGGAAGTAGTGTCCACTGGATGTGGGTACAGAGCACGGAATAGAACTTAGTAGATATAAAGACCTAACATGTAAATTAAAAAAAAATATATCAATAGTTTTAATTTTTTTTTTTCAACTAGGCACTTTACCGCGTCCTCTTTTACTCCAGTTTTTCTCTGGTGGTTACCTTCCTCTAAAAAGTATTATTATTAGGTATTATCAATAACAATAGGTCTAGGTATAAACTAAACACTTAATATTAATAAAAAACCACCTTGGTAAAGCAACACCAAGTATTGGATTTCCTCGATTCCTTTGTCTTAGCAGACTGAACTTCGTAACGGAATACCCGTGAGAAGGGTGGACTGTATCTCTGGAATGTTGTAACATTATTAACGCGTTCCGGAGATACAGTCCCGGTAGCTCACTGGTAAAGCTCAGTACCCAGGCTGGGTGAGGTTAATGTGGGTAGCTGGTACGATTACCAGCGTATGGAGGGTTAAAGTCCGGACGTTAAAACCAAATATAGAATCAATGGTCATGAAAGGAGCCTAGACATTGGATCTGGGCGTCCATATAATCCTCTCACCACCTTGATTTAGATATGAATACCTATCTCACGGACACGGAAAAAAAGTGGTAAAGGCGGCACTCTGTGAATCCAGAGGTCGCGGGTTTGAAACCCAGCCAGGACATGACAAGTTATATCCCCCCTGTTGGGTTTTCACTACATTTTTCCCATTTTTTACAGGTCTCAAAAAAACAAAACTTGACATCAACACCACCACCGAATTCTCCTTGTTCCTCTAATACTCCAAGGGTTGGGTGGAAGAGATTGGCATAGGCAATAACCCCGCCCTTTAGTTAGGACATATGTAAATTTGTAATTTATTTGCATCAATAATAAATTGTGCATAATAGGTAGCATAATATATTTTAATGCAACTACTCCACACCAAGTGGATACACTCCTCTTGTTTTGTGGGGTTATTTCATTTCTTAAAATAGTTTTCTTTTATCTCTAACTCATAAATATTTTATCTATGTTGTTTATCTTTTGGTGTCACGATTGTGAAAAGGTAAATTTAACTTTGCAAGAAACCAACAGAACTTCAAGTTCGATTCTTGCAATGGAGTGTGGTTGGTTTCAGGTTACAGCTGGTGCAACCAGAAAGATTGGCTATTTGTATTGTATCTCTTCTCAGTGCAAGTCGAGTTCTGGCCGCGTCTCATTTGCATCGAGAACAATGGAGGAGTGACCTCTTTATAGTCATCTGGTGACTAGTCAACCGTTAATCTTCAACAATAATCCACCGGGTACAAACGTTGAAGAAAGCAAAACTAGTTCTGAGTGGCACAAGACTCTTGTTATTATTAAAATTATTATTTGCAGTAATAACACTCTTTAGTGGAAAGGAACAACCAGGCGAGGTTAATGCTCACAGCATTTTCTACCACCTAACGATCAGAGTCTTATTATTATGTGGTCACCGACCTCTTTAGCTGGATCGATAAGGCGGCGGACTTGTAATCTGGAGGTCGGTGGTTCAAGTCCCAAGTTCAGCAAAGATTTTGGAAAGTAATCACGAAAGTGATCAACACAAATATGATAACTATTATGTGGTCACAAACTCAAAATATTGAGGAAAATTTCATGCAATGGGTGGGATTCGAACCAACGGATCCCGGCGCTACCTGGATGACTAGACTAGCGGTCCCTTGAGTTCTGTTATATCCAGGTACAACTGTATAACAATTATAACATGTATATTACTTATGTATTCAATCGTGCAGAGTTCACTGTTGTGACTGTAGATATGATTTCCTATGGTCTCAGCCAGTCCGCAGTGTTAGGATTGGTCTGACCAGTTTGTGTGTGGATACCCCCAGGTATGGTGTGCGTATTGTAGCTATTGCTGTTGTTGTTGTTGTATATTGTATGTGGTGGTAGTCACCGTGGCAGAGTGAGTTAGCGCGCTAGTCATTGCACGTATGGTGACCTGGGTTCGATCCACAGCGGGGCAGGAATTTTTCTGCTCTGTACTTGGATGTTCGGGGTCCACTCATACCTCGTGAGGAAAAATGAGTAGTTGTTTTATTGTAAGCAGCGACCAGTGGCGGAATTATAGGCAAAAATAAGATATTGGGATATTACAGATATGGAAAAGTCCTATAATTCTGCGCTACCCACTAAAATTGTGACATAATAACACAAAAAAAGGCATTATTGGTATTATTAATAGTTGACGTATTGTGTATCTCGCCAAACAGAGGGGAGGCATACTATGGGATGGCAGGAACTGGATCTCAATTAAGCTGATTTTATTTAAAAGTTATGTACAAAAAGTTTTGATATTTGTGTTAATTACTTTCGTGATATCAGTAGTCACTGTGGCAGAGCGAGTTAGCGCGCTAGGCATTGCACACATGGTGACCTGGGTTCGATTCCCAGCGGGGGAGGATTTTTTCTGCTCTGTACTTGGATGTTCGGGGTCCACTCATACCTCGTGAGGAAAAATGAGTAGCTGCTTTAATGTGAAGCAGCGACCAGTGGCAGAATCTTAGGCAAAAAAATAATACAAGATATTGTAAATTAAAGTGGTAAAGTCCTATGATTCTGCGCTACCCACTAAAATTGTGACATAATAACACAAAGAAAAAGCATTATTATTATTATACTTTCGTGATATCACAAATACTCATAATCCCTTTACTAAATCTTCGCTGAAACCGGGACTCGAACCACCGTCCTACAGGTTACAAGTCCGCTGCCGCCTCATCGATCAAGCTACTGAGGTCGGAAACCAACAAGAATAAAATCATTGCAATTTTCAAGGCATACATTCTGACTATATTCTGTCACGATGAGATCATGCACCGTTCAGGTCAGTCTCTGCCTATGAATAGCTAAAGACATGGTTGTATCTGAAATATAGTCACTAAAGCCATATACATTACAATAACCAGTTAGATGTAAGCATTGTAAGCTTACTGTACACGGTAGTGGTTCCCAAACTGACCTCAGTAAGCTGGATCGATAAGGCTGCGGACTTGTAATCTGGAGGTCGGTGGTTCGAGGCCTAAGTTGAGCAAAGAAACCGAGTTTGGGTGATTGTCCTGAAAATAATTATTATTATTTTTAGCGGTTCACAAAATAAACAATAGGAACCGGTTTCTAATGGTTCTGGCTGTACTATTATAGATTTATCTGTATATTACCATGTATATTTGTATAACTTACCATTTAGAAGTTTGACAGCTTTCGATGGTATAAAAATAAGTCCCCCCCCCACAAATGCTGTAATCGGAACAAAGTCTCAAATAAATTATTAAAAATCATGCATTGTGTTTGATTCGAACCAACAGATCCTTACGATACCTGCATTACCAGACTAGCGCCTTAACCACTCGACCAACAATAATAATAATAACACTCTTTAGTGGAAGGTAACCACCAGGCGAGGTTAATGCTCAAATCATTTTCTACCACCTAACTTTCAGAGTGTTATTTTTATGTGGTCACAAATTCAAATTAACGAGGAAAATTTCGCGCACTGGGTGGGATTCGAACAAACGGATCCCTACGATACATGGACTACCAGACCAGCGCGTTAACCACTTGACTTCCTATGCACGTTGAGAGTAAACAATGTTGAGATCCTCTGATTCTTCGTTTCCTATGATAAGTTCAGCGCTAGTCAGTTCTGCCAGTTCTTCGTATATAATGTAGCCTCAATCCTTACTAGACCGCTTTGTCTCCTTCTTAGCCAGCTTTGTCTCCTTCCTAACTCGCTTTGTCTCCTTCCTAGCCCGCTTTGTCTCCTTCCTAACTCGCTTTGTCTCCTTCCTAGCCGCTTTGTCTCCTTCCTAACTCGCTTTGTCTCCTTCCTAGCCCGCTTTTTCTCCTTCCTAACTCGTTTTGTCTCCTTCCTAGACCGATTTGTCTCCTTCCTAGCCAGCTTTGTCTCCATCCTAGCCAGCTTTGTCTCCATCCTAGCCAGCTTTGCCTCCATCCTAGCCAGCTTTGCCTCCATCCTAGCCAGCTTTGTCACCTTCCTAGCTTGTTTTGTCTCTTTCCTAACCAGCTTTGTCTCCTTCCTAGACCGCTTTGTCTTAGGCAATCCCCATAATGTCCTGAGTTCCGAGAGAACCAGCAGAATCCTAACCTTGGCTAGAACCTCTGACATAGCTTCATAATAGTTGGCTTTACCCAACTATAGATCTATAGTAGTTGGCTATACCTATATAACTATTTTTTATAGTTGGCTAGAACGTATAGCTCTCGAGCAGTTGGCTAAATCGTGAATCATCTCAAAGTTACGGGATCTGTATAGTCTGTTCACCGACCTCAGTAGCTTGTTCGATAAGTCGGCGGACTTGTAACCTGGAGGTCGGTGGTTCAAGTCCCGGATTCAGCGTAGATTTAGTAAAGCGAGTTTGAGTAGTTGTGACATCACGAAAGTTATTAACACAAATATGATAACTTTATAGTCTGTCCAGAGAGTTCAGTTAGAAAACAACTCTTAACTGGGGGGACGTTGAATAGGGAGAGGACCAGTGTCTCGCTACAGGACTATAAACAGAGAACGGACTAGCCAACCCTTACAAGCCAGGCCAGCTTGAAGTTTCCCAAAGGTTTAACGGCTTATAAAGGAAAAGACCAAGTTCTCGAGCCAACTTTTCTCTTGAGTTTGGCTGGAGACCATCATCACTCCCGCCCCTAGCAATAGCCAAGCTGGCTTCAACAACAACAAAAAACCAAAAGTTCTTCTTTACTTGGGTTTAACGTCGCTTTGATCTCCATTGTCATATCGCGAAAGGAGTTTAACCCAACGGGCGCTGGGTAAATAACAAAGGATCTCACCCAGCCTGAGTGGGGTCGGAAATAGCCAGCGTTTATTTCTATGATGGTCATGGATGAATTGGAAACCGGAACCGTTACCTATCCTTGTCCTTAACACGTTGGGCGTTGCTTAACTTCGGTGTTCAGATGAAAACTGATTTATTCAACGTGCTATTTTTTTAAAATATCATTATATTTTTATTTATTTTTAATTTTGGGTTTAATAACGTCGCTTTCTACTGCATGGTTACATTGGTTACACTACGACCGGTAATAATATCTGATCTATAGAATTCAGTAGTTTTGTGTTCGTTTTTTTTCCGGATAGACTATAGAATTGTGTCGTGTTTCAGAGAGAGAGAGAGATAGGTTTCAGGAATCAAGTTCTTTGTGATCATAAACTAGCCGTTCTTCCGTACTTTGTTGCTCAAGTGATTAAACGAATATGGTGTGGTAAGACATTCTCCTATGACCTTTGTCTTGTTACACGTCGATTAAAAAATCAATACTTTGCTTGGCTATCTTTTTCTTTTTAAGTTTGACTAAGGGTTAGGTGGTAGAAAATGCTTTGAGCATTAACCTCGCCTGGTGGTTACCTCACTCTAAAATTATTATTATTATTATTATTACGGCCACTTGAACAGGGAAAGTTATTTAGGGGAAAATACAAGAAAAAAAAGATATCTTAAGTAATGACTTAGCATTCGTTTTACCAATTTAAGAAAATACGCAAAGTCTAGACTTGGCTCCACAGAGGTATTACAAAAACGTCTGTTAATTCCCCCCTAATCTTCTTTTCTTCTATTATTTTTATTCAATCAGCTCTTTTGTTTAATTTGTACTTTAATCAGCACGTTTATTGGAATCCGATCTCTTTATTGCGATGAAAATAAGTGTATTTAGAAAAATTAAAAATACATGAATATAAATTTTGGGCCAAAACAGGATTAGTTAATCTTAGTGGACACACTATCCCTTAACTAGAGGTCATATCTAACCCCGTTTTTCCAGCTGTATATTTCTTCTGTGGCGTAACGGAGCTGTGACCAGTCTTCGTGGCGGAAAATCTTGTTTTAAAATACAATACCTCGCGGTCAGCTGATAAAATTTAGATTTACTAATCCTGTTTCATAATACGGACCTTAGTGCGGAATTAATAGACGTTTTTGTAATAAGACCTGTGTGGTGCTAAGTCACAGATTGCGTACTTTGTAAGATAGGGAAAACCGGCGCTTAGCAATGACTTGTGCATGATATAGAATTTGGCTATTAATGTCGCGCTTAGTGTCGTTCATTATTTCGGGCCTCAGTCACCAAACGAGTTACTGTCTACAGATACCCCCCAGGATAGATACCTAATTAACCAATTTATATCCTTGAGTTTGAGTAATAGCAACACATAGTTTGTCATTTTGCATTAATATAATATTTAAAATAATTACGTCAAGAACTGTGTCATTTCAGCTCTTATTTGACAATTGCACCATGCTTTTTTTTGCTCAAGGTCAATCTCAAATATTTCCAGAATAATAGGTATGTGAAATTTCGCACATACATTAAGCTCAGGGGCCAATCATCTCAAGGTTAGGAGATGTAGTTGCCCTTAAAAGTACTTTGGTATTCTACGAGTATAGGCGAAAAAATGGCGCTATTCTGGAAATGACTCAAAACATAAAATTATTCAATTGTTGAGTTTGGAAACCTTTTGATCTTGACAAAATTTTTTTTACATATTTTATTATTACATATTACTTTATTTTCATTATTTTCATCTCTTTTCTAGGTTGATCACAATTTAGAATAGTTATGACCTCACTGACCTCAGTAGCATGATCGATGAGGCGGCGGACTTGTAACCTGGAGGTCGGTGGTTTCAGCGTAGATTTAGTAAAGGGAGTTTTGTGTAGTTGTGATATGACGAAAAATGATTAACACAATATGATAACTAGTTCTAACCTCATATAAGGAGAGGATGCGACACGAAAATTTTCGTTGAAATCGATGCCGCTAAAGGCGGCCGTTCGACCATTTGGTGGCTTTTGGCGGTTTTACGAAAAAAATACAAAAACAAGTTTTTAGTATAATTAAAAATAGGGGTAAAAAAATATTTTTTTGTAATTTTCAGCATAATATTAATTCCGTTAATATTAGCATAACCATGCTAAGACCTATACATATTATACTCTTTTGGATGTATCGTCATTAGTATGGACATTGTTTAGGCCAACTATTAACTGGGTAGGCATATTAGACAATACATGTACCAGTGTACCTATATGTATAGGCATATTGTTCTGAACCATGACATAACTTGTAGAATTTCTCCTGACAAGCTACACTAATTGACCATAACATGCTTGAATACACTGAAGCATAGCATATCTCAATGTAGTAAGGCATAGCGTCAATCACATTACTGAACCCATAGGCATGGCCGAACTTTCCGATTTCAGTTTCCGAATATAATTGGGTTGTACACTATTCGGTCCAGACTTTGACATGGTCAAAGCACAGTGACATGGTCTGGTTACCATAGAACACTTGATAAGGGTTGGGTGGAAGATATTGCCAATAACCACGCCCTTTAGTTAGGACATATATTATGTATATATTTATTTATTTTTTCTTAATTTTTTTCTCTTTTTACTTCTCTTATATTGTATATTAATTTGTAATAATCTGTGTTGTATACATGTCCATATTAAAAATGTGTTAAATAATAATATACTGAATCAGTACTATGCGTAGCCTAAGCATAGCAAACATGAACCGTAGCACTGTTTTATGCGTAGCATGTAGCCAGCTAATCTGCATTCAGCTCATTTACTATCAATAAAGCACAATGATATGGTCTAGTTACCATAGAACACTGATCATATGCATAGCCTAAGCATAGCCAACATGAACCGTAGGCCTGTTTTATGCGTAGCATGTATCCAGCTAATCTGCATACAGCTCATTTACTATCAATAAAGCACAATGACATGGTCTGACTACCAGCGATTAATGAGATAAGGTTCTCTCGTAACAACCTAAGATGCACAATTAGCTCAGTGGTACGTTACACAGAAAACATGTGAGGCTGGCAATTCCGGCCCTACCCAGGCTGGGTGCGGTTAGTGTGGGTATAGCTAGTATGATTCTCAGCGAATAGAGGGTAGATCCCCGCCCTGTCTATCTCAAGTCAGGACGTTAAAACCAAATAGAATCAATGAACATGAAAAGAGCCTAGACATTGGATCTGGGCGTCCATATAATCCTCTCACCACCGTGATTTAGGTATCAATACCTATATCTCACGGACACGGAATTATTTTTATTATTATTATTATTATTATTAGAGCGGTGCTAACTGTCTGTTCCACCACCTCCAACTTGCCACTCATTAAACCTCCTTTCTCACTCCTTGCTCTGATGCCTCTGATATAGCTCAATCATAGTAATTAGTCGTCTGCCCACACAGCTTGCAAGGTATGCCAATATACACCCGCTACACATGTTGCATAATATACAGGGTGATTAAAAAAAAGTAGGTAAATTATTATTCTAATATTTATTAGGAGCACACGATATTTACAGTATAAAATTAAGAAAAAATAAATAAAAGATAAGAAATTGTGAAAAATAAATAAATAAAGAAGAGAATGATACTATTGTCCTAACTAAAGAGTGGGGTTATTGCCTGTAGTAAACTCTTCCACCCAACCCTTAATCCGCTAACCACATCTGTTATGGACCATTTTAAGGGGGCGTCAACTCTATAACAAAACGTGCAAAAATATAACAAAAGACGGTAAACCCTTTGACAAATTTTCCAAAAATGCTTTCTTACAGAGTGAAACCTCGCACCTCAAGTTGAAAAAAATATATAGAATATTTTTATTCGAATCACCCTGTTTAATATTATTTATTTTTATATCTCAGTGATGCTTGCCAGGCGACACAGTAATATTTTCAAACAATTGTATATACCTTTTTTTAATGAGTTCTATACAGGTGGTGGTGGATAATTTTGTAAGATATTATTTCGCAAACATTTTGCCTTTCACAAAAAAAAAATATGCAACAGCCAAAAATATCCAACACCCTGTACAATATGCTACAGCCATCAACCAGTCTCGAATATGCAACGTTCCATCATCCACCGTGTTGCAACACCCCGCCCCATGCAACTCTCACCTTGATCTTATGAAGAGTTCGGGGAGAACTGGGTGGCTTGTGTTTCGTGCTCTGGTAGGTAAATCAGAATACAGGGTGGGGTTTTATATTAAAAAAAAAAAAAAATATATTATATTATTAAATATTTTAGGTTTTTAGGTTTTATATTATTAAATATTTTAGGTTTTATATTATTATATATTATAGGTTTTATATTATTAAATATTTTAGATCAAGTTTTTTTAAAGGGTTGGGTGGAAGAGATTGCCACAGGCAATAACCCCGCCCTTTAGGTAGGACTTTAGTGTTATTTTCTTTTTTATTTACTTATTTATTTTGTCATTTGTTTCTTTTTTCTTAATTTTATACTGTTAACATTGTACTTTGTCCTCCTAATGAAGCATACTAACATAATAATAAGTTTTATTTACAGAGAATATAATTATATTATACATACATGGAAATTGACTTTGATAAAACAAAACTTGATCAAGGGTGGGCCTAATGTCAACGGCATGCTCTTCCGTTATTCAACTTGAGACCACACAAGTTTTTAAAAAAAAAAGAGAAAAAAAAGGTGGTATTGCCCCGGAACCGCTTTCGCATTACTCCAGAGAACTTTATCTATACATCCATGCCATTCTGGAAACACGAAAAACTAGGTCCGAATTTTCCGCTCCGGCCGGAATTCGAAACCGCACCCTCTTAACCACTGAACCACGGAGGTCGGCTATAATCTTATTAATAGTATGGATTACCAAGTCACTAACAGACTGATAAAGCACAGCTAGTAGCCATTTGACGTTTGATCGTAGGTCGGCTAGATTACGATAGTGCTTAGCGGTTCCAGAACGATTTTCCTATACTGAATGGTCATATAGGGAGGTTTTAGTATAGGTAGGTGCTGGTACATATAATACCAGCAAGTCCAACATAATTTCACGAGATCCAAAATGAGTCTGCAGAGGTGGTTAACCACACCCGTATGTCTGTGCTGAGATGTGGTCAAGTGAACATAAGCTTTCCTACCTTGTTGTATGATCTGTCTGTCTGTCCGGGTACCTCAGTGGTCAATGCGTCACTCTGTGAATCCAGAGATTCCAGAGGTCTTGGGTTCGAAACCCAGCCGGGACATGACAAGTTTTCCTCCGATTTTGGATTTTTACCACATAGTAATACGTTTTGGGCTTACTGTTGGAATAATGGGACTTTAATAGTCATAATTGGGCAGTATAAATAGGGCGATATTATTATTATTATCCTCACATGCATAGATTCTTGTAAAAAAAAGTTACGATCATCATCATCATCATAGTGTGCTGTCATCGTGAACGATGGTAGCCAGAAAGTGGAGGAATGACTCAGCATCAGCACCTCTACCACTGTCTTTACAAGGTGGCTAATAATTGACAAGGGCCTCCAGAACCAAGCCAATGCTGGTCTACTCCCTTTTTATAGTCCCCCAGCCAGACTTAGGTTGATTTAGAAATACATTTAGAATTACATAACAAGGAAAAACTGCCTCATATCTGAGATTTGTAATTTAGTTAAGGCTCTGAAGCGTGATGCCGATATTGGGAAACGCATTTTTGCAAAACCGCACTTGCTAATTAACAATTGCAAGTCCACAAATTGGCACGTGTCTTGACCGTCTGATCTTCGAGATATGTACCGACATCAGTAGCTTGATCGGTAAGGCGGCGTACTTGCAACCTGGAGGTCGGTGGTTCAAGTCTCGGTTTCAGCGTAGATTTCTAGTAAAGCGAGTTTGAGTGTTTGTGTCATTGTGAAAGTGATTGACACAAATATGATAACTTTTTTTTTTTGGAGGAAATATTTCGAAAAACGTTATTGAAAATATTTGAAATATTGTAGGTATTTATTTTAAGAATATGATTTCAACATGAGATTAGCTTTAAGCATTAACCTAGCCTTGTGGTTTCTTTCCACTAAAGAGTGTTATTATTATTACAGAATGGTACCCCAGAGACTAGAAAAGGAAGAGGGTAAGACTAAACATCAGATGGGAAGATGCAATATTAAAATCAATTGGTCCAAAAAAAATTGAAAAATTCATCTTTTGGGTGGGATTCGAACCAATGGATCCCTACGTTACCTGGATTACCAGACTAGCGGGAGTATTTCCTACCACCTAAGCCTCAGAGTCTTATTATTATGTGGTCATAAACTCAAACTTGAGGAAAAATTAGGTTAGGTGGTAAAATATGCTTTGAGGATTAACCTGGCCTGGTGGTTACCTTCCACTAAATAGTATTATTATTATTATATTGAGGCGTTTTCTGACTTTAATTCATATCCTACGTATTTTCGCTGATAGGATCCTGTATCAAGGAGAACGGAGAAGAATACAGAAGTCCTGATTCATGGTTGACCTAGCAGTCCTAGAACAATGAACCATTCTTCTTCCAGTCCCAAGTTTTTAGAAAGTAAAAATAATAGTACTGTTCATGCTGAAATTTAAATTCAACCCAAGAACACACTGAGAAACAGAGAATGGCAGCAATTAAAAAAACCGCAGTTACAAAGTTACTATTATTGTAGGTTACAAACTATACAGGGTGGGGCAAAAGTCTGGAAACCCTGAATAACTTTCGAATGGCTTATCCGGTAAAATTAAATTTTTGTACGGTAAACCAGGGTAATAAGACCTTCTTTTAGAGTTGGGCCGATTTTTGTTACCGGCCCCCATGTCGGGGCCAGGGGGGCCAACTTCATTTTTTTAAATACGAACCCCCACTTTGCGACACATTTTTGGAAATGTCTTCAAATAAGAAATACATTGGTGCAAATTTTATTTTTTTATTATTAACAGTTTACAAATGGCGTCCATATTTGTGTATGCAGTGTAAAAGTCTGGAAACCCCTGAATAACTTTCGAATGGCTTATTTGGTAAAATTAAAATTTTATACGGTAAACCAAAGTAATAAGACCTTCTTTTAGAGTTGGGCCGATTTTTGCTATCGGCCCCCACGTCGGGGCCAAGGGGGCCAACTTCATTTTTTTAAATACGGACCCCCACTTTGCGACACATTTTTGGAAATGTCTTCAAATATCAAATACTTTGGTACAAGTTTTATTTTTTTAGTGTTAACTGTTTGCAAATGGCGTCCATATTTGTGTATGCAGTGAACTAAAGTCTGGAAACCCCTGAATAACTTTCGACTGGCTTATTTGGTAAAATTAAAATTTTATACGGTAAACCAAAGTAATAAGACCTTCTTTTAGAGTTGGGCCGATTTTTGCTATCGGCCCCCATGTCGGGGCCAAATATGGACGCCATACACAAATATGGACGCCATTTGCAAACAGTTAACATTAAAAAAATAAAATTTGCACCAAAGTATTTGATATTTGAAGACATTTCCAAAAATGTGTCGCAAGGTGGGGGTTCGTATTTAAAAAAATGAAGTTGGCCCCCTTGGCCCCAACATGGAGGCCGATAGCAAAAATCGGCCCAACTCTAAAAGAAGGTCTTATTACTTTGGTTTACCGTATAAAATTTTAATTTTACCAAATAAGCCATTCGAAAGTTATTCAGGGGTTTCCAGACTTTACACTGCATACACAAATATGGACGCCATTTGTAAACTGTTAATAATAAAAAAATAAAATTTGCACCAATGTATTTCTTATTTGAAGACATTTCCAAAAATGTGTCGCAAAGTGGGGGTTCGTATTTAAAAAAATGAAGTTGGCCCCCCTGGCCCCGACATGGGGGCTGGTAACAAAAATCGGTCCAACTCTAAAAGAAGGTCTTATTACCCTGGTTTACCGTACAAAAATTTAATTTTACCGGATAAGCCATTCGAAAGTTATTCAGGGGTTTCCAGACTTTTGCCCCACCCTGTATAATTGTTTAGACTGTTTAGAGTTTACACCCTTCAGCTCAGTGGTTAAGCACTCGCTTGCCATGCGGAATATCCCGGGTTCGATCGCGTGCAGACAAGAATTTGTATTCTTAATTTGGTTACAATTATTTATGAAGGATATACCTTCCGGTGCGCTCGTGTTGACCCACCACCTAAACGGGAAGTATTGTGTCACTTCTCGCCCATCAGAGGGGAGGCATACTACGGGATGGGCATCAGGCTACAACACAAACCACAAGCGTCTACAGTAGCTACTGTTTCATGGCTACGAAATAAAAAAATCTGGTGTAAACATCACACGACTTTCCTTATCATATTAGGAATGGGAACAGGCCCAAGAGCCACTGGTGACTCAAAGGTACCAGTTAGCCAAATTCGTAATCAGCACCTCAAAATCATTGGATTTGATATGTCACAATCCCCATCTAAGATGAATAATAAAAAAGTTAGTCAAAGCGGGTCCCCCCCCAAAATACCGGTAAATTGGGGCCGAGGTCCAAAAAGTTCAAGATATCAAAAAAATGATTAGAAGAGACCCCTATTATTTTTTTATTCTAAGAAAATCTTGTTCTCTAACTTTTTTTGTATCTTTAACCAATTCATAGAAACGGCGCTTGCGGTCAATATTTGCGGCCCTGCGGCCGCATTTTGCGGCCGATTTCAACCAAAAGTTTCGTGGTTTGTCTGGTGTATAAAATTGATTTGCATACCAAATTTCAAGTCTCTAGCTCTTACCGTTCTTGAGATATCCTGTTCACAGACAGACAGACAGACAGACGCACGGACCAATGGCTGAAAACAACTTTTTCGGTATCCTGAGGCTATGATTCGTCCAGAAATGTGAAAAACTGGGTAGGTCAAATTTTCGACGAATACAATACTTTCCTTATTATAGGATAAGGAAAGTAAAAAGGCTGTGAAACACTCATCTTTAAAAAAAAGGAAATCTATATCAAGTCAAGTTGAAGCGACTAACCGTTTATAGGTACTATTTAATTATTTGATTATTAAATGGGAATAACCTAATATACACAAACTACAAAATGTTACCCAATAAGACAGTTAAAACATTAAAAATAATATTATTTAATTTAATTTAAAATATTTAATGAAGTAGTCACCGTGGTCGAGTGAGTAGACGCGCTAGGTTTTGCAAGTTTCCACGCATGGTGACCTGGGTTCGATTCTCAGCGGGGCAGGAATTTTTCTGCTCTGATGTACTTGGATGTTCGGGGTCCACTCATTCCCCGTGAGGAAAAATGAGTAGCTGCTTTAATGTTAGCAGCGAGCGACCAGTGGCGGAGTTGCAGGCAAAAAAAAGTATAAGATAATTAAAGTGGTAAAGTCCTATGATTCTGCGCCACCCACTAAAAATTGTGGCATATTAACACAAAGAAAAAACATTATATTATTATTATTATTAATTGTTACAGTCATTGTCAGTAAACTTTACAATTTCAACAGTTGCTATTGTTTCAAACTCTCTCGAATATTTGATTCCATTTCATGACATTGTCTTTTCATTTGATGAGGTGAACTGTAGTTTTCTTTGGTTGTATTGTATCGTGTTTCGTTAAACTTTTTCATCTGGTCTGAAAACTTGAGTGTTTTCGATTGTTTTTTTTTTACAGATTGGTTTGTCTTCAGGTCCTTAGTCTATTTCTATTTGAAATAAACATTCTCGCAATGTCATTGTACCTACTGAGATAGTTCGAATCCCACCCAGTGCAAGAATTTTTCCTTATGATTGAAGACTTTGAATACTTCTTATTATTATTCAACACTTTATTACTTATATAAATGGACATATGTACAATACAAACAATTATTCCAACGAAAAAAAATGGAAACAATTTATACTATAAAAATGAAAAAGAATAGAAAAATATATAGTCCTAACTGAAGGGCGGGGTTATTGCCCATGACAATCTCTTCCACCCAACCCTTATGTTAAGCTTATGTCAAGTAAGTATTACTTTGATCACACACACACACTTCGGATCCTCGCCTTATGAGTTGAAATGGCGAGCAATGAAATCCAAAGAGATCCAAGAATAAAGAGTCAGACCGATACATGCGGAGAACTCGCTAACTTGCAAGTTCAAACTGGATCTGCTCTAAGGTCACTGTGCCATGGGCTAAACCAGGATATATAAAACTATATGTATACACATTATACGTATGTATACCAGGATATCTACAGATGTATTTAGGTACCCATGTGTATAATTGTACATCTATTATACTGTATTATACATATGTATACCAGGATATCTACAGATGTATTTAGGTACCCATGTGTATAATTGTACATTTATTATACAAGGATATCTACAGCTGTACATATTCCACCACATGTTTATTGTGTTTATACATACCAAAATATTTACAGCTGGATATTGTTTTATGTAATTTTTATATACTCTTTTTTATTGACAAAATCTAGACTTATACAACTAGATCTGTATAAGTCTAGATTTTGCTTATTGTCTTAGATGAGGAAAACTAATGCTAAGTCATGACTTAAGACCTCGATTTTGTTTTATTTTTCGCCCTAAGACACACGATATGTATGCTTAAGTTCATATACTCAAGTCAATTCATACACTCATAAGTTCATACTTATGAATTTCAAGTACGATGCTTGAAGCTCAAGTACATCTAATATTTGATAATGATTTCAAGTAGGAAGTGTAATGTACAAGGGAACATCCATAACCTTGTCTCTAGACATGCCATTGTTCGGTTCTTTGGTAGTTTACAAGATTACAAGTAGAGAACAAATTGAACAGAATGTATTTAGTTATGTTTTGTTGTTGAAAAAACGGTAAAATACAAACACCAGATTACATCCTTACTTCCCATTCTTTTTTATTTTAAACTAGCGGGCTGTCGCCCGCTTTGCGGGCCGAGGCATGGCCGTGAAAGCAAAAAATCCTTTTTCGCCAATGGCAGGTGTTGTAGTGGGAATTTCGAAAAATCCCGTCTTATTGCACATCTAGACTATAAGATAAAGCTACCTACCAAATTTCAGCTTCCTAGGACTTACGGTTTGGGCTGTAGAGCGATGATCAGTCAGTCAGTGACTTTGACATTTATATATAGAGATTAAGTAATAGAAAATCGTGTGATGTTTAGACCAGCAATAATTGTCTCCCTTTTTTTGAATTGGGGGTATAACGGCGATTTTAAGAGCATGGTCAAATCACGGCGAGAGTATTACGCAGGGAACTGACAAACCTACCAAATTTCAGCTTCCTAGGACTTACGGTTTGGGCTGTAGAGCGATGATCAGTCAGTCAGTGACTTTGACATTTATACAGGGTGAGCATAAAGTCTCACCCCACCCCCCCGTATCTCGAGAATGGCTGAAAATACAAGAAAACGCAAAAACCCATATTCCTTAATTTTTAGGAGGATTAATTTTCAGCCAAAAAAATTTTGCCTACACGGCCCCAGTCAGGCTGGGCATGGACCAACTTTAAAATCTTAAATAGAATGGTATGTCTTGTGGCATATTGTTTTAAAGGTCTCATAGAGAAAAGTTCATTACAACAAATTTCAGTGAGCTACAACTTACCGTTCTTGAGATACAGGGTCGAACGTCCTGCGTAATATCCATATATTTTGACCTATAACTCGTTAACCATAAATTATAGAAAAATTAAATTTGTTGATAATAACTCCTTATGACAAGCCCTGTCGAAAAAGGTATAACTTGACATACTCTGTTGATATTAGTTTCTGGTCGATTTCGTCAGCCAGCCGGACGAACAGTCCGAAAAATTTTAATGAAAAAACAAATCAAGTTTTAACTTGTTCGAAAGTTCTTGCCATAAGGAGTTATTATCAACAAATTTCATTTTCCTGGAATTTACGGTCAACGAGTTATAGGTCAAAATATATGGATATTACGCAGGACGTCCGACCCTGTATCTCGAGAACGGTAAGTCGTAGCTCACTGAAATTTGTTGTAATGAAATTCTCTCTATGAGACCTTTAAAACAATATGCCACAAGACATACTATTCTATTTAAGATTTTAAAGTTGGTCCATGCCCAGCCTGACTGGGACCCTGTAGGCAAATTTTTTTTTACTGAAAATTAATCCCCCCAAAAATTAAGGAATACGGGTTTTTGCGTTTTCTTGTATTTTCAGCCATTCTTGAGATACGGGGGGTGGGGTGAGACTTTATGCTCACCCTGTATATAGAGATTAAGTAATAGAAAATCGTGTGATGTTTAGACCAGCAATAATTGTCTCCCTTTTTTTGAATTGGGGGTATAACAGCGATTTTAAGAGCATGGTCAAATCACGGCGAGAGTATTACGCAGGAAACTGACAAACCTGTTACCCACATTAACCTCACCCAGCCTATGTTAGGCCGAAATGCCAGTATCACGAAGTCTTCACCTCGCTGGACGTTACTTCACATCGGTGATTCTACGAGAACTGGTGCATTCAACACGTAGCCAAAAAGGGAGACAACTTTCTTTAATTTCCAATATTTCCATACTCTCATTACCTAAAGAAGCCTTTAAGACCTTTAAGTTCTATTAGTTTGTCTATAGTATCTTTTATTTCTCTTTTTCCAGATGGACTCCGCTTGTTTTCCTCGCGTAAAATAACCCCGGAGTGTCCGCCATCTTGTCCGCCATTTTGAATCGACAGCAGAGACACCTGACGGCACTCTCAGGAGTATGATGACTGCCACTGTCGTAGCCAGCGCTAATACTGACGCCTCCTATGGGTGAGTCTATTATTATTAACATTTTTATTACATATTGTCTCTATTGTATATCACTTATAACATTTGTTCTGTACCATCTGTAAGTTCACCTTTTTCTATTGATTATATCGGTAGAATACTTTAATATAATTATATCAGTAGAATAACTTATTCTATAGATTATATCAGTAGAATATCATGGATTATATGTATAGATATTAGACCAATAGAAATATGAGATGCTCTGCCCTGTAGATCTTGGCGTCTTGGATTAGGAGAAACAAGTTAATTGACAATTACCATCAGGTGTAGAACTATGTTGTCTACCAAATGGCATTGGCAGAAACAAGATTAATTGACAATTATCATCAGGTGTAGAACTATTTCGTCTACCAAATGGCATTTGTAGAATGCGGTGTTGAGAGTTATTATCACCTGATAGTAGTGGATGTTGTAGAATTCTTCTTTGGAAAGAATGTCATCAATGTGAGTTCTTGTTTCTTGTTGGTGTTGTGTTCTGTTGCGAGATATTGACTATTGTTGTCTTTTGTTGATGTTATTTTGGTTGTCGTGATCTGTTGCTAGATATATTGTTGTCTATTGTTGATGTTATTTTGGTTGTCGTCAACTGTTGCTAGATATATTGTTGTCTTTTGTTGATGTTATTTTGGTTGTCGTCAACTGTTGCTAGATATACGAGTACTGTTGTCTTTTCTTGATGTTATTTTGGTTGTCATCAACTATTGCTTGATATATTGTTGTCTTTTGTTGGTATTATTTTGGCTGTCGTCAACAGTTGCTATAGATACTCGGGTATTGTTGTCTTTTGTTGCTGTTATTTTGGTTGTCGTCAACTGTTGCTAGATATATTGTTGTCTATTGCTTGGTATGGACTATGATTGTTACTTTCAATGCATTGTCAATTATTATTATTATTTTGCTGTTGTTACGTTCTAGTGTTATCTTAGAAACTATTAACTCTATTAAGTTGTTGTTGTAACCAGCTTGGCTTCAGCTTCTCTATTAAGTAATTCCGCAATTAATCGCTGGTACCATATCTCGAAGTATTGCAATGTCGTCTACCAGTTCATTTACTTTTCTTGGACTTAGCTCATCCTCTGGCTTTGTTTACAACATTCCCTAGTATGAGTCTAGCGCAGCACAGCTTCGGGATAGAGCTGTTTCTCGTTTCCTGAACTTTATTACGACTTGTCAACAAACAATAGTGCTGCCCGAGTTCAGACCAAACCGGGCAACCAGTTTCTGGTAGCGAATCCCAATCGCGGTTAACCGGTTTCTGCTCGTATCACACATGTCTCTCGCTATCATATGCGAGTGTATATGTCTCTCGGTTACCTTATCATGTGTCTCTTCGACTCTCGTAATGCCTGATTGATTGGCTCGGGATTCGGTTCCGTCGTTTGTGTATATTTTTATTTATGGCTATAACGGCATGATTCTCACACTGTGAGCTCTTCCACCCAACCGAAATTTTCATCTGTTTCTCAATGTGTTCCATTCCCTACTAGATTCAAGTTTGTAATCTTACAGGTAGCGACCGACCTCAGTAGCTTGATCGATAAGGCGGCGGACTTGTATAGTCAGGACGGGAATTCAACGTTCCGTTCGCTGGGAATCGTACCAGCCAGCCACATTAACCTCACCCAGCCTGGGTAGGGCCGGAACGGCCAACCTCACGTATTTAGAGGGAACAGAATTTTCTGTGTTAAAAGTCTGCTCCAACCGAGAATCGAACTCAGGATCTCTGGACTACGGGCAGTGCTCACTACCGTTAGGCTGCGGAGGCTGGATTTTTTAGTCTAATCTGGATATAAGAGAATTGAATATTATAAAAACCTGGATAAAAGAGAAATTTCCAGGTCAAATTTACCTCTCTCTCCCTCTCTAGAGGAAAATAACCCCTTTTTAAGAGAACCCTAGATATAAGAGAATAAAAATTCCGGTTTTTTAAGTTCTCTTATATCCACTTTCAACTGTATTTCCGCTCATCACGCAATTAATTACTCAATATTCAAACTCGCGTTGTTAAATTTTTGTTTTAATTTGGACTTGAACCAACGACCTCCAGGTTACAAGTCCGTAGCTACCGAGGTCGGTTAATTGTTTATGGTTTATGGTCATACTCATACTACACGTGATTTGTTTGCTTGGCTTGATTTTATCTACCAGCTGTGACAGACAGCTAGTCTCATTTGTCCTCACGAGGATTCTTTGTTTCAAGTCACCTCTGAAAGAGCCTCATTGTATTCGGGTGTCAGTCCTCTACCTCATTAGTGTCTTGTGTGTTCACTTGGTGTCTATTATAATTACTATTTGTATTACTTCCGATAATTTCTAACATTAGAAGCCTAATATCGTTTTTGTAAAAATACATAATAATATTTTTTTGCTCCGATTTCATATTATATCTGGACAGTTCATAACCTCCTGAACAACTTTGGTTCTGTGTCTGTCGCTCTGTTAAATGCATTCCTTGTAACGCGCAAATCTCAGAAACTACTCCACATATTTCAAAGAAATTTTGTACACATGCAGGTGACGATTTGTAGATGTTCCCATTTTGTTTTATTTTTTTATTAGAGCTTAACGCTGACGACAATAACGTCGTTTTTCAACTGTATGGTCATACACGACGGGGGGTTTTACCCTCCATTCGCAGGAAACTTACAAACCTGCTACCCACATTGACCTCACCCAGCCTGGGTTGGGCCGGAATGACAGCATCACGAAGTCTTCACACGATGGACGTGGCTTAACTTCGGTGATCCTACGAGAACCGGTGCATTCAACGCGCCATCGACGCTGGCATCGACCCATTTTAAATCCAATGTACTTCTACTTCGCACTTACTGTTCTTGGTGATAGACCTTTAACTTTTTACTTAAACGATTACAGCTCGTAATCCCGATTTTTATGAAATTTTAGTATTTTTTAATAAAATTCGATTGAGCTTTGATATTTCAGAAAATCCGAAATTTTGGTCAAAAAATTGCAAAAATAATGTCTTCAACTTGCCGATACATTTGTGGAATCTAGAATGTAGGAAAAAAAGGTATTCTGCCATATGTTTTTTATTTATGATTGCCTCAAATCTCAAAATTGCCCCGTGTGTACAATGTGAACCAATCAAGAGGAAGTATTGTGTCAACAATTGGCAGTGTCTTTTTAACCATTGAACTATTATTACTTTCAAGTATCATTGGGTGGCGCATGGGTTGGGCTGTGCCAGTCAGTGTTTTGCATTATGTCATCAACATTGACATAGACGTGGTTTGGCTTGGTTGTCAACCTTGCACAGTCAACCCAGTCTCTCTCTCTCTCTCTCTCTCTCTCTCTCTCTCTCTCTCTCTCTCTATCTCTCTCTCTCTCTCTCTCTCTCCCCTCTCTCTCTCTCTCTCTCTCTCCCCCTCCCCCCCCTCTGTTCCCATCTCTGTCTCTTTGTTTTGAATGTCTGCCAGTTGATCTTGGTTTAACCCCTTGTAGATATCTATAAAACTTGTAGACATATAAAACAAAATTAAGAAGAAAATAATAAATGAAATAAAATGGAATAAGAAGTAAAAATGAGACATAATATTCATACAAGATTAAGAATATATAATATAAGAAGATAAATGAAACACCCCCTAAAAGTACAACAGATATTGTACTTCAAGGGGATTTTAATGAAGAAAAAAAATGTGAAATGAAATAAAATTTATTTATTATTATTTATTATTATCACTTGATACTAGTTGTAGTTATCTCCTCAAGAGTACAGGAGTACTTAATAATAAGATATAGACGATAATAATACTGTGTATTTATAAGCACTCGCTTGCCATGCAGAAGGTCCGGTTTCGATCCCCGTGCCGACAAAAAATTGTATTCCTAATTGCTTACAGTTGTTTGTAAGGGGTACCTTCCGGTGCGCTCGTTTTGACCCAGCACCTGAATGGGAAGTATTGTGTCACGTCTCGTCCATCAGAGGGGAGGCATACTACGGGATGGGCAGGCTACAACACAGACCTCAAGCGTCTACAGTAGCTCCTGTTTCATGGCTACGAAAATAAAAAGTCGGTGTAACACTCCATCTTTAAAAAAAATAATATAATAACTTAAAATAAAACAATTATTATTACTAGATTTCGTGTTATCTGGTTTCTATCATTTCATAAATGTCCCTAAGAAGGGTACCAATTAACCACCCTGGATAATCTGGTTTTCATAATATCCTTTCATCTGAATCAATCGGCTTTCTTTGTACCAACACATGTTTACGATTAGCTAGAATTAATAAACCTTAAGTGAAGTAAGGTTTGTAGCTATTTGGTTGGTTGGTAATCTTTCTTCCATCACCATTACTTTTTTTTAAAAGATGAGTGTTTCACAACCTTTTTTTAATTCGTAACCATGAAACAGGAGCTACTGTAGACGCTTGTGGTCTGTGTTGTAGCCTGTCCATCCCGTAGTATGCCTCCCCTCTGATGGGCGAGAAGTGACACAGTACTTCCCATTTAGATGCTGGGTCAACACGAGCGCACCGGAAGGTATCCCTTACAAACAATTGTAAACAAATTAAGAATACAAATTTTTGTCGGCACGGGGGATCGAACCCGGGACCTTCCGCATGGCAAGCGATTGCTTAACCACTGAGCTAATCGCGCGCTCGTCAATACTAATGTCAAAAAAAAAACGAAAAGAAAAAAAAAAAAAAAAAAATGAAGGAAAAAAATATATCACTAAAGTTGATATAATGCACCGTAGTTCCTTGGTATCTCGACGTGCCCATGCAATGGGTCAATGGTAATGACCATCTCATGTATGTAGGTGACGACACGACACACATCACGTGGGTCAAAATCGCTACAATTTACTGATCATAAAAAAATGTATTATCTACATAAAAATATACATGCCGCATTTGATATACGTATGTACCTATATGTACATATTGTACATAGCAGTAGACTTGTCCCAATGTGCCATATTTGGTATGGTACCAACATCATGTATATCAGAAATAGTATATGTATTTGAAAGTATTTATTTAAAAAAATGGATAACACATCGAAATCGATTCAAATCTAACTTGAGTCAGACATCTGACTACATAATTTTAGCATACATTGGACTTGTCATACCCACATGTTCTGCAGAGATCTAGTTGACTTGCTAAGAAGTCTAAGAACTGCTCTTTTCGCAAATGCTAAATGTTTATAGTCTGGCTCAGGGACTATAAACAGGGAGTAGACCAGCAGTCTGGCTGGGGGACTATAATCAGGGAGTAGACCAGCAGTCTGGCTGGGGGACTATAAACAGGGAGTAGACCAGCAGTCTGGCTGGGGACTATAAACAGGGAGTAGACCAGCAGTCTGGCTGGGGGACTATAAACAGGGAGTAGACCAGCAGTCTGGCTGGGGGACTATAAACAGGGAGTAGACCAGCAGTCTGGCTGGGGGACTATAAACAGGGAGTAGAATAGCAGTCTGGCTGGGGGACTATAAACAGGGAGTAGACCAGCATTGGCTTGGTTCTAGGGGCCCTTGTCAATTATTAGCCTCCTTGTAAAGACAGTGGTAGAACTGCTGAGTCATTCCTCCACTGTCTGGCTACCATCGTTCACGATGACGCCACCCTATGATGATGATGATGATGATGATGATAAAATGGTTTTTTACACATGTTTAAGACTAGGTTGTACAATATACAATACAATACTCTGTTTATCCTGCAAGAGTGAGACTAAAGAGTCCCTTTACTCTCACAGTCAAACCAAAGTCTCATTCATTGGTGTGTATCATTTAGATTTTCATTATTTACCTCTTTATTATTATTTCGTAAACTAGATTGCCTTTTTCTTCAAACTTTCATCGATTATTCTAAATTCTTGATAAAGGAATTAGGTGTGCTAGGAATGGTTTTCGTGGGCAACTGTCTAACAAGCTGAATCAGCGAAGAAGATACTATAGTAAACTGAACGGATAGTGGTATTGTCTTACAGGGAAGACCCCCAATTCCTGACCTACAACCACACCACTGGTATTCTCTCACAGGGCAGAGCCCCAATTCCTGTCCTACAACCATATCACTAGTATTCTCTCACAGGGCAGAGCCCCAATTCCTGTCCTACAACCACACCACTGGTATTCTCTCACAGGGCAGAGCCCCAATTCCTGTCCTACAACCACACCACTAGTATTCTCTCACAGGGCAGAGCCCCAATTCCTGACCTACAACCACACCACTAGTATTCTCTCACAGGGCAGAGCCCCAATTCCTGTCCTACAACCACACCACTAGTATTCTCTCACAGGGCAGAGCCCCAATTCCTGTCCTACAACCACACCACTAGTATTCTCTCACAGGGCAGAGCCCCAATTCCTGTCCTACAACCACACCACTAGTATTCTCTCACAGGGCAGAGCCCCAATTCCTGTCCTACAACCACACCACTAGTATTCTCTCACAGGGCAGAGCCCCAATTCCTGTCCTACAACCACACCACTAGTATTCTCTCACAGGGCAGAGCCCCAATTCCTGACCTACAACCACACCACTGGTATTGTCTTACAGGGAAGGCCAACATGGCCAGAATATCACAGGGCGACCCACGTTTTGATCTTGACGAGTCCCCATATGGAAATTTTGCCTGAGCCTCCCACACTTGACTTAGCTCACAGGAAGTTGATCCTAGATCTGTCGAGCTTTTCTCTGGCGTCCAAAGAAAACGTTTACCTGAAAAGCCAATAATTGAAACACCTATCTTTTATTAAATAAAATTTACCAAAAAAGTTCTTAACCACTGTGCTTAGTGGTTAAGCACTCGCTTGCCATGCGATAGGTCCCGGGTTCGAAACCCCGCGCCAACAAAAAATTGTATTCAAAATTTGCTTACAATTGTTTTTAAGGGATACCTTCCGGTGCGCTCGTGTTGACCCAGCACCTAAATGGGAAGTATTGCGTCACTTCTCGCCCATCAGAGGGGCGGCATACTACGGGATGGGCAAGCTACAACACAGACCACAAGCGTCTACAGTAGCTTCTGTTTCATGTCTACGAAATAAAAAAAGTCTGTGAAACACTCATCTTAAAAACAAAATACAACTTCTCACTTATGTGTTTATGCTGATTTTTTTTTAAAATTAAATCTGCTCATTGGTGACTATGGTCTTGGGTTACAATCTTCTGAAGCTACAGTCCATACAGTTTTTTTTTTTTTAATTCATAATAAACGGCCTATACAATATTTGGCCTATCTAGCTTAATGTATAATAATACTTATAGTCTAGCTGGGGGACTATAAACAGGGAGTAGACCAGCAGTCTGGCTGTGGGACTATAAACAGGGAGTAGACCAGCAGTCTAGCTGGGGGACTATATAAACAGGGAGTAGACCAGCATTGGCTTGGTTCTGGGGGCCCTTGTCAATTATTAGCCTCCTTGTAAAGACAGTGATAGAAGTGCTGAGACATTCCTCCACTGTCTGGCTACCATCGTTCACGATGACATCACCCTATGATGATTCGTCATATAGGGTGGCGTCATCATGAACGATGGTAGCCAGACAGCGGAGAAAGGACTCAGCACTTCTACCACTGTCTTTACAAGGAGGCTAATAATTGACAAGGGCTTAATATACATATAATGCTTGTTAATATTTATGTTACTTGTACCTGTTATTGTAAAGTTAATACTAATAAACTAGCTTATTATACATATAATGCTTATAAGAGACTGACTATAACACCTGTTGTTCCTTTATTTAGGAACTGTTCATTTCCAGAATCTTGCGAGGGGCGGGTCCCAATCTCCGTTTTGTGCTATTATTATTATTATCATTGAGTTAGGAAAATTATGGATAGTTCGTGATGGTCCGTAGGAACATATTGTTCTCGTAGAACCTTGCGATTAAAGTCTGACTCTGACCAAACCAAACCAGCTCCAAGTTCAAGACAGACTGGCCAGATCTAACTGATCCTGTTCACCAGATCTATAGTATATCTGTCTACTAGATATGTATGTATTGGATCTAACTGATCCTGTTGACCAGATCTAGTATATCTGTTTACTAGATAATATAATATGTATGTATTGGATCTACTAGATACTAGGTATCACGTAAAATTTTCTATAATAATAATAACACTCTTTAGTGGAAGGAAACCACCACGCGAGGTTATTGCTCAAAGCATTTTCTACCACCTAACCGTCAGAGTCTTATTATTATGTGGTCACAATCTCAAATTAATGAGGAAAAATTCTTGCACTGGGTGGGATTCGAACCAATGGATCCCTACGCTACCTGGATTACCAGACCAGCGCGTTAACCACTTGACCACCAGTGCACACTTACCAAGTTCTATCTTTGGACCAAGAACCAGATACCACTGGTACCTGGTTCACCGCAAGAGATCATTGCTTCTTGTTCTGAGCCATTCGGTTCTTTCAAAGGATGTAGAATCCGTGAGTGTACTGATGCTGTCGTAGGATCCGTGATGTTCGTGGTCTCAGCAGTCTGGACTCCGTGGAATTGGAGAGAGAGAGAGAGAGAGAAGAGGGAGGGAGGGAGGGAGGGAGGGAGGGAGGGAGGGAGGGAGAGAGGGGAGAGAGAGAAGGGAGAGAGAGAGAAGGGAGAGAGAGAGAAGGGGAGAGAGAGGAAGGGAGAGAGAGAGAGAAGGAGAGAGAGAGAGAGGGGGAGGAGGAGAAAGGGGAGAGAGAGAAGGAGGAGAGAGAGAAGGGAGAGGAGAGAGAGAAGGGAGAGAGAGAGAGAAGGGAGAGAGAGAGAAGGGAGGGAGGGAGAGAGAGAAGGGAGGAGGGAGGAGGGAGAGAGAGAGGGAGAGAGAGAGGGAGGGAGGGGAGAGAGAGAAGGGAGAGAGAAGAAGGAGAGAGGGAGAGAGAGAGAAGGGAGAGAGAGAAGGGAGAGAGAGAGAAGGGAGAGAGAGAAGGGAGAGAGAGAGAAGGGAGAGAGAGAGAGGGAGAGAGAGAGAAGAGAGAGAGAGAGGGAGAGAGAGAGAGGGAGAGAGGAGAGAGGGAGGAGGAGAGAGAGAGAGAGAGAGAGGAGGAGAGAGAGAGAGAGAGAGAGAGAGAGGAGGGAGGAGAGAGGGAGGGAGAGAGAGGGAGAGAGAGAGAGAGAGAGAGAGAGGAGAGAGAGAGAGAGAGAGGAGAGAGAGAGAGAGAAAGGGAGAGAGAGAGATTACATTTATGTTATATCTATGTTTCCCATATATCCAGTGCTATTATATCCAAGTTCGACTGTATAAACAAAGATGACAGTGCGACCACACACTCCCTCCCCCTCACAAGTCTCCCAGCCTGGGTGGGGTGGGAGTGGGACACACCATTACACCCAGTAAATTACATGGGTGCCGACACTGAACCAATCACATTCCTCCCACTACTCTATTTCTTGATCGGGAATGGAAATGTCAGAAAACTTGTCAACCAATAAATCGTGCACTTAAGTGGGTCTGACCATCAAATCGTGCACTTAAGTGACTCTGGATAGTTTTAATGTCGGCGATATAGCACCCACCCCGCACTGGCTTTGTCCAAGTAACTTTTATCTGTAGAGATTTTAGTACAACTTTTATTTATACATATTTTTAATGTCTAATTTAATGTGAGCCACTGTAAATATGGTTTTCTACATGGGAGCTTATCATAATTATTTCGAAGTAGATTCCGCTATGAGTTCTTTTTGCCCACTGTCAAAAAAAAGTAATCTCGTGTTCAATTTTTTGTTGAAACCATTTTTGTTTTGGATAATGTGAATTTAATAAATAAGGGTTGGGTGGAAGAGATTGCCATAGGCAATAACCCCGCCCTTTAGTTAGGACTTACGTATTTATCTATTTCTTTCCATTTTATTGTTTATATTGTTTCCATTTTTCTTTTTTTTATAGTAATTATTTGTATTGTAGTATATGTTTTTTTATGTTTTAATTTGGTTTGTTTTATATCTGCTGGGGAAAAAACAGATTCCTTTACTTTTGGAAATGATTTATTAGTCAATACAAGACCAGGTGGGTTTGAACGGAAATGTCAACCTCACGTTCTTTATTTTTTGGTCAGAAAATTCTGCCAAAAGCGAGAATTGAACTCGAAATCTCTGGACCACGGACATCTCTGAACAACCCATTTGAAAGTATGTACTCAAGTCACCATGAGATGTGCAGCATCTTCTCTTCCTAGGAACCTTTAGTAGGCTAGTCGCCTGGTCCAAAGGGTCCTGAACAGTTCGCCGGATCCCGTAATGTAAGATTCAGTGTCTTTCTCTTCCCTTGGGTCTCCTGCATATACAGGGTGTCCCCACAGCCCGGGTCCCGTAATGTAAGAATCATTGTCTGTGCGTGTCTGTCACTGCCTTTGCTTGGGTCTCCTGCATATACAGGGTGTGCCTACAGCCCGGGTCCCGTAATGTAAAAATCATTGTCTGTGCGTGTCTGTCACTTCCTTTGCTTGGATCTCCTGCATATACAGGGTGTTCCTACAACCCGGGTCCCGTAATGTAAGAATCATTGTCTGTGTGTGTCTGTCACTTCCTTTGCTTGGGTCTCCTGCATATACAGGGTGTTCTACAGCCCGGGTCCCGTAATGTAAGAACGTTTCCAGAAAGGCATGGATGTAAAGGTAAAGGGCCCTGAAGTAATGCGAAAGCGGTTCCGGGGCACACTTACCTTTTAAAAAAGAAGTTACACAACTGGTTTTCAGCAGTCCTCCATTCTTAACTATCTTTTCATATTTTCATAGCAATCCAATCCTAAGGTTTTTTATAAGTTGGTTGCAATATTTTAAGGTCGGTCTTCCACTTTTCATTAAGGGCGAAATTAATAGACAACATCGATAACTTAAGTCAATGTTTAGAGTCGGTTTTCCATATCTTACACAGTACCTACGCAATCCGTGACTTAGCACCACAGAGGTATTACAAAACGTCTATTAATTGTAATAATAATATATCATTTGTTTTATTTATTTTTTATATACAGAGGACCCATCCTAAGCCATTTTTATTTGGCTTCTAAGATTTCGCCCTAAATAACCAGAAAATGCCCACAAAGTACTCCAGAGCATTGTCTATTGTAAGAGACGTTCTTTTTCACCTCAGACTGCGACGCATTGAAGGGCCACCCTGTATGATCGTGGTTTCCTCAACTACTCAGGTCCCACATCCTCTCTTATATATCGGTGTTATCGGTATTACAGTATCCTCATTTATCCTATTATTATTCTTTCTATATCCTCACGACCGGTTGCTTCGTCGCCCCAAATGGACCGTTAAATATTATTTTATGTATAATTCTATTCTATTCTAAAAAAAAAATATTCTATACGCTGAAACCGGGACTTGAACCACCGACCTCCAGGTTACAAGTCCATCGCCTTACCGTTCAAGCTACTGAGGTTGGTAATATTATTTTACATATAATATTTGTACTTATATAATATTTATAATGTTATTGTTATTCAAAACATTGCAATGAAATGATGTACAAATAAAGCACGAATCTTGTTTAAAAAATAATAATAATGGACTCGTTAAACTTTAAACTTCTACTTGCTCATTATTTAGTTCATTATTGGTGGACATTCAACCAATTAGATTATGTTGGTCGGACCAACATTAAAATCCCGATTAAATTTTAATTCAAAATTTTTGTGGCGTTTCCCTTTGCATCAATAACACACAGCCAATTAGAGAGCTCGATTAGAGACAAACAATATTTTTCCACTGTTTCAAAACTGCCTCTGAAAAAAGAACTCGATTAGCACTACTAAGCAACAGAATAATCAGTCAATTTCTCCATTTGTGTTAATGAGAGATTAACTACTACTCCCTTAGAACTCGAAGTCAGTCAGTTTCTCCATTTGGCTTAATGAGAGATTAGCTATTGCTTCCTTAGAACTCTGAATCTGTCTATTACTCCATTAGGTTTAATGAGAGATTAGCTAATACTCCATTGGAACTCTGAATTAGTCTATTGTTCCATTAAACTTAATGAGAGTTTAGCTAATACTCCCTTATTAGAACTATGAATCAGTCGATTTCTCCAATAATCGACTTGATGGGAGTTTAGCTAACGTTCCATTATCTCTCGGGACTACCCAATTGGCCCTGAGTATATATTGTCCCATTATCATTCTGATAGGATGATGCATTTCTTTCGGTACATCCTTGGGTACTTTCTTGCATAATTCTATTTCCATGGGATGTGTGTCCTCCTATTGTTTTGTTGGCGTTTGTTTTATTGGGTGTTAGTTAGTCATTTTTCTAACCATCACCTGGTAGGTTGTTAGTGCTGTGACGATACTCGGTTGTGCTAAGAAAAAGTTGTCAGAGAGGTCACATCACTGATGTCTCTAAGGGTTGGGTGGAGATTGTCAGAGACAATAACCCCGCCATTTAGTTAGGACATCGGCATAAATTTTATCCATGTTGTTTATTTTTTTCTTGTGTATTTTTATACGGTCAATTTTGTATTTTAATTTTTACCATTGTTTGTTTGTACATATTTATGTCCTTTTAATAAAGAGTTGAATAATAATGTCTAGCTTCTTAGTGTGTACCAAAACTTGTTCTTGTTTCATGACGCGAATCGTTAGGTTTTTCGCCTTTTTCAAATTCAGTAGAATCCCTCTAACTCGATATTCCAAGGGACAGAAGCGTTTTTTCGAGTTATCGAGAGTTTCGAGATATCGGGATTTCAATTAAGGAGCCAAGTTCGACAAGAGCCAAAGAATTCTTTCGTGTAAACGGGATTTTTGACCTCTCGCGATTTCGAGTTAGCGAGACTATACATGCTGTACTTTTTTGTTCAAATTAGTAGTGATTTCAGTCATTATATTTACGCGTTTTTTTAACTATCATTTATGTTTTTTTTGGAAGACTTATGAAAGAAATTAGGACCAAATTATGAAACAGGATTAGATTTATAGACATAGACAAATTAATAGACAAATCCTATCACAAGTCATTGCTAAACGTTGGTTTTCCCTATCTTACACAGTACGCAATCCGTGACTTCGTCACAGAGGTATTTTATTTATTATTCATCGTATGAATTTTTTTTATCAAATATTCGTGAGGAGATCAATCGGGATAATTTGGCGTCTGGTTGTAGTATGTTTAGCGTTACCCAGGTGCACTATATGGGGAACAATACTACTCACATCCATTTTACAGAGCTATTACAAAAACGCCTATTAATTCCGCCCTAAATCTAATCCTGTTTCATAATTTGGCCCTTAGTTTCATCCTTTCAAAATGAACTTTTTCGTGGGCACCGCTTTTATCTTATTTTTCATCAAGATGGCGGCCTTTTCGGCTAAAGGTTCCCTTCCGGTGATGTGTTAGTGCTGGTAGTGTGTTGGTGTGATCATTATGTGCATTATTCACCAGATTTGTGGCAACCTCAACGTGTTGAACGTGTTCAACCTTGTTTGGTGAGTTGTGTTCACGGAAACATTCATATGGGCAATTCTATTTTCGTTTATATATTTTCATAAGTCTAATAATAACAAAAAAATGAGAAGTTATAATATTTTCCCACCGGCCGGCGCCGCGCCTGGTGAGTCCACTGGTATAGTCAAGTGGTTAAGGCACTAGTCTGGTAACCCAGGTAGCTTAGGGAGCCGTTGGTTCAAATCCCACGCAGTGCATGAATTTTTCCTCTTTAATTTGAGTTTGTGACCACATAATAATAATACTATGAGGGTTTCACAGCCTTTTTTTTATTTCATAGCCATGAAACAGGAGCTACTGCAGACGCTTGTGTGGTCTGTGTTGCAGCCTGCCCATCCCGTAGTATGCCTCCCCTCTGATGGGGAGGCACACACAATAATAACACTCTTTAGTGGAAGGTAACCACTAGGCGAGGTTAATGTTCAAAGCATTTTCTACCACGTAACCCTCAGAGTCTTATTATTAGGTGGTCATAAACTCAAATTAATGAGGAAATTTTTATACACTGGGTGGGATTCGAACCCACGGATCCCTACGCTACCTTGAGTACCAGACTAGTGCGTTAACCACTTGACTACCAGTGCACAGTCAGTGGTACCACAGACTACCACAGTCACAGTCCTGACACAGCAATAACCGAAATTCTTAATTTGGTTACAATTGTTTGTAAGGGATACCTTCCGGTGCGCACGTGTTGACCCAGCATCTAAATGTGAAGTATTCTGTCACTTCTCGCACATCAGAGGGGAAGTATACAGGGTATATTACGGGATGGGCAGGCTACAACACAGACCAGAAGCGTCTACAGTAGCTCCTGTTTCATGGCTACGAAATAAAAACGGCTGTGAAACACTCATCCTAGCCGCTCAATTTCTATCGCCAAGTGTAATACGATGTAAACCAATCACGAGGAAGTATTGTGTGCATAATTGGCAGTGTATTTTATTTATGTTTTCATGAATCATGTAAATTGAATTGGTCTACTAGTAGATGATTGTGAGCATCTTCTTTGTGGTTAGAAAATTATTTGAAAGCGACCAAACCACATGCGAGTTCATTCATTCCGAAAGCACTGAACTAGTCGTTATACTGGGTGCCTACAATAGCAGATAAGCTGAAAAAGCGTGTATTTTATGATAAATGATTGGGTGGAAGAGATTGCCATAGGCAATAACCCCGCCCTTTATTAAGGACGTATGTATTTATCTATTTGTTTGCATTTTATTGTTTAAAGTTTATGTTGTTTCCATTTTTCTATTATTTTTTATAATAATTATGTGTACTGTACATATACAGAGTGTCCACTTTTAATGTGCGCCATAGGAAAAATACATGTAAAAACAGTTTTTCGTGTCTCAAAAGTCGCCATTAAGTATTTTAATTAAACCAAATAGGTTAACTCATGTATTTTTATCTGAGAAATCCACTGGTGGTAATTTCATACACCTGGAACTTACAGTTAAAAAGTTAAGGGTTCGAAATCCGAGAAATGTGTTATGTTTGAAACTCAACATTTTTGTACAATTGGATACTCTATTTTATGTATTTTTTCACGAGAAATTGATTGGTAATATTTTCAATTACCTGGGGTTTACAGTTAAAAAGTTCTGGGTTCGAAACCGAGTAATTGCCTTATGTTTGAAACTCAATATTTTCGTACACCCTTCCTGGAAATGCTGCTTGTAAAAACTCTTTGACTAATCTTGAGTTGTGGGCTTAACAACCGTCCATTTGACCTCCTTGTTCATGAAATAGGTCCATTAATCACAAATGTTGTAGGTGAAAGAGAAATTTTTTTTCAAATGGACGGTTGTCCAGCCCACAACTCAAGATTAGTCAAAGAATTTTTACAAGCAGCATTTCCAGGAAGGGTGATAGCTCACAATGGTGATATTGATTGGGCAGCAAGATCACCCGATCTATCCCCAAATGACTTTTTTCTTTGGGGTTACCTAAAAACAATACTTTATCACGAAGGTAAAACATACCCCAATGTAGAGGCATTGAAAGATGCCATCACCCAAGCATGCAACAACATAACAGCACGTCAATTGGCAAATGTTCGCAATGAATTTTACGACAGATTGGGATATTGTGTTGCTGCTGATGGAGATATCTTTGAAAATCGAATCTAACTTCAATATCAGTAAGTGCCTACCCATAAACTGATTATCAGTTGTCCTTTTTTACAAAGTCATGTATTCAAGTTTAAAACACGCCTTTTTTCAGTAGGTCTTCTTCGGACAAAACAAGCAGAAATCGTTATTTCTATT
>CM044960.1:2764105-2886767 GCA_024516035.1 Bactericera cockerelli | reverse complement strand
TATATGTCATATTTATGTATGTAGTAGACACTTGCCAATCACTGTAAATTGGTTTAACGTACATCATAGCCAATAATCCTATAGGACCTACTGGTAGTCCTGTATGTTGGTTCAACAAAGTGTATCGAATGCAGAAAACGTCAGTCAAACAGATGTTTGTTAGACTGCATATCGGACGAATGCACCTTATTCATAAGTAGATCACATACATCAGACGTTCCACTGTGTTTACATTGATCCGATATATCTGACTTACCTATATGAGGTATGTATATGTGTCAGAGAACATTGATCAGATACATCTGACTTACCTGTATCAGATATGTATATGTGTCAGATTTCTCTGATCAGATACATCTGACTTACCTGTATCAGTTATGTATATGTGTCCTACATGTGTCAGATTTCTCTGTCGGACTCATGTACATTAGAAAACTGCCCGCTTTCTATTTATCAGTAGACAGAAATATACATATTTAGAACTGCAGTGGTTACTGTAGATCAGGCGCGGCCGCTGGGAAAAGGTTTTAGGGTTGCTGCCACATAAGCCGGACTAGAATGGGATTTATAGAGTCTCTCTCTTATAGTACCTGATGATTTTGAATTTGTTTACCATGCTAATCATAATAATTAGTATAATTACAAATCTGAGCGCACGGCAGTGCGCCAGGCCAAGTTCCAGCAAGCACGGCAGAGTATCTTTACACGAACCGATTCACCCGGTTTTTCACACCCCCATATCTTCGGTTCAATTGCTCATAGAGATATGAAATTTGGAGCACAGATTGTCCTAATATCATTAAAAGGAAGTTTCAAGAGTCTATGCAAAAAACTTTCAGAGGAAAGTAATTTTGAAATTTGCAATTTTGTCACTGACCGACGGATCATCAAAATTATGAGGCTCTTCCCGACTACCTAGAAAGCTAAAACTTTGTATGATGGCAGGGTTTATTGTGAAAGATATGCGAATATGTGGGACTTGCCGGCAGGGTATGGTGTATCGCCCCTCTTGAAGGGCACCAACTTTACAGCGACACCCTGTATATCTCTCACTCCCCCGCCTTCTGTCAGCTGTGTCTAGAAACCGTAAACTTACGGCCATCTAAATTACAGCCTAGGTTCTTTGCTATCAGAAGACAAGTGACTATATTCTCTCTTATATGACCAGCACTCGTCATGGTAATTAATTTTCTCTATGTGGTCACCGTGGACGAATGGTGTAGCTTGCTAGACTTGCACGCGCGTAGACCTGGGTTCGAATCCCAGCGGATTCGAACTTTGAATCGGCTCTGTACTTTGAATGCTCATACCTTGTGAGAAAAAATGAATAGTAGCTTTGATGTGAGTAGTGGTGGAATTAAGGGTTGGGTGGAATAGATTGCCATAAGATTAGATTAGTGGAATTAAGGGTTGGGTGGAATAGATTCGTTAGGACATATGTTTATATATATTTTTCCATGCTTTTTCCATTGTATTTTAGATATTGTTTCCATTTGAAATTGTTATAATAATTATTTGTACTGTACATATGTCTTTTTATATCTAATAAAGAGTCTAATAATAATAATAAGCAGAATAAGATATTTGGATATTAGAGATACGGGAAGGTCCTATAATTCTGCTAAAATAGTGATAAGGTCCGGTGTTTGAAATAAGTGAAAATCAATAAGTTATCATATTTGTGTTAATCACTTTTGTGATATCACAACTACTCAAACTCGCTTTACTAAATCTACGCTGAAACCGGGACTTGAACCACCGACCTCCAGCTTACAAGTCCGCTGCCTTATCGATCAAGCTACTGAGGGTGGTCTCTAAATAATAGTGGTTCTATGAAATTCCATGACCATTTCTTCAAGAACTATCAAGATTTCAACGTGACGCTGACTTTTAGCGTCACGTTGAATACACCAGTTCTCGTTCAGTCACTGATATAAGCTACGTCCTGCAACGTTAGATCTCGGATGGGTGACCATTAAATTTCGAACGATCGCATGATGCTGCCTATTTCCGACCCAACCCAGGCTGGGTGAGGTTGGTAGCTGGTTCGTAAGTTTTCCGCAAACGGAGGGTGAAACCGTCTCGAATGAAATAGATTTTAAAGAACCTGAAAAAAAACCCATGAGAGCGAACTAACCACACAAACAATAGCTTTATTGTTGAGCAGGTAATATTCTCAGGTTCATACACGTGTAATACGTATAGGTATTGTAATTTTTTCGTGTTAAAAAAAAAAATCCATTTAATAGGAAAGTACAGGTAGGTACTAAACGCAGGTGTTAGTCCAAGTTTATAACATGTATAATTTACTTGTTTTCACTTTTCATTTTTGACTTTGTAATTGTTTATTTAAACTTATTTACAATAAAAACATTTATTTATTTAAGTATTCGGGATCTTCACATTCCTTGTTATCCTGCTATCATACAATTCATATTCATAGGATTCATGTATGTATACTGTACATAGATATAACTGTATACAACAGAACTGTACATTTATGTAATTACACTATCATTTATGCATATAACTTGAAATACGGCTATAAAACAGTATCAAAGAATCTACAGCTATGAATACTGTTTATTATAAACTAATTTTACTTCCGAGAAATTTCTAATATTAGAAATCGGAAGTATTGTGTTCGTTTTTGTAAAAAAAAATATTTTTTTGCTCCGATTTCAATTTTTTTCATATTTCTGGACGTTTCATAACCTACTGAGTAAATTTGGTTTTGTGTCCGTCTGTCGGTCTGTCGGTCCGTCGATCCGTCTGTCTGTTAAAACGATTCCTTGTAACGCGCAAATCTCAAAAACTACTCGACCGATTTTGTGATGAAATTTTGCACACATCTAGGAGACATTCTGTAGATGGTCCCATTTTAAATTTATCGAATTCATACCAGCGGTTCTGGGTGATAGAGACCATGCGCCTGACCACTAACTTTTTACTTAAACGCTTATATCTCGTGAACTGTACACCCGATTTCGATGAAATTTTGTAAGAATATGCATATTATTGTTTTACATAGGTTTTTTATACTTATTTTTAAATTAATTATAATTTGACTCTGATATTTAAGAAAATTCGAAATTTTGGAGAAAAAAGTAAAAAAAGAAGGACCACGACTTGCCGATACAGAATTTTTTGTGGAATCTAGAATGTAGAAAAAACGATATTATACCATATAAAACAAATTTGAAGAAAATCGGTTGAGCCGTAATTTTCTATAAAATCTCAAAATTGGCACTTGTTTACAATGTGAAGCAATCACGAGGAAGTATTGTGTCCATAATTGGCAGTGTTTTTGCTTTGAGTTATGTAGGGTTCAATTATAGGTCCAAGCTAAATCATTTTGCATCAAAGTCAAAGAAGAGATCACTACCATGGGCCGATTTATGAAACAAGATTAGTTAATCTTAGTGGACACTATCCCTTAACTTTCACCGTGAAAATAACTGAAGAGATCATATCTAATACCTTCCGGTGCGCTCGTGTTGACCCAAAACCTAAATGGAAAGTTTTGTGTCACTTCTCGCCCATCAGAGGGGAGACATACTACGGAATGGGCAGGCTACAACACAGCCTACTAGCGTCTACAGTAGCTCCTGTTTCATGGCTACGAAATAAAAAAGGCTGTGAAACACTCATCTATTAAAAAAAAGTTCTTTTTTTAACAAGATGCAACGTGTGAAATATCTTTAATAATATATTTGGACGGGCCAAGTCCTTAGTACAATACATTTGACAAAAAATTACATTAACACAATATACATAAAACAATTTTTTTCTCTAAATAATATATTTGTATAATTTTGAACGATTTGTCTATCTGTCTAAAAAGCCCTTAAATATATTGAATTCTGTTATTCTTCAGTGATTCAGTGTAAAGAGTTCTAAGAATCGGACTATGAACAACATGAAGATGTATTTCTATGGTTTCTTCAGGTAGGTAGGTAGGTAACTTACATGAGTTGTGATCTCACTTTCAGTGGTGTTTCTCTAGCGCATATATTTTTTTTCCATTATGTATGTTCTGTATGTACCAGTAATATACATACACGAATATATCGTGTAATACATGCAGGCTAGATATCGTGTAGAATAGTATACAATATACGGGGTGTCTAGGATTTATTTTTAGAAAATTTCAGAATCAACTAAGACATTCTACGATTGCATTATCTTAGGTAATTTTTTGAAAATGGAAAAAAAAACACTTTAAAAAGACAAGTTTTCACCTGAAAAATAAACTTGAACTTGCTGAAAAAAATGAAAATGGTTCTCATGTCATTGTGTATGATGATTATTGAGTAAATTTCTCAAGAAAACACCTACCTAATTCCGAACATTTTGTATCTATTTGCATTCAAAACTGAGCTAATTATTTCTTTCATAAAATTCAAAACATGATCTGAGAGTATTTTAGTCTCTGAGTGTACCCTAGAAAATTGATTTAAAGTAAATATAAAAAAAACCGGACACCCTGTATAATACATAGGAGTATACTACATATAGGAAAGCTAGATCTATCGTGTTATACACATGCTAGATATCTCGTAATATTTGCGTCCAGGCAATTTTGATGCTAACTTTTACTTTACTTCAATTTCTACTCTCTGGGTTCCACGGTGGTGGCTCCTGGCTCACATGAAAGTCGCTGGGTGTCTCAGTCATGCTGAGTGAGCTGGGTGTCTCAGTCATATTGAATGAGCTGGGTGTCTCAGTCATGCTGAGTGAGCTGGGTGTCTCAGTCATGGTGAGTGAGCTGGGTGTCTCAGTCATGCTGAGTGAGCTGGGTGTCTCAGTCATGGTGAGTGAGCTGGGTGTCTCAGTCATGCTGAGTGAGCTGGGTGTCTCAGTCATATTGAGTGAGCTGGGTGTCTCAGTCATGCTGAGTGAGCTGGGTGTCTCAGTCATGCTGAGTGAGCTGGGTGTCTCAGTCATGCTGAGTGAGCTGGGTGTCTCAGTCATATTGAGTGAGCTGGGTGTCTCAGTCATGCTGAGTGAGCTGGGTGTCTCAGTCATGCTGAGTGAGCTGGGTGTCTCAGTCATGCTGAGTGAGCTGGGTGTCTCAGTCATGCTGAGTGAGCTGGGTGTCTCAGTCATGCTGAGTGAGCTGGGTGTCTCAGTCATGGTGAGTGAGCTGGGTGTCTCAGTCATGCTGAGTGAACTGGGTGTCTCAGTCATGGTGAGTGAGCTGGGTGTCTCAGTCATATTGAGTGAGCTGGGTGTCTCAGTCATGCTGAGTGAGCTGGGTGTCTCAGTCATGCTGAGTGAGCTGGGTGTCTCAGTCATGCTGAGTGAGCTGGGTGTCTCAGTCATGGTGAGTGAGCTGGGTGTCTCAGTCATATTGAGTGAGCTGGGTGTCTCAGTCATGCTGAGTGAGCTGGGTGTCTCAGTCATGCTGAGTGAGCTGGGTGTCTCAGTCATATTGAGTGAGCTGGGTGTCTCAGTCATATTGAGTGAGCTGGGTGTCTCAGTCATGCTGAGTGAGCTGGGTGTCTCAGTCATGATGAGGAGTGAGCTGGGTGTCTCATCATGCTGAGTGAGCTGGGTGTCTCAGTCATGATGAGGAGTCTGGGTGTCTCAGTCATGCTGAGTGAGCTGGTGTCTCAGTCATGATGAGGAGTGAGCTGGGTGTCTCAGTCATGCTGAGTGAGCTGGTGTCTCACATGCTGATGAGCTGGGGTGTCTCAGTCATGATGAGGAGTGAGCTGGGTGTCTCAGTCATGCTGAGTGAGCTGGGTGTCTCAGTCATGCTGAGTGAGCTGGGTGTCTCAGTCATGATGAGGAGTGAGCTGGGTGTCTCAGTCATGATGAGGAGTGAGCTGGGTGTCTCAGTCATGCTGAGTGAGCTGGGTGTCTCAGTCATGATGAGGAGTGAGCTGGGTGTCTCAGTCATGCTGAGTGAGCTGGGTGTCTCAGTCATGATGTGAGTGAGCTGGGTGTCTCAGTCATGAGCTGGAGTGAGCTGGGTGTCTCAGTCATGTGAGTGAGCTGGGTGTCTCAGTCATGATGAGGAGTGAGCTGGGTGTCTCAGTCATGCTGAGTGAGCTGGGTGTCTCAGTCATGATGAGGAGTGAGCTGGTGTCTCAGTCATGATGAGGAGTGAGCTGGGTGTCTCAGTCATGCTGAGTGAGCTGGGTGTCTCAGTCATGCTGAGTGAGCTGGGTGTCTCAGTCATAGTGAGTGAGCTGGGTGTCTCAGTCATGGTGAGTTAGCTGGGTGTCTCAGTCATGGTGAGTTAGCTGGGTGTCTCAGTCATGCTGAGTTAGCTGGGTGTCTCAGTCATGCTGAGTGAGCTGGGTGTCTCAGTCATGCTGAGTGAGCTGGGTGTCTCAGTCATGGTGAGTTAGCTGGGTGTCTCAGTCAAGGTGAGATAGGTGGGTGTCTCAGTCATGCTGAGTTAGGTGGTCAAGTTTTGTTTGTTGTGTTACTTTCATTTTCTAGTCGGCGGACTTGTAATCTGGAGGTCGGTGGTTCAAGAATCCCACCCAGTGATAGAATTTTTCCTTATTTTTTTGAGTTTGTGACCACGTAATAATAAGACTCTAAGGTGGTAGAAAATGCTTTGAGCATTAACCTCTCCTGCTGGTTACCTTCCACTAAAGAGTGTTATTATTATTATTGATCAACCAGCAATCGCCAATGAACATGATAAGGCTGGATTTCCTGAGCACTCGACGATGCATAACTTACTTCTTAGCAAACTAGAAGGTGTTATACACGCTCCAGATATTACAGGAACCAAACTCCATAAGTTTCGAGACCAATTCCAAGTTAATTTAATTAGTACCCCTGTCGATAGCCAGCGTCGATGGCGCGTTGAATGCACCGGTTCTCGTAGGATCACCGACGTTAAGCAACGTCCACCGAGGTGAAGACTTCGTGATGCTGACCTTCCGGCCCAATCCAGGCTAGGTGAGGTTAATGTGGGAAGCAGGTTTGTGAGTTTCCTGCGAATGGAGGGTAACACCCACGTCGTGACATGACCATGCAGTTGAAGGTGCAAAAAGGAAATCTTCTTTAGCATCTGTTCAAAGTGATAAAAAAGAAAGAAAAAAATGTGCCATCGACGCTGAGTGACTTACCTAGAGATTCATAATTTGGAAAGCGCTGATGCCATCTTAAATTGTGACATAATAACACAAAGAAACGAACGTTTCATATGCACTGCATGATATCTAAGTTGCCTGAGGATAAGTCGTGTAGTCTTGAATGCAATTCTGTACGAGGAACCAGGCCCGGTCGGTGCTAAGGAGCTGCGGAACTGCAGCACCACCCCCGACGAAAAGGAAAATAATAATAACTGCTTTATTTATACTGCCCGATCAGGACTATGAAAGTCCCATTATTCCAGCCGTGAGCCCAAGACATATCATTATTTGGTAAAAATCCCATATGAGAGGTTAGCTTGTCATGTCCCGGCTGGGTTTCGAACCCACGACCTCTGGAATCTCTGGATTCACAGAGTGCCGCCTTTACCACTGAGCTATCGGGACAGGAACCAGGACAGGAAGAGAGGATTTTCTCAAGTCCAAGCTCGTACACAATGGAAATCTTCCCACATTTCTAGAATAATTATTATGATTGACATGGTAAACAAACTCAAACTCGTTAGGTACTAAGATAAATAAAGCGACTCTATAAATCCTATTTTAGTCCGGTTTATGTGGTAGCACCGGTAAAATATTTTCCAAGCGGCCGCGCCTGCAAAGAACTAGAGTTGTAGACGCATAATGTCCTGCTAATTCTGCTCTTTGTTATAGTTATGTAAAAAATATGTACATTTTATGTGCATTACGTAAACAACGGTATACCGGGTGGTCAAACCAATTCAACGAATAAATCATGGACACTTTTCTCTTTCGTTATAGCTTCAGAACCGCTGAAACGGTTGAATAGAAGAGTTGGGTGAAAGAGATTGCCAAAGGCAATAACCCCGCCCTTTAGGTAGGACATAGGACATCCATATTGTAACATATTTTTTAATAATAATATGACACTACTATATCTATAATAAATTAATTTTTTATAATAATTATTATAAAAAAATAGAAAAATGGAAACAATATAAACAATAAATGGAAAGAAATAAATAAATACATATGTATGTCCTAACTAAAGGGCGGGGTTATTGCCTATGGCAATCTCTTCCACCCAACCCTATAATTTTTTATATAAAATATGCTATAACAAATAAAAAAAAATACTATGAAACACCAGGTATTTTTTTACTATCATGCACCTATATGAGTCCTTCTTCAGAGTTGTAACCAGAAATTCTTCTTCCTCTATTTTACACATTCATATCATTAGCATACTAGCTTCTTTTTTCTGTCCTGATAATTTTGTTAGATTTGTAATCATCTGTTGTAACTAAATATCATCTCTAATTATTAGCGGTATTTGAAATAAACACAGAGTTTTGTAAAAATAGACACGATATGCGTATACTTGAAATAATAATAACAATGTTTATTTATTTACACTTTAACAAATTAATAATAACAACAAACTAATAACAATAAATTAAAAAAAAAACATAGAGATATGTACAAAAAAATAAAGAACATTATTAATTTTTATTTTTATTTTGTGTTGTTATGTCACAATTTTAACGGGTAGCGCAGAATCATAGGTCTTTATCACTTTAATATACAGGGTGTAACAGACTAAATGTAAAATCTCTTAAGGGGTGGTAGTATAGATCATTTCCAACCATTAATGTTCTATAACACTTTTGATTTAACTCAGTGGTTCTCGAGATATTATTTTTTTGAATTATTTTTACAAGTCCCCTGCCGCTCGACAAAGAATGGCATCTAACTCCGTAAATACAACAGATGAAGCAATAGATTTAACTTTTTCCATAATATAACAATATTTCACTATTATTTAGACTAGATTTATTCTTAAAAAGTGCACACGTACTGAAAAAAATCGGCAGCAGCAGAAAATTTATCGCGAACATGAAATCCACCTGAAACTTCAGCCGCCATTTTCTCAAAATACTGCCCTCATATAGTATTGGTTTCATTTATGTAAAAACTTGCATGAAGTCTTATCTTTCAGAAAATATGACACACTTGATATAAAACTTTCATTTTTTATTGAAACCAAGAGAAATAAAAAAAAAGTCAGTCAGTACTACTAACTGTACCTACTAGGCTACCATCCTACTTTTACCTAGGGAACTAATTTTTTTCTTCAATTTGACAAATTATGGTTGCCATTTATTTTCCAACGGCCCAAAAGTTTGCCTCAGTAGACTCTTAACTTGGAGGTCACTGGTTCGAGTCTGAAGTGTGGCAAATTAGTATGTACGTATCCATGTATGATACTTTTAGCTGTGGTGCTTCAGAAATCAATATTAATCGTAATTGTTCATTTGTTCATAAGAGGGAAAGGGTCTCAATGATAAAATGGTTTGAATGAAATGAAACATAACAATGTACCTACATAGTTAACACCCACAGGTAAAGGTGGTACGGTAAATACTGAACATTCATAAGTTGGTACATAGAGGTACAAATTATTATGTTAGTAGGTACCGAATTTTAATAAAACACATGGAATACTAAAATATTAAGGTCAATTAGTAGTCACCGTGGCAGAGTGAGTTAGCGTGCTAGGCGTTGCACGCATGGTGACCTGGGTTCGATCCCCAGCGGGACAGGAGTTTTTCTGCTCTGTACTTGGATGTTCGGGGTCCACTCATACCTCGTGAGGAAAAATGAGTAGTTACTTGTATGAGTAACGACCAGTGGCGGCATTACCAGAGTAAAAAGAAATTAATGTAATAGAATAATTCGAAAAGTAAAGGAGGCTCTTAGTAATGCTGCGCTACCCACAAAAAATATGAAGAGGCCTTGTGCTTCACCACAAATAAAACCATACATACATACTAAAATATTAAGGTCTATTAATCACGATCGTGGTGTCACAATAGCTCAAACTCGTCTTACTAAATATTTGCCATACTTGAGACTCGAACCAGTGACCTCCAAGTTAAGAGCCCGCAGCCTTATCAATGAATCGACTGAGGCTAACTTTTTGGGCCGTTGGAAAGTAAATGACAACCATAATTTGTCAGTTTGAAGAAAAAAATTAGTTCCCTAGGTAAAAGTAGGATGGTAGCCTAGTAGGTACAGTTAGTAGTACTGACTGACTTTTTTTTAGTTTCTCTTGGTTCCAATAAAAAATGAAAGTTTTATATCAAGTGTGTCATATTTTCTGAAAGATAAGACTTCAAGCAAGTTTTTACATAAATGAAACCAATACTTTATGAGGGCAGTATTTTGAGAAAATGGCGGCTGAAGTTTCAGGTGGATTTCATGTTCGCGATAAATTTTCCGCTGCTGCCGATTTTTTTCAGTACGTGTGCACTTTTTAAGAATAAATCTAGTCTAAATAATAGTGAAATATTGTTATCTTATGGAAAAAATTAAATCTATTGCTTCATCTACTGTATTTACGGAGTTAGATGCCATTCTTTGTCGAGCGGCAGGGGACTTGTAAAAATAATTCAAAAAAATAATATCTCGAGAACCGCTGAGTTAAATCAAAAGTGTTATATAAACATTAATGGTTGGAAATGATCTATACTACCACCCCTTAAGAGATTTTACATTTAGTCTGTTACACCCTGTATAAGATCTTTTAGTATTTTTTTCATTTCTTATAATGATGTTAATATAACCATACAATTAATAATAATAATAATTGCTTATAATTCCGCCACTGGTCGCTGTTTCACGTCAAAGGAGGTACTCATTTTTCCTCAAGAAGTATGAGTGGACCCCGAACATCCAAAATCTGGGAATCGAACCCAGGTCACCATGCGTAGAATGCCTAACTCACTCGGCCATTGTGACTAAACTGAAAATATGCTGTAGTCTAATTTTTTCTTTTTTCATGCTTTATGGCTTTGAAATAACGATGAAATGAAAATAATAATAATAACAACCTTCAGTGGAAGGTAACCACCAGGCGAGGTCAATGTTCAAAGCATTTTCTACCACCTAACCCTCAGAGTCTTATTATTATGTGGTCACAAACTAAAATGAATGAGGAAAAATTCATGCACTAGGTGGGATTCGAACCAGTGGATCCCTACGCTACCTAGATTAACAGACTAGCGCGTTAACCACTTGACTACCAGTGCAATATTTTTTTATTTTTTATTTCTCATCATATTTCTATTAATCACTTTCGTGATGTCACAACTACTCAAACTCGCTTTACTAAATTTTTTCTGAAACCGGGACTTGAACCACCGCGACCTCCAGGTTACAAGTCCGCCGCCTTATCGATCAAGCTACTGAGGTCGGTCAGTGCAATAATAAAAATAAAAAAATTAAAAATGCACGTTTCAAGAGTATCGAACCCTGCGTTCTGTTATCTAAAGTAAAGGTACCGCCTCACACCTGTGTTTGCTTATTGCTCCAACACCACCACACACACGCACAACCCCAACACAAAACCCCCGTCGTGATATGACCATGCAGTTGAAAGCGACGATAGGTACACCCAAAAAACAAGCACCACACCTGTTTAAAAATTCTATTTTATGCTTATTAGAGCCTCCCCTATTGAGGGATCTGTCATATCTTGTCACGATAATGATGATAAATGGTGTTCCTTTGTCTTGGGGAGAAGGGGCATAATATTGAAGGTGTGTAAAATTAATATCTAGCTCCATTGACTGGGCACCGGACTCATAACTGAGAGGTCGTTGGTTGGATAGTGGAAATGCGTTTTTCCACGATTTTTGATCTGTATTTGTTCAGTATATTCAAAGGTTTGTGTGATGCAATGGTTATAAATTAATACCGACAGACATCAAAATCCAAGTTGCTCAGGAAGTTTAAAAAAATCGAAATCGGAAATTGGAGAAAAAGTTTTTTATCATTATAATAATTATAATAGTGAAAGGTAACCACCAGGCGAGGGTAATGCTCAAAGCATTTTCTATCACCTAACCCTCAGAGTCTTATTATTATGTGGTCACAAACCCAAATTCATGAGGAAAAATTTGTGCACTGGGTGGGATTCGAACCAACGGATCCCTACGCTACCTGGATTACCAGTCAAGTGGATACCAGCGTTATCCACTTGACTTCCAGTGCACATTATATTTTTCAAAAATGAAAACAATACAAGGAACTTTTTCTCACTTAAACTAGAAAATGTATTAGGCAATTCAAAATTCAGTGGAATCTGAATATGTATAAGAGAACTGAAGGAACCGAAAATAAAAAAGAGAAGATTTTCTCAAGTCCTAGCTCGTACACAATGAAAATGATCACACATTTATAGAATAATTCATGCATAATTATTATGATTGGCATGGTAAACAAACTCAAACTCTTTAGATACTGAAAGAGCGACTCTATACATCCCATTTTAGTCCGGTTAATTTTGCATGGTAAACAAACTCAAACTCTTTAGATAGATACTGAAAGAGCGACTCTATACATCCCATTTTAGTCCGGTTAATTTGGCATGGTAAACAAACTCAAACTCTCAAGATACAGAAAGAGCGACTCTACAAATCCCATTTTAGTCCGGTTTATGTGGCAGCACCTCCACATCATTTTCCCAACGGCCGCGCCTGATGCAGCTATATAGCTGCTAAGCTCGGAAGTAACACGCACGTGGTTTCCAGTTATTAGTCAACGAAGCAGGTGGTAGGGTGGTACTTCCTAGTGGGGTGGAACAATATTGGAACATGCATGGTGAATTAGCAGGGGGGCAGTTCCGTTGAAACAGAATCCGCACCCCTACTCTTGTGTCTTTGCACTGGTAGTCAAGTGGTTAACGCGCTAGTCTCGTAATCCAGGTAGCGTTGGGATCCGTTGGTTCGAATCCAAGCCAGTGTGCATGTTTTTTTCCTCATTAATTTGAGTTTGTGACCACAGAATAATAAGACTCTGAGGGTTAGTTTGTAGAAAATGCTCTAAAGAGTATTATTATAATGATTTATTGCCTTGTGTTGCAATACTATTGATCCTGCTTAACCAACCTCAGTAGCTTGCAGATTTCAATTATTATTATTATTATATTTCTTTTCAATTTAAAATATATAATTATGTTACACTGGATCAATACTTCTCTTAGGTCCTTTCTGACTTGATCTGTCCACTTTCATGTGTGGTACCCGGGACTTAAGAATCTAGGATCTCGGGCTGTTCCCCCTGTCTGAGTTGACTAACTAGAACAAACCCTAATCAGTATAGCTAGCAGTTTCAATGAGCTTTGCAGAAGAAAAAGCTAAAAGTCCTCAAGATGTTTGGTCCTACAAATAATTCACATATAACATCTGGGACGGGACGAGCTGGTAATAGCATGACAATGCTCCGAAAATGCTTAATTTAATCTTATTACAAATGATACTCCGTCTGAACTCCCCCCTCGGCATAGCTTTCGCCGCTACAACGAAAAGAACTTTCCGATCCCGTCCACTGTACCTTCGTTATTATTAGTATTACTACTTAAGCATAAGTATAAGTATTGCTTTATTTAGACTGTCAGCGCAAGACAGGTAGTCCCATTATGCCAACAGTTTAACAAAGCACATCTTTCTTTATTTGAGTATAATAAAAGCATCTTTTATTTTTGGTCTGCTTTCAGGCGTGACCCCGCCCCGTAGTCGCCGCTTGTTCCTCAACGGGTGTCGATTAGAGGACCCTCTGCTCCAAGACCCGAGCTACTCGCCCATCTATGATCCTGGCACCGGGAGGGTCTTCATTCCAGGTAAATTTTCTTTTCCGAGAAATTCTATGCTTCATTTCAGGTAAATTTTCCTTTCCAAGAAATTCTATGCTTTATTCCAGGTAAATTTTCTTTTCCAAGAAATTCTATGCTTCATTCCAGGTAAATTTTCCTTTCCAAGAGATTTTATGCTTCATTCCAGGTAAATTTTCCTTTCCAAGAAATTTTATGCTTCATTCCAGGTAAATTTCTTTGTAATAAAGAAATTTTATGCGTTTCTCTATGGGCATATGGGTGTTAGAATAAAACTTGGCCAGTTTTAGTAATCGCTAAATTGTTCAATTCAAAATTATTTTTAAAAATGTAGGTTTATGCTAATTATATCTACTTATTGGTGTTCTTGTAAAAAAGATTATTATTTAATAAAGTTGAAATAAATAAATAAAATACATTAAGTATAGAAATTCAGTAAAACTGAACATGATTGTTCCTTCAGACATTCTTTAAAAAAAAAAGAACTAATCCTGGTACCGTTAGTTCATAATCCCGATCCAAGAATGCGCTAAAATCAAGGCCCCTTTGTCAAGGTTCATTAATATGCCATTAAAGACAAACAAAAAATCGTAAAAGTACCCTTTGTACCCCCACCACCAGATCTAGTCTGATTAGGGGTACAGTACACATTACTTTCCCAAGTATATTTTTTTTCTAAAAATTCATATTTCAAATGAATATAACTGTGATGATTGTGCAAGAAACTCAAAAGAACAAACTAAAATTACGTTTGTTAGAAAATAGTGTCGAAAAAAAAAAATCCAGAAATCTAGCACGTCAGGTTTCGGTGTGATTTCAGACGGCGAGGACTACAAGCTCGTCTTCCTGAGCAGCTCGGAGTCGTCATCCCGCGAGGACCAATCGGATGACGCTTCGTCCACCTGCTCGGGCGTCATCGGACTCATGGATGACGCCGACTGGGACTACTTCGAGAACAGCGCGAAGACAATTCCCGTCCTCACCGACTTTCATCGCAAGACTCAGAAGAGCATTCTAGTTCCTATCGAAAGAGAGAGTCAGGAGGAGAGAGGAAGCGGTGAGGTGGAGGGGACAGCGCGCGGAGCTAGTTCTCCCGTCAGTCACGCAGAGTACCTCGGTCCGGTCACATCGTACGTTCCTCTCCCGATACCTGTGCCAATTCCCGTGCCCATTTTCGTACCCGTCCCGTGTAACAATCCCGAGCTAACGATCCGCGTCGAGCACTATTTGTCGCCTAACTTTTGGTCGAATTTTCTCGCCACGAACGGAAACTTGGCGAATGTGTTCGCGAACAATCGACTGTCGAACGGGAACGATGAGATTTTCGGTCACGACACGGGTTCGTCGCGAACGAATGCGAGTATGGAAACTTCGCGAGTGATAACACCGAGTGACCGTGAGACGAATCGTGAAATTAATGATAGTGAGACGAATCGTGACGAAGGTAATGTTGAAAGTGTGAGTCGTGAGAGTGAACCTATGCTTTTGAAAAATAAGAAGTCCTTCGAAGTTAGTGTTTTAAATGAGAGTGTGACAAGTGAACCCATGCTTTTGAAAAATAACAAATCCATCCCAGATGTGCCTCAGGACCCCGCGGTCACCCTTCAGACATACAGACGCCTGGAAGAGGATGGCTGCGGCAAGGCGGCGCCCCTGCATCCCGATGAGGATCAGTTCAGTTCCTTGTCGGACTCCTCAGACTCTTCCTCTGCCAGAAGTCCGGTGAAAAGGAAATACAGATTCAACAGGAGCGACCTGGCGGAGGAAAACATATCGAGTAGCGACTCTTCAGACTGCTCCAGCGACGAAGAAGACGCTAAGCAGAAAACTGCGTCGGTCAAGAAAGACATTTCACTGAGTACAATTTTAAATTTTGATAATAGTTTACGTGTGGACGCCGGCGAGAAAAATGAAAAAGAAACGAACGTACCGCGAATTGAAGTTTCGAAAAGATGTGATCTCAAAACAAATAGTTTTTCTAATCAATCCTTAGCATCGTGTGATAATAGTGTTAGTCATGTGTCCCAGGAGGGTAAGTTAGACCTGAGTGATATCAGAAGTGTGGACGCGGCCGATTTGAGGAGCTCGGATGAATTTTCCGGCACCGAGTCCATGGAGCTCGTGCCTCATGAGGATGAGCAAGGTCACGTGACTAGTCTGGGCGCGAGTGAGAGTTGCAAAGAGCAGAGCAGCGGTCCTTTCACCAGCCTGGTCATGATAACAGATCACGTGACCACTGAAAACGAAAGTGAAAGAGACTCGCCCGTCCATGTGAACGTAGTTACCAATGACACGACGACCTTTGTTCCTTCCAAAGACAAAGAAAAGTTCAAGCTCACGCTGAATACGTCTGATTCTGCCGGGGAGAAGGAGAGCGACAGCAGTGGGAACCTGGAGCTTGCAGTCCAATCAGAGGAGGACCAGGTGCGTGTTGTGACGGGAGGGAACACGATGTCTGCAGTGGTGTGTCTGGAGGAGGGCCTGGCGGATGATGACTCCTGGGTCGAGGAGTTGGACAGAGAGGAGATGCCCATCACAGACTCCTCCGAGGGAGAACAGGAGTTCCCTGATAGAGAAGAAGAATTGAGAGGCTACCATCGGACGGCCATCGACTACTCCTTGTTCACCATCATAGAAGAGAGTTGCGAGGAAAGCGAGGTGGAAGAGAAGAGCAGACCGACGCAGCTGGAGAACTACTTCTTGCGGGCGCTGGGCGGGGCAGACACGATCAGCCTCCGGATTGACGACACGGTGTCTGAGACGAGTTCGGTGTTCAGCGAGGATGTGGAGTCCGCAGACAACTTGGAGCCGGAGGAGAAGCCGTTCAAGTCCGAGATCGGGACGTCTCGTCTGGAGCAGTACTTCCTGACGGAGCTTGTCGGGTTCAGTCGGAGAGACTCGGACGGTAGCGTCGGCAGTGACAGCGAGGGGCGGCCCAGCCCAGAGCAGAGGAGGAAGCGGCTGGTGCGCGCCCGAGGCACGGGGCGACACTATTCCTCCTCCCTGGACAACTTGACAGAGTCCGAGCAACAAGTGGAGATGCAGCTCGAGTCTGAGAACTCGAGTTCTGAAACCGATTCTCGCGACGAGTCCTCTCTGTTCGAGAAGAACGACGGTCAGTTCGACACCGTGAAGAGAACCAAAAAGAAGAAGCGGTCCGTCACTTCTGCGCCGTCGCTGGAAATGCTGGACGTCCCTGAGGAACATAGTCTCAACGATGAACCACGGGAGGAGGCGAATTCGGAGAATGAGAAAGCCGATGAAATGGAGCTGATCCATCAGTCGGACAGAAATAAACATCAGAGTCGCGACAGTGGGTTCATGGGCAGCAGCGACGATCTGATCAAAGAGACAAAGACTGTTGAGCCGGATGTGAGCCTCACTGAAGAAGTGGAAGAGGAGGTAGCTGAGCCTGAGGCCAAACCTGAGAAGCAGAGTGAGGAGACGCCAAGCGTCATCCCTCCGGAGCCCACCCCGCCCGTCACTGCCCCGCCCACCACACCAACTATTACCCTCTCGAGAAAAGACAGCTTCAACAACTGGAGCTCCGACGAAGAAAACCAATCTGATGATGTCCAAAATGAAAGCCTTCTTCAAGACTATGGTTGCGAATCAACCGAAACCGTCGAGTCCAACGATGAAGCCTCGAGTGCACAAGCCGCCCCAGCTGATCCACTTCGAGAACGAGCTGACGCGGCTGATGAAGACAGTGCCGGGGCTGCGGGAGGAGCAGGTGAGGGAGATAGTGGAGTACCTGAGCAGCGAGGACACCTGGAGCGACTCCTACGACTCCTCGGACTACACGAGCTCTGACCTGGAGCAGACGCGGGACTCGGCCCTGGTGTACCAGCGGCTGCTGGCCTCGTTCCACAAGGTGGACAAGGCGTCCCTCCCCCACAACTCCCCGCCCCTCATCGCCAAGGTCATGCAGCACATCGGCGGCCGCCTGGTGGCCCTCATGCACGAGGTGTCCTCCGTGGAGTCCGCCGCCAGCCCCCGCCTCGCCCGCCACCACCGCCGCCTCCAGCCGAAGCTCTCCAACATCTCCACCACCACGGAGGAGGAAGAGGAGGGGCTGGACTTCACCCCCCTCCCCCGCTCCAAGTCGCATGACCCCCTGCTGGAGGAGGCGCGGCAGGAGGCCAGCGACAACGAGAGGTTCAGCTGGCGGGGCAGCTTCGAGTCCGCCCTGATGGTGTCGGACTCGCGTGGCCGCCTCGCCTCCGGGGGGGAGATGTCCACCTCCGCGTCGGCGCTGGCCATTGCGCACGCCAAGCGGCGCTCGGCGGGCGACCTGCTGTTCCAGAGCCGCGAGCAACTGGACAGAGTGCGCTCGTGTGGCAGCATTGGCGGCAGCGTGGAGAAGATGTGGCCGCTGCGGACGCACGGCAGCGTGCCGGACAGTGGGGGGTCCGCGGACGGGGAGGAGGAGAGCGAGGAGGACGCCGGGGGAGGGAGAAGCACCCTCCCCCGGAGCCTGCAGAGCTCCTGTGCCGCGGGCACCCACTCGCTGCCCCGGCTCCCCACCTCGGGTGCCAGCCCCAGCATCTACAAGACGCACGCCGGCGTCAAGTCCCCCGCTACAGGCCGCCGGGGTACAGTCGGGCCGGTGCCGCTCCCCCGCCCCGCCGGGACACCAGACGCCGCGCCCAGCTCACCCCGCCACCCCTGGCCGCCCATCTCACCGCCACCTCACTCGGTAAGTCACGTGATTCTTCTTTAAGCCGAGATCTCTCTAAGTACAACATTTTGTTTCTCATCGTTTCATGCTTCTCTCTTCCTTGAGGTTCAAATGATATTGTGATGAAAACTCAACCCTTTGCAACACATTTTCCATTTAAAATTCGCGACCAAATGTTGCACTTACTATGATCCTGGGCTTTCTCGACTTATCTAATTTATTTTATTTTTTAACCAATCGTATTAATTTCACCCTTACTCTATGCCATAGTAAACCAAACTGAGGTCCATTAGATTTTCGAGGATAAAGGAATACAAATGACTATAAGAGAAGAAGATTTTGATTGAGTACTTATACTACTTGGGGTTCGGTGGAACCCCTTGTTATATTAAATAATAATATCAAATACACAATAAAAAAAAATATTTTTTTTACAAAAACGAACACAATACTTCCGATTTCTAATATTAGAAATTTCTTGGAAGTAATAAAATGCAAGTACTGGAGCTTGATTTAACACCAACCTATAACCAATAACCATGCCTGAATGTTACCAACTTTTCCTCGAACAAGCTAATAGCAATACCGGGTTCGCCGCTAGTATAGATAAAGTTGATCGAATCCCTCCCAGGCCATACATAATCCAGATTAATCCAGCCAGCCTTCAGTTATACTACCAGGTCAATCAGAGACAACTGGTTCGACTTGTAACAATCGTTATTCAATAATGGTAACACTGCCACACATACACGCTGGAACTTTCCCTTTGCTGCACTTGTAAGCTCATTGAACTGAATACATCTCGGTAGCTCAACCGATAAGGCCATCGGAATCTTAAATATTTCACTCACCTTTTTTTAAAGTTAAAAAAAAAAATCTTAACTAAAAAAAATCTCTTTTTTTTAATAATATGCACTCTAATATTCTTGCCATCTTATTTTTAACAGTAACAATAGCGTTACAACAGGCTGGATTTACTTTCAAGAATACTTAGGTATAGATATTGGAAGTAGGTACTGTGTTCGTCTATTTTTACTTTCCTTATCCTATAATTAGGAAAGTACTGTATTCGTCGGATATTTGACCTACTCAGTTTTTCACGTTTCTGGACGAATCATAGCCTCAGGATAACAAAAAATTTGTTTTAGATAAGAGCTAGAGAGACTTGAAATTTGGTATTTGAGATAATAGTATTATGCCACACGAATTTTCGTGTTGAAATCGGTGATAAGGGAAGTCGTGTGGTGTCACACCAGATTTTTTTAAAGAAAAATCTCCTGATTTTTAAACCTGAGAGTCTAAAACCTCCAGTTATAAATCCAGAAGTCCGCTAACATGACTCTTGTCGGATTACTCAACGCCTTAATATTCTAATCGAAATACATAATTCGAATCGCCTTAATATTATAATCGAAATACATACTAATTCAAAACGCCTTAGGTAATGTTCTGATTGAAATTAGGTAGGTGATGCCTAATAGGTAAGGTACCTACCTATTTGTAATAAACTGCTGTGGTCTAGAATAGTATAATATGCCTAAAACCTAAAATAATGGCTTACTCCGACATAATCAAATTCTGTACTAAATTGTAATCAAAGTTAAATTCTAATCAAAGGATGTGAAACACTCATCTTTAAAAGAATAATCAGAATACCAGCGTTTACTTCCCTAGCAAGGCCGTAATATTCGTAGCTCAGTAGAATGTGCACTGGTAGTCAATAAAAATGGTCAGTCTGGTAATCCAGTCCGTTGGTTTGAATCCCACACAGTGCATGAATTTTTCGTCATTAAGGTTAGGTTAGGGTTAGGTGGTAAAAATGCTTTGAGCATTAACCTCGCCTGGTGGTTACCTTCCACTAAAGAGTGTTGTTATTATTCGTAGCTCAGTTGTACCTCCAAGTAGTCCATGTACCTACATGTAGAATGAGTAGTGTTCTGAGTAGCTAGACTGCTAGCTGCTAGACCATGCTGAAACACAATACCAGCATAACGGATCCGAAAGTCACTCTACTAGAACGTTTTCAGTCTTGCTACAGTCGCTACACCTGGCTGAGGGTCACTATGCAACTCTGTTGCTGTTGCGTGCTGCATCTTGCTTCAAACTGTTTTTGTGTAAAAATACTAACTCGTAGTAGCCAGGCGCGTAGCTAGGGAATGGGGTGGTTTGGGCAGAAAACCCCCGCCGAAATTTCAAGAAACTCGAAAAACGAATCAATCGCATTTTTTAAGTTCAAGGTGAGGCGAAGATTTAAAGAAAGAGAATGCCGTTGGCATTAGCACCGCCCTTGATCAAGTTTTGTTTTATTAATGTCAATTTCTATGTATGTATATTTGTATATATTCTATGTAAATAAAACTTGATCTAATATGTTTAGTAAAAAGTATGCGATTCGAAGAATAATATGCAGCCCTCAAATTGACCTCATTGACCTGCCGGTGAGGAGTAGCTGGTTTGTAATATTCCAGCAAAGGAGGGTAAAAGCCCCGTCGTGTTGTGATATGAATATGCAGTTGAAAGCGAAATAACTCAGCTGAAAAAAAACTGTGTTGAGTATTTCGTAATAAGTTTTGGCATGAATTAACCACCAGAACATCGTATAGTGGTCCTACCACAAACCAAAAACCATCAAATAGTACCAAAGACACGACACCACGACTCTCTTAAAATTCACAAAATCTGGTGTATTGAATTTTGCGCTTTACAACAGGCGTGGTCGGGTGATGAGTTTGGATTAGTTTTTCCCTCATTAATTTGAGATTAGAAGAAACAGATAGGTTAGAAATAATAGAAGAAAAAATAAATAATATCGGCTTATTTATACTGCCCAACTAGGAGACTAATGAGTCCCATATTCCAGCATTGAGCCCCAGAGTTAATATTATATGGCCAAAATCCCAAGTGAGAGGGTAACTTGTCATGTCCGGGCTGGGTTTCGAACCTGCTACCTCTTATTTACCAGACTGATGGCGACGCCTTGACCACTGAGCCCCCGGGACAGATAAGAGACTCTTGAGTCGGAGACAGGAAAAAATTGACACAAGAGTTGAAATAGTGTCATTGTTCTGGGGTCAAACGCTCGAAATTCACTCATTGAGTGGAGTTCGAACCAGCGCTACCTGGATACCCAGACTAGCACCTTAACCACTTTTATTATTATTATTAATTCTTTATTAGAAAACTGACTTATGTACAGCACAAATAACAATTACAAAGGAAAGAAAATGGTAAAAATGATGTTTACCATTCGATAAAAATCACTTTTTTTTAAATCAGGAGAACCCAATTCGTTAAAAAAGAAAAGAAAAAATGTAAACAATAAAAAGGGAAGAAAAGTTAGATAAATATATACACATATATGTCCTAACTAGAGGCGGGGTTATTGAATTTCTTCCACCCAACACTTTTACCACCAATACATGTGTATGTTACGTATACATAAATAACGCAAGTGTATACTATATAGTTATACATATGTTTATTTAACTCTTTAACGATCTAGTCTTGCTTTTTTAGTAGTTGATTCGGTGACGCAATTACCAGGTCGTGAATTACAGGATTGTTCACATACAGGGTGGATCAATCTTATTATATTATCTAATACAACTTCTCACTTTTCTGTTTATGCTGATTAAAATAGAGAGGTTCTTTCATGGCATGGATATTGAGACTGAATATCAGGCAATTCAAAAAGGGAATGCCGTGAACATTCTCCGCAGAACGAACGTATAATTACGCTCCTTGATACATGGTTACAATTTATATAGAAGTTCTTGTTAAAGCGCCGATAAATCCGAGAAAAATCATATTTGTGTCTCAATTATAAGAGTGATGTCACTTACTCAAACCAGCCTGACAAAAATTCTCCTTGCTTGAGACTCGAACCAGCGACCTCCAGATTAGGAGTCCGCTGCCTCACCATTCGAGGAGACACCCTGTATATTTTCAAAGTAAATATTGTGCGCCGCGCTGTGTGATCTGTTATCCTGATGTATCCGCGTGAGGCCAAGATAATGCCATGTCCTAGTTTTCGGTTATCTGGGTGTCTCCTTTTTCGTAGTCTTCTTCTTCTTTTACTCTGTCTTATCCCGCTGAAGCAGGGTCGACGTTGATCAACCTCATGGTTGAGGTTGGTTGGTTTTGGCACATTTTTTACGGCTGGATGCCCTTCTTAACGCCAACGATTCTATTCTAGGACGTTTTTTTCCTCCTTTTTCGTAGTATGTATAAATCTTTAATCCTTTTATGTATTTGAAAACCGACGTCAGTAGCTTGATCGATACGGCGGCGGACTTGTAACCTGGAGGTCGGTGGTTCAAGTCCCGGTTTAGGCGTAGATTAGATATTTGTGGTAATCAAGATAGTGATATGGTATGTTAATATGATAACTTTTTTTTTACTATAAACTTGAAATGTCAATTCCGTGTCCTGAAGCTAGACACAGATTTAGACCTTATGTATCCCACGGTGGTGGTGGTGGTGCAAATTTATATGGACGCCCAGAGCTAATATGCCGGCTCCTGGTAATTTGTGTATATGTGATCACATTGAAACATTAAGACACTGAGGGTCTGAGGGTTAGCAGGTAGTACATATTTTGAGCATTATCCTCGCCTGGTGGTTACCTTCCACTAAAAAGTATTTATTATTAGAACGCAACCTCTTGTCGCAACATTTTACCTGGGATCGTGTGAATATCGCCCTTTGTGATTTTTCTTATCGCGGTTATTCCTGGTAATTTGTTAATGTGTTGAGTGTTAATTACTTTGGCGGTGTCGCCAAGCTTATGGTCCTTTTGTATATTATAGTCCTTTATATATTATACTCCTTTATATATTATAGTCCTTTCAACAAGGGTCTTTTTGTCTCTTTCATATCTTTGTATTCATATACAATACACGCATAAAGTAGAACAATAGGTCTTTCATGAAGGTATTTTGATTGTGCATACAACATTATACCATGTTTCAAAGTTTGTAATCTTAATATATAAATGTTTACGTATAAAAAAAAGTTATACCGATAAATGAAACATTATATCGACTGAAAGAATAAAGAGACTCTTTTGTCTCATTCTTGCAGGATAAACAGATAATTGTATTGTAATATATTTTGAGCATACCTTGGCATTTAAAGGTTCGTTTTAAAATAGTTTGTGGGTTTTTTTTACTATTGCAAATTCCATTATTTCACACCAAATCGCAGATAGACAGAGAGAGAGAGAGAAAGTCCTTTTTTTCTATCATTTAGGTTTTATGTGTACCTATTGATAGGTAGGTAATTTTCTGTGAAATACATGTGTGTCAATACCAAATGTATTTTGTTCCATTTCTATAGCCCAAAAGGTAACAGTTGACCGAAAATTTAATGAGATCAGGACCTTCCTCTCTCCAAAATTAACCAAATGTCACTGAAATTTGTTGCAATGAGGTACTCATAACGAGGCTTTTAATACGAGTATGCCACACGACGTACCATTCCATTTAAGATTTGTTTCATGCCCACCAGCCTGACTGGGGCAAATTTTCTTTCGCTAAAACTTGATCCACAAAAATTCAAGGAATACTGGTTTTAACGTTTTTCTCATTTTCAGCCGTTCTTGAGATACGGGGGGTGGAGTTGGACTTTGTGGACACCCTGTATATCGCTACTTACATAGGTTCAAGTATTTAAAGTTTAATTAATTCTTGAATGTGGTCTCTGTGTAGGCAAGTCGAATGTTGTTGAGTGAGGATATTTTGCAAATGTTGCCAAGTCTCTGATATCTCGGAAGTTCTTATGAGACAGAAGATATGGCGGAAGTGTTGGTGGGGTGTTACCAAGGTGCGTGATGCTGGCTAGTGCAAATTTATATTTATACAGGGTGTCCAACCAACTGTTTACTTTCTATTACCTATCTGTTTACTTTCTATATAGAAAGTATTGTTTTCGGTCTATTTTTTTGTACAAAATTTCAGAATTAATTGTAGAGGAGACACTCAAGGACTAAAATACTATCGTCTCATTTCTCGAATAATGCGGTCTAACGAAGATACGAACAACATAATGACCTAATTTTGAATGCAAATACATACAAAATGTTATGTGTTAGGAGAAGTATGCTTAATAATTAAATAAATAAATAAACCTAATGTTGTGTTAGGAGAAATATACTTAATAATTAAATAAATAAATAAACCTTTATTTGGAACAGTAATATTACATAAATCATAAATAACACATATATCAGATTAACTGGTTTCAATTCAGCAAATTTGCTGAGGTCACTTACAATTCCGGCCCTACCCAGGCTTGGTGAGGTTAATGGGTAGCTGGTACGATTCCCAGCGAATAGAGGGTAAAACCCCCGTCCCCTGACTATCTCATGTCAGGACGTTAAAACCAAATAGAATCAAAGGACAAGAAAAGAGCCTGGACATTGGATCTGGGCGTCCATATAATCCTCTCACCACCGTGATTTAGGCATCTGACCCTATCTCACGGACACGGAATTATTATTATTATTTTCTCCTGAAAGATCTTTCGAACATCAGTGTATCTCGGGAGTCTTCTCGTGATTTATTTTGTACATCTCAGCTTGTTACACCTATAATACGCCAATGAAGAGAGAAAGAATATTGTAATAATTGTGTAAACCTTGACTCGTATGCTGGAACCTTGAACATGATGATAGTATATTGTAGGTAGTTAGTTATTATATTATCTCTATTCAATTGTGAATTATATATGTCACTCTTCACACATCATCACACAATGTACATACATATGTGAACACTGTACAATCTGTACATAATATAAATGTTATGTATACCGTGTATACGTCATACATAATTATGAATAATGACATTGTAGATAGCGTACATGAGTGCTGGAGTGGTTAAGGCCATAGTCTAGTAATCCAGGTGAAAGTCCGTGGGTTCAGGTCCCGTCCAATACAGGTATTTTCACCTCATAATATATCACCAAAATTGCTCAAGTCGTACTCGAACGGTATAAATAGTTTTATGTCCCTGTCAAAATGTCACGGTTACTATAACCGTGCATTGATATTCAAGTGGTTAAGGCGCTAGTTTACTAATCCAGGTAGCGTAGGGTATCGTTGCTTCGAATCCCACCCAGTGCATGAATTTTTCCTCATTTATGAAAACAATATAAACAATAAAAAGAAGAAAAAAATAAATAAATAAAAAAGCAATCCTAACTTATTCAACAAACCAGTGAATATTTTCGTGTTTTCTTCTCGCCTTTCCTGACGAATGCTCGAGACAAAATCACTCACCACAATATCACACGATATTATAGTCGAAGTACTGTGAACAGAGAAAAGTACTACAGTGATAAAAAAATATCAACACTAAAAATAAGAGTAACAACAGCGAGAACAGTAACATTAATAATCATAATAATACAAACAAAAATACCAATACAATTCTCAGTAATATTATCAACTAGTACAACAACGACATCTCAACACCATTGCAGGACCACGAAAATCAACGATGCAAGCAGGCTAACACAACAAAACAACAAGAACGTTACTAATAATAACGACAACAACATGAACCATTATTACAGCTGCTATAAGTGCTACAACAACAACAACAATAGGCAGAACCTCTAGGATCAACGATGCAGGCAAAATAAAAACCTCCATCACCACTAGGAACAGAAACAACATCAGCAATAATAACAATACCAACAACAAAAGTGTAACTGACAGTATAGAACCACTGGAATCAATGATGCAAGCAAACTAACACCTCCACCAAAGACAGATACAACATCAACAAAAATATCACAATAGCAGCAATAATGATAACATTCATGACAGAAACACAAGCATCAATGATGCAGACAAACAAATATCCCCACCAACGACGGACACAATAACAATTATCACAACAACAGCAATACAATACTCTGTTTATCTTGCAAGAATGAGACTAAAGAGTCCCTTTACTCTCACACTCAATAATGATAACAACAGTCGTAAGAGAAACACTAGCATCAATGATGCAGGCATACGAACAGTGCCTCCACCACCAGCAACCAAAGCAACAAAATCAACAATTGATGACAACAACAGCAATTACAACAACAACAACAACAGCAATTACAACAACAACAACAACAGCAATTACAACAACAACAGTAATCGATAGAAAAACCATTCAACGATGCAGGCGCAGCCAGTCACCACAAATGCAATGGGAAAGCACCAGAAAGAGAAATGAATGCCCGGACAATTACCTAGCCACTGGTGAACCCATTGTCTGCCACGCTGCACAGTTGAGTGGGTCTGGCTTCGTGTCTCGCTGCAGACGATTTCTTTTTGTTTGTCTGTGAATTGATTCGGATTCGAGCTACGACCACATTTCACTGACGATGACGTAACTGGCGAAATAGCCATCAAAAAATGAAAGTGTGGAAAACAACAATACAAGTTTTGTTCTTGATTTGTGCACCGGTAGTCAAGTGGTTAACGCGCTAGTCTGGTAATCCAGGTAGCGTAGGGATCCGTTGGTTCGAATCCCACCCAGTGCACGAATTTTTCCTCATTAAGTTGAGTTTGTGTCCACATAAAAATAAAACTCTGAGGGTTGGGTGGTATAAAATGCTTTGAGCATTAACCTCACCTTCCACCAAAGAGTATTATTATTATTGATTTTTTACAGATGATTTTTTACAGTTTCACAGCCTTTTTTATTTCGTACCACTCTTGTGAGTTTTGTGATCAACAGATAACAACAACTTTTTTTTTCAATTTAGGTTTAACGTTGCTTTCAACTGCATGGTCATATCACACAATTTTTTTTACTTTCCTTATCCTATAATAAGAAAAATACTGTCTTCGTCGAAAAAAATTATATTATGTACTTTCAATTTTCAGTTGAGCCTCTAAATCCTCCTAGTGCTCCAAGCTAGTCCTCTATGTATTGTATAGAATTCTAGAGGTAGAGATATACTAGTCCTCTATGTATTGTATAGAATTCTAGAGGTAGAGGTATACTAGTCCTATGTATTGTGTAGAATTCTAGAGGTAGAGGTATATCAGTCACTGACGGTGGGGTTTGACGATATTCATATTATTTTTCAGTCTTGTATATTGTTTTCAGCCTTGCTCGGTGATATCGAATGACCGTCATTTCTTAGCCTGGTCATTTCTTAGCTCGCCGAAATGTTTTGCTTAGTTAGTAACGCTCTGATGCTGTCGGCGAGAGATTGCCTACAGGGTCAAGCAGAAGTTGGTCTGTGTCTTTTGTTTTGTGCAATTTGTCTACTTGAAGTTGATCTGTGTTCTTTTCCCAATTTGTCTACTTGAAGTTGGTCTGTGTCTCCTGGTTTGTCCAATGTTTCACTTGAAGTCGATCTGTGTCTTTTTCTCCAATTTGTCTTCTTGAAGTTGATCTATGTCTCCTGGTTTGTCCAATGTTTCACTTGAAGTGGATCTGTTTTTTTTTTCCAATTTGTCTACTTGAAGTTGATCTGCGTCTCTTGGTTTGTCCAATGTTTCACTTGAAGTCGATCTGTGTCTTTTTTTCCAATTTGTCTTCTTGAAGTTGATCTATGTCTCCCGGTTTGTCCAATGTTTCACTTGAATTTGATCTGTTTTATTTTTCCAATTTGTCTACTTGAAGTTGATCTGCGTCTCTTGGTTTGTCCAATGTTTCACTTGAAGTTGATCTGTGTTCTTTTTCCAATTGGTCCACTTGAAATTGATCTATATCTCCTGGTTTGTCCAATGCTTCACTTGAAGTTGATCTGTGTCCTTTTCCAATGTGTCTACTTGAAGTTGATCTGTGTCTCCTGGTTTGTCCAATGCCTCACTTGAAGTTCATCTGTGTCCTTTTTCCAATTTTATTGTTTCAAGTTATCATTTTTGTGATATGAAAATTACTCAAATTCTCTTTACTAAATATTTGCTTAGCTTGGGATTTGAACCACCGACCTACAGGATAAAAGTCCACTTTATCAAGGTTACCACTTTATCAATCGAACTACTGAGGTCGGTTGTGTTGGTTACTCATCTTAAAGAAAGAAAAACTCACCGATTGTCACGTTAATTTGTACAAAATCTGCGATCTATTCGAACCCTGTCCATTTTTTGCACGCTACATTAATAACAAATATACATAAAAATTTCGTACGTTATTTCTTTTCAGACTCGCTTAAAAAATATAGATTTTTTTTATGTTCTCTGAGTTAACCACAAATTCCTCGGAATTGAAATAAGCTCTACACTCGGAGCAGGACAAATCGGCGTGGCGGTGAATTCTTGACACAGGAAGATTCCTTCACAAATGGTGGGAATATCGACATCCTACGGGAAAAGTCTAAGAGCCGGGTTCGAATCCCGGTCTGGTTAGAATTTTTTCTACTCGGCTACTTTCGATGTGGAAGTAATACACAAAATCTAGACTTAAAGTTCACAGAGGTTTTATTATAAATAATAATAATAAATGTGTTTCTTTGTGTTATTATATCACAATTTTTAGTGGGTAGCGCAGAATTACAGGACTGTTCCATATTGTTAATATCCCCAATATTTTATTTCTGCCTATAATTCCGCCACTGGTCACTGCTCACATTAAAGCAGCAACTCATTGTTCCTCATGAGGTATGAGTGGACCTCGAACACCCAAGAAAAGAGCAGAATAAATCCTCACTCTGCCACGGTAACTCCTTAAATATATTTTAATTTTTGACCCTAAGTAGCTTCATTGATAAGACGGTGGACTTGTAACCTGAAGGTCGGTGGTTCAAGTCCCGTTTTCAGCGTGTATTTAGTAAAGCGAATTTCAGTAGTTGTTCATGATATCACGAAAGTGATTGACACAAATATGTTAACTGAACATGCGTAGAATTCCTATAGCCACTAAAATGGGTGTGAAAATGAATACCCCATATATGTATTATATTTTATGGTTTATACATCATCCAAGGGGACTCACTAATTTACTGACCCGACATAAGTTTACTGACCCGGTATCTGAGTTTGTAAATTCCACTGACCCATACATGTTTTAGATGCGCCTTGACGTCCCCGACATTATAGTGAAAACCCCATCCGGATATAACTTACCAATCCGGAGTTAACCCGGATTAACCCTTACTGACCGGATAAAAGTTTACTGACCCGGTATCTGGGTTTGTAAATTCCACTGACCCATATATATGTTACATGCGCCTTGACGTCCCCGACACTATAGTGAAAACCCCATCCGGATATAACTTACCAATCCGGAGTTAACCCGGATTAACCCTTACTGACCGGATAAAAGTTTACTGACCCGGTATCTGAGTTTGTAAATTCCACTGACCCATACATGTTTTAGATGCGCCTTGACGTCCCCGACATTATAGTGAAAACCCCATCCGGATATAACTTACCAATCCGGAGTTAACCCGGATTAACCCTTACTGACCGGATAAAAGTTTACTGACCCGGTATCTGAGTTTGTAAATTCCACTGACCCATACATGTTTTAGATGCGCCTTGACGTCCCCGACATTATAGTGAAAACCCCATCCGGATTTAACTTACCAATCCGGAGTTAACCCGGATTAACCCTTACTGACCGGATAAAAGTTTACTGACCCGGTATCTGAGTTCGTAAATTCCACTGACCCATATATATGTTAGATGCGCCTTGAGGTCCCCGACACTATGGTGAAAATCCCATCCGGATATAACTTACCAATCCGGAGCAAACCCGGATTAACCCTTACTGACCGGATAAAAGTTTACTGACCCGGTATCTGGATTTCTAAATTTCACTGACCCATACATGTTTTAGATGCGCCTTGACGTCCCCGACATTAAAGTGAAAACCCCATCCAGATATAACTTACCAATCCGGCGTTAACCCGGGTTAACCCTTACTGACCGGATAAAAGTTTACTGACCCAGTATCTGAGTTTGTAAATTCCACTGACCCATACATGTTTTAGATGCGCCTTGACGTCCCCGACACTATAGTGAAAACCCCATCCGGATATAACTTACCAATCCGGAGTTAACCCGGATTAACCCTTACTGACCGGATAAAAGTTTACTGACCCGGTATCTGAGTTTGTAAATTCCACTGACCCATACATATTTTAGATGCGCCTTGACGTCCCCGAACCAATAGTGAAAACCCCATTGGGATATAACTTACCAATCCGGAGTTAACCCGGATTAACCCTTACTGACCGGATAAAAGTTTACTGACCCGGTATCTGGATTTCTAAATTTCACTGACCCATACATGTTTTAGATGCGCCTTGACGTCCCCGACATTAAAGTGAAAACCCCATCCAGATATAACTTACCAATCCGGCGTTAACCCGGATTAACCCTTACTGACCGGATAAAAGTTTACTGACCCGGTATCTGAGTTTGTAAATTCCACTGACCCATACATGTTTTAGATGCGCCTTGACGTCCCCGACATTAAAGTGAAAACCCCATCCAGATATAACTTACCAATCCGGCGTTAACCCGGATTAACCCTTACTGACCGGATAAAAGTTTACTGACCCGGTATCTGAGTTTGTAAATTTCACTGACCCATACATGTTTTAGATGCGCCTTGACGTCCCCGACATTAAAGTGAAAACCCCATCCAGATATAACTTACCAATCCGGAGTTAACCCGGATTTACCCTTACTGACCGGATAAAAGTTTACTGACCCGGTATCTGAGTTCGTAAATTCCACTGACCCATATATATGTTAGATGCGCCTTGAGGTCCCAGACACTATGGTGAAAATCCCATCCGGATATAACTTACCAATCCGGAGTAAACCCGGATTAACCCTTACTGACCGGATAAAAGTTTACTGACCCGGTATCTGAGTTTGTAAATTCCACTGACCCATACATTTTTAATGCGCCTTGACGTCCCCGACACTATAGTGAAAACCCCATCCGGATATAACTTACCAATCCGGAGTTAACCCGGATTAACCCTTACTGACCGGATAAAAGTTTACTGACCCGGTATCTGAGTTTGTAAATTCCACTGACCATACATGTTTTAGATGCGCCTTGACGTCCCCGACATATAGTGAAAACCCCATCCGGATATAACTTACCAATCCGGAGTTAACCCGGATTAACCCTTACTGACCGGATAAAAGTTTACTGACCCGGTATCTGAGTTTGTAAATTCCACTGACCCATACATGTTTTAGATGCGCCTTGACGTCCCCGACATTATAGTGAAAACCCCATCCGGATATAACTTACCAATCCGGAGTTAACCCGATTAACCCTTACTGACCGGATAAAAGTTTACTGACCCGTATCTGAGTTTGTAAATTCCACTGACCCATACATGTTTTAGATGCGCCTTGACGTCCCCGACATTATAGTGAAAACCCCATCCGGATATAACTTACCAATCCGGAGTTAACCCGGATTAACCCTTACTGACCGGATAAAAGTTTACTGACCCGGTATCTGAGTTTGTAAATTCCACTGACCCATACATATGTTACATGCGCCTTGACGTCCCCGACACTATAGTGAAAACCCCATCCGGATATAACTTACCAATCCGGAGTTAACCCGGATTAACCCTTACTGACCGGATAAAAGTTTACTGACCCGGTATCTGAGTTTGTAAATTCCACTGACCTATACATGTTTTAGATGCGCCTTGACGTCCCCGACATTATAGTGAAAACCCCATCCGGATATAACTTACCAATCCGGAGTTAACCCGGATTAACCCTTACTGACCGGATAAAAGTTTACTGACCCGGTATCTGAGTTTGTAAATTCCACTGACCCATACATGTTTTAGATGCGCCTTGACGTCCCCGACATTACAAAGAAAACCCCATCCGGATATAACTTACCAATCCGGAGTTAACCCGGATTAACCCTTACTGACCGGATAAAAGTTTACTGACCCGGTATCTGAGTTTGTAAATTCCACTGACCCATACATATTTTAGATGCGCCTTGACGTCCCCGAACCAATAGTGAAAACCCCATTGGGATATAACTTACCAATCCGGAGTTAACCCGGATTAACCCTTACTGACCGGATAAAAGTTTACTGACCCGGTATCTGGATTTCTAAATTTCACTGACCCATACATGTTTTAGATGCGCCTTGACGTCCCCGACATTAAAGTGAAAACCCCATCCAGATATAACTTACCAATCCGGCGTTAACCCGGATTAACCCTTACTGACCGGATAAAAGTTTACTGACCCGGTATCTGAGTTTGTAAATTCCACTGACCCATACATGTTTTAGATGCGCCTTGACGTTCCCGACATTACAAAGAAAACCCCATCCGGATATAACTTACCAATCCGGAGTTAACCCGGATTAACCCTTACTGACCGGATAAAAGTTTACTGACCCGGTATCTGAGTTTGTAAATTCCACTGACCCATACATATTTTAGATGCGCCTTGACGTCCCCGAACCAATAGTGAAAACCCCATTGGGATATAACTTACCAATCCGGGGACGTCAAGGCGCATCTAAAACATGTATGGGTCAGTGAAATTTAGAAATCCAGATACCGGGTCAGTAAACTTTTATCCGGTCAGTAAGGGTTAATCCGGGTTTACTCCGGATTGGTAAGTTATATCCGGATGGGATTTTCACCATAGTGTCGGGGACCTCAAGGCGCATCTAACATATATATGGGTCAGTGGAATTTACGAACTCAGATACCGGGTCAGTAAACTTTTATCCGGTCAGTAAGGGTTAATCCGGGTTAACTCCGGATTGGTAAGTTATATCCGGATGGGGTTTTCACTATAATGTCGGGGACGTCAAGGCGCATCTAAAACATGTATGGGTCAGTGGAATTTAAAACTCAGATACCGGGTCAGTAAACTTATGTCGGGTCAGTAAATTAGTGAGTCCCTCATCCAAGGAACAAATTAACTATATTGCTCTGCATAGTGCTCGTAACTCCTTGTGCCTTATTACTTCTCCTTTTTCCGAGAGCAAAATAATAAAACGTTCTGAAAAATAAAGCCACTTCTAAGTTTAAGAGACGTCCAGTAAAAATAATAATAATATGAGAACCAGGAAATTTGAGTCAAAGTCGTCAAAAAATCGTTCTCGCTGAAATGTTGAGTTTCACTTTTTTGTCATGGTCAGCGTGGTGGTGTATGGTTTCATATTTTACGTGGAAAAAATGATAGTAAAAAAGAAGGTTTATGCTTTGCACAACATTCAGTACAATCTCCAGGTCTTCAAAGAAAGAAAATATTTTTTATTACCTTGTTTGTACCCAGAAAGTTATTCAGCTTAAACTTCAGCCTTGAGCTAGCGCGTTAACCACTTGACCACCAATGCACGTTAACCACTTGACCACCAATGCACGTTAACCACTTGACTACCAATGCACGGTCTATGCTCAAAGCATGTTCTACCACCAATCCTCAGAGCCACATTATTATGTGATCACAAACTCAAATTCACGAGGAAAAATTCATGCACTGGGCGGAATTCGAACCAACGAATCCCTACGCTACCTGGATTAGCAGACTAGCGCGTTAACCACTTGAATACAAGTGCATACGGCGTTCATGGCGTCAGAATGCTAAGTTAATAACGTCAGAAAGATGATTGTCAAATTTAATTATTTCTACAAGCATCATCTTTTACTTGATGGGTGCTATGTGCAAATAAGACTACCGTGCTAGAAATGGTAGAAATAATTGCCAGTAGTGCTAGAACTAATTACTAGAAGTGCTAGAACAACCTCCTTATTTAGTACTAATTACTAAGAGAGGTAGCTGTTTGCTAACTATTTTTCAAATTAGCTAGACACAGTGGGAATCGAAAATAGTAGATATAGGTGTTCACGCCATGTGACTCTAGTTTGAATTGCCTCCAAACTCTCCCCGCGCATATCACTCGATCTCTACGCCCCTAACTGTTAGAGATAACACTTCGATATCAGATGATAGGCATATCATATGTTCTTACAAAGAAAGTCAGAAATTCGGTACGATAGATTGGGAACGACGCGACGATGCCTCGTGCAGTCGTGCAGATTGTAACAAACAGTGGTCAGGCAGGGTACGTTTTCGCTCCTTCCTCAATCTACCCCCTTTGATCCACTTCTAAAGGCGTACGTAAGTACTTGGTACAAGTACTCAAAGGTAAGACCATCCAATCTCATTTCGTAGTAGTAGATTATTTCTTCCTTTTATCTTTCCGTGTAAATTTAATATTCTTAAATACCTTTTAATACACCCCTTTGTAGTAGCGTTATTGAACCAGCGGCCTTTTCTTCGTCATACCCCAGTAACTGGGAAACTTAGGTCTTTCGGCTTCAAAGCCCCAGTTACTACATTAATTCAATAGGTAAACCAAACATCTAATGTTGCTCCTCACGTGGTAAAACCATGTGTGGGATGTTCAATATTAAAAAAAGGCCTTCAAATTTTACTTTGTACAGAAATAGTGCACATACCGTGATACGTACTAACAAAGTTCTTTGTAAATAAAGCGATATTATTATTATATTTATGCTATCTAAAGGTGTAATGGACTTGTAACCTGGAGGTCGGTGGTTCAAGTACCAGTTTCAGCGTAGATTTAGTAAAGCGAGTTTGAGTAGTTGTGATATCACGAAAGTGATTATTAACACAAATGTGATAACTCATGTAAAGTTTCCTTAGGTAACACTCAAACCGGGACTTTGATAACTCATGTAAAGTTTCCTTAGGTAACACTCAAACCGGGACTTTGATAGCTCATGTAAAGTTTCCTTAGGTAACACTCAAACCGGGACTTTGATATCTCATGTAAAGTTTCCTTAGGTAACACTCAAACCGGGACTTTGATAACTCATGTAAAGTTTCCTTAGGTAACCCCCTCGAACCGGGACTTTATTGAATCGACATCAGAGTGAGCAACAGAAGGTTCTTGTGTAACGCTACTGGCGAAGGCAGGATTACTTTAATCTATGTGGCAGTCCCCCCTACTTCTTGGCTAACGTGGGTGACGCAACAGCAGCAGATACCCAGAACCAAAGCACGTTGGATAAGCATCTGGCCACGGGTCAGCAGTTTGCTACTCCGGAAGTCCGGGTTCGAATCTTGTCGTTAAACTGAAATAATAAATAAATAAATAAATAAAAATAATAAATGTGTTTCTTTGTGTTATTGTATCACAATTTTAGTGCGTAGCGCAGAATAATAGGACTTTTCCATATCTTTAATATCCCAATATCTTATTTTTGCCTATAATTCCGCCACTGGTCGCTACTAACATTAAAGCAGCTACTCATTTTTCCTCACGAGGTATGAGTGGACCCCGAACACCCAAGTACAGAGCAGAAAAATCCTGCCTCGCTGGGGATTGAACCCAGGTCACCGTGCGTGCAATGCCTAGCGCGCTAACTCACTCTGCCACGGTAACTACTGAACTGTAATAAAGCGGTCGCACTACACAAAAAGAACCTTAGTTGGTCAGACAAATAATGGTAAAAAATAAATATAAAATTGACAATATTAAAAATATAACAAGGAAAAAATAAACAAAACATACGAGTATACATATTATGTCCTAACTAAAGGGCGGAGTTATTGCCTATGGCAATCTCTTCCACCCAACCCTTTCTTGTTTTTTTTTTTAGAATGGAACTTTAAATGACTCGTAAACTTGAAGCCTTTGGTTCGAGTCATAAGCACGGCTGTTTTAGTAAGGCTGTTTTTGCATGATGGAACCATCATTATCTTCCTGATAGTTTATCTTCATCTTCATAAACCATCATTAATGGACTAATTATAATAATGAGATAAATTAACTTACTTATTTGCAAAAATTATTACTTTTGTACTATGTCTCGATACTCTGACCCAAAAAAATGCCTTTATCTATGAAACAAAAAATATTGCCAAAGAATCTCTATCTCTCAAACAAACTTAATATTTCGTAATATCTTTCAATTCTCATGAACATAAGAAATTGCCTAAGTATTTCTCTACAGAACAAAAATGAATTGCCTCTAAAATTAGCAATACTTCAAACTATGTTGTCTATTAAATCTGAGCCTATTATAATTATTTTATTTTACCTGGTATAAACTAATTGTATACAATAATCGTTGCAAACAATAATAAAAGTTGATTAGGTAGTTAGATTCACCAACTTCACAGAAGAAGAATTTTTGTAATGATATTGTGGTTATAAGGCATCTGTTGTTGTTGTAACCAGCTTGGCTACAACTGGGGAGGAATGATAGTCTCCAGCCAAACTCAAGAGAAAAGTTGGCTCGTGCTGAACCACATAATTCTATGTACGATCAACCATCGTGAGTACTTGGACTTTTTCTTTATAAGCCATTAAACCCTTGGGAAACTGCAAGCTAGCCTGGCTTGTTAGGGTTGGCTGGTCCGTTCTCTGTTTATAGTGCTCTAGCGAGACACTGGTCTTCTCCCTGTTTAACGTCCCCCTGCCAGACACATTTATAAAGGTTGTGTTAATCACAATAATGATGTCACAACTCTTTGAATTAGCCTTCTCAAAAATTATCCATTCGTTGTAATCGAACCAGCTTCCTCCAGGTTGCGAAACTCCTACCTGAAGTTGAAGTAACTGAGATCAGTAAAAAGGCATACGAGGTATTGATGGTTATATGTAATTTGTCGATCTTCGTAGTGTGCTAACCGAGGGATCTTTGTAGTATGCTAACCGAGAGATCTTTGTAGTCTGCTAACCGAGGGTTTATGTTGGTTCGTTGGTCCAGTTCGACTTCCACATTTTCTTTATAGGAACACCGAAGTTAAGCAACGTCCAGCCAGGTGAAGACTTCGTAATGCTGCCATTCCGGCCCAACAGAACGTACAAAATGTCTGCCTGTACAGAAAGCTCCTAGTATGACCCTTCCCTAGTGGTTACCTTCCACTTATGGATGTATGATTTATCATTAAAGGTATTGTACTGTACTATTATGGTGCTCATATTGTTGTCCATGTCTTTTGTTGTATCATCGTGGCTCAAGGTGAACTACTAGGTTTTATTGTTAAAAATCTAGGAAAATATTCCGTGAGATTAATAAGAATAATGAAAATCACTTAACACACGCACGCACACACACACTCATGCACACACACGAACGCACGCACACACACATGCACAGTGCACACGCACGCACACATGCACACACACACGTGTTTGTATGATACAGATAAAAAATTGCTAATTTTTTTTTTTTTAAATTTGGTCTTGAACCACCGACCTCCAGGTTAAAAGTCCGCCCTTATCGATCAAGCTACTGAGGCCGGTTTGTGTGCATGTACTATTTTAATATCTATTATTTTGTGTCCGAGTTCATATAATTTCAACAATAGGTTTCTAAGACATAATTATAATAAGTCTTAGAAATCTAACCAGATCAATGAAAACCATGTTAACCTTACTTTTAGAATGTCCTTTCTAAAAAAATAATTACTTTGGCGACCAAAATGCATATTAATGGAACTAAAAATTAATCAACACGTAGCGAGACTGAAATCCTGGTGCTTAGTCAGACTTAATGGTCCCATAAATATTAATTGACCGATTAAGCTTCTACACTCCAGCGTTTACATTTGAATTTTCCTTCCATTGTTAAAACATTTTTATAATAATAATACTCTTTAGTGTAAGGTAACCAACAGGCGAGGTTCATGCTCAAAGCATTTTCTACCACCTAACCCTCAGAGTCTTATTATTATGTGGTCATATACTCAAATTAATGATGAAAAATTCATGCAGGTTGGGATTCGAACCAACGGATCCCTGCGCTACCTGGATTACCAGACTAGCGCGTTAACCTTTGAATACCAACGCATGTTTCTTTCTCCTTTACTGTTGGTTGCATCAATATTAAAATTCAAACAGCTGATTGTAGAATCTCGTTTTCAGCCTTTTTTGTTGTGCAAGCCAAGCAAGCGGTTAACGCGCTAGTCTGGTAATCCAGGTAGCGCAGGGATCCGTTGGTTCAAATCCCAACCTGCATGAATTTATCATCATTAATTTGAGTATATGACCACATAAAAATAATTTGAGTATATGACCACGTAATAAAGTGTTGATTAGAATCGTTGGCGTTAGGAAGGGCATACAGACGTAAAAATGTGCCAAGACCAACCAACCTCAACCATGAGGTTGAACAACGTCGACCCTGCTTAAGCGGGATAAGACAGAGTAAAAGAAGACTAAATAGTCAAGAAAAGGCTGTCAAGAAATGTCGACCCCACTTGAGTAGGAAAAGACGTAGAAGAAGATGAAGAAAAGAACACTCTATCGTTCAGTGATTTTTTATTTATTTTTAGTATGCTTTATTAGGAGGAAAAAGTACAATGTTAACAGTATAAAATTAAGAAAAAACAAACAAATGACAAAATAAATAAGTAAAAAAGAAAATAACACTAATGTCCTACCTAAAGGGCGGGGTTATTGCCTATGGCAATCTCTTCCACCCAACCCCTATATCGTTCAGTGATTGGTTGAATCTTAACTTTGTCGTTAATCCTAGTTTATAATCCGGCCCATGGTACTTGTTCCATGTTAATGGACTGACCCGTGACCCGTCACGCGTCTGTCACGTCTCCGTCACGTCAGCTGGTGACCTGATTACAAGGCGCCTCTCATGTAAGACATAAGACAATGACACGCGAGGAATCTGCTTTATGTCATTGTTCGTGTGTTTGGTTCATTATTTTGCCTGTTTGGTTCATTGTTTTGCTCGTGTTGGGTTCATTGTTTTGCTCGTGTTTGGTTTATTATTTCGCCTGTTTGATTTAGGTGAAAGGAGTACGCTCAAAAATGTATGTTTGTAAGGGATACCTTCCTGTGCGCATCACGTGTTGACCCAGCACCTAAATGGGAAGTATTGTGTCACTTCTCGTCCATCAGACGGGAGGCATACTATACTACGGGATGGGCAGGCTACAACACATACCACAAGCGTCTACAGTAGATCGCGCTAATCGCACGCTTTTTGTTCGAGTTTGTGACCACATAATAATAAGACCCTGAGAGTTAGGTGGTAGAAAATAATTTGAGCATTAACCTCACCTATTGGTTACCTTCCACCAAAGAGTGTTATTATTATGTACGGTGACCAAACCACCTATCTTGGATGTGAAAAAGATTCAGAGGAAAAGGAGATACTGCCTGATTTTCTCATTCCAAAACTCCCTGTATATAAGCCTCTTCTCTCATTCCAAAACACCCTGTATATAATCGTCTTCTCTTGAGTACACCGCGCTACAAGAAGCATAATATATCACAGCTGTACTAGCTATATATTTACAGCTATATATATGTATATTACGCAGTCAGCAACTCTATTGTTATAGAACACTTCACCTGGTTCTGGTAAGTTCCCATAGCTAGAGTACCAGCCAGGCTTTAGGCTCTCTTATTGAAGAATATCGTTCTTTTCTAGCAAATACTTGTAGAGTTGCAAATAAGCTTGCAAAAAATAAACCCTCATGACTTGAACATTGTAATGAGAGAAGTTTAATTAGAATAGGTTAAAAATGAAGTCCCGATTTGAGCGTTACCCAAGGAATTTTTATTAGATAGCAGATAATAATAATTTCGTCTTACTTATACAGCCCAATTATTAGGCCTATTATAAAGTCCCATTATTCCAGCAGTAAGCCTAAGACGTATTATTTTTTATTAATGAACATATTCATAACTTAAGTTGTAGTTTTATTTATAAATTCTTACAAAGAAATGAAATGTCCGCGGTATGTGAGTTAAAAAAAAAGAGAAAAAAATCATGCAATAGGAACCAACGGATCCCTACGCTACCTGGATTATCAGACTAGCGCGTTAACCACCTGACTACCAGTGCACGTATCCCAGACTTGATTCTCTTCCTCCATATACCCCTCAAATAAAGGACACTTTGCTTAATAAACTTCCCCTTAACCCATATACGTGGTTTCTTTTTTGTACCTTTTGGTACACCTTGTATAATATTTTGGTACACCCTGTATAGTATCTATACCACCAACCAAGTCTTAATAAGAACAAAATCATTAGGTTTACCCATAGGCAGTGTAACATGAACTCAAGATAGAACTCGACCTATAATGAAACTCGACTCGCAATGCCATCACGCGCCATATTGGATCTTTTTCGCCATATTGGAATTATTGTACAATATGAAAATCTTACAGCGGGATTGCATCACAATACCAGTCGGTAATTTTATGGAAAACTTGTAATTACTACTGCCTTGTAATTAGCAATTAAGCACTGACGAGATTGAAGTGCTATTGCTATGTCATTGATTATCATGAAGTCATTGATTATGTATAAAAATCATTAAAAAAGATATATACCTACAATTTATTGTTTGAAGATATTACTGTGTCACCTGGCAAGCATCACTGAGATGTCAGTTAAATAAATACAAAAAATCATAAAATTCTCATAAATACCCCGACCTCAGTAGCTTGATGGATAAGGCGGCGGACTTGTAACCTGGAGGTCGCGGTGGTTCAAGTCCCGGGTTCAGCGTAGATTTAGTAAAGCGAGTTTGAGAAGTTGTGACATCACGAAAGTGATTAACACAAATATGATATCTATGAGAATAGTTGCGTAAGTAACACTGGATAAGTATCAAATTTCCTCGCTATTCCGGGAAAACCCGACAGAGGAAACCTGAATCCATATTCAGCAGCACTAATCTAGACACTGATGTCTTACTTATCTCGTAGTGTTTCCCAACTAGACCGACCTCAGTAGCTTGATCCGATAAGGCAGAGGACTTGTAACCTGGAGATCGGTGGTTCAGGTCCCGGTTTCAGCGTAAATTTAGTAAAGGGAGTTTGAGTAGTTGTGATATCACGAAAGTGATTAACACAAATACTTTTTTTTAAGTCCGTTTTATCCAGGTTTGACCTTATACATTTGCTCTGTACTCTTTTCGACAGTTAGATGAAAATTAATGAGCTATAATTAAATAGTATAGAATTAATGTCCTATTCTATTATCTTCTCTAATGTGTGCTATGTACTCCAGAACCGCTTTGGCAGCCGAAGTAATGCGAAAGCGGTTCTGGGGCACTATTACCTTTACCTTGTTAGAAAGCACTGCTATTTTATTTTGTCCTGGAAAAATCCAACACTCTGAGGCTCTACTGCGTATTGTGGGACTGGTATGGTCTTAGCATAGACTTGTGTGCAGAAATTTAATACTCTCGTAAGTGATACTCAACAAAAAGCGGCTTACGTAAGCTAAAAGAAAATTTACGCAAGTATGTATACAGGGTGATTCAGAAAAGTACCGTCAAACGTTAACCACGTATTCTATGGGCTAGTTAAGGAGGGGTCAACTCTATAAAAGAAAGTGCGCAAATGCCTCCTAACGGAGGTACACGCCCCTTAAGGTGTTTTTAAACAATCGAAATTTTCATTTTACGGCTTACTTATTTGGGATATCGCAATGTGGTAAAAAAATCACTCTCAATACTAGATAGCACCTTTCTTTTGGCACAAAATTTAACACCATTCCAATGTCAGGGGCGGTCTCAGGAGGGTCAGATGGTAAAAAAAAGGTTCTAAATTTTTAGTCGTTGCTTGTAATTGAATTTGGTTTTCACCCTATTAAAACGTCTGTCATTGTCTACAAAAATGTTTTGAATAATTTTTTTCTCAAACCAACACAAACGCTTGAAAATTGAAATTGAAGATTTTAAAACCGCATTAAGTTTTGAAACCTATGCAACTAGCATACAATTTTAGAACAAGAATTTTCAGCCAATTCATTATTTAACAAAGAAATACACCTGGAATATTTGAACGTGTTCGTCAATCTTTTCGAAGGCATGTGGAGGTCTGCATTGAAGCCAGAGGAGCCCATGTGGAACATTTGCTGTAAATCTTATTTCGGCTTAAGCCCTTCAATTTTGGTTTTCAAGCGTTTGTGTTGGTTTGAGAAAAAAATTATTCAGAACATTTTTGTAGACAATGACATACGTTTTAATAGGGTGAAACCGAATTCAATTACAAGCAACGACTAAAAAGTTAGAACCTTTTTTCTACCATCTGACCCTCCTGAGACCGCCCCTGACATTGGAATGGTGTTAAATTTTGTGCCAAAAGAAAGGTGCTATCTAGTATTGAGAGTGATTTTTTTACCACATTGCGATATTCCAAATAGGTAAGCCGTAAAATGAAAATTTCGATTGTTTAAAAACACCTTAAGGGGCGTGTACCTCCGTTAGGAGGCATTTGCGCACTTTCTTTTATAGAGTTGACCCCTCCTTAACTAGCCCATAGAATATGTGGTTAACGTTTGACGGTACTTTTCTGAATCACCCTGTATAAGCATCTTCCTTAGACTCGTATTGTACTAATGTAAAATAGAGACAAGTAAATTACAGTACAGTAGTACAAGGGTATGAGAAGGAAATAAAGCATTTGCGGATTTCTGTTAAATTTTATCCATGTGAATTTAAATTAAATTTTTAAATTCACATGGATTCATAATATGTGTAAAAAATTCTTGAATTAGATAGGTAAATAGATAAAAATAATTATATTTATTTTTAAACAAAAAATATTACAATGGTTGGCACAATGAACAAAAAGTAAAACATTAAGTAGGTAGATATTTTCTTGAATTAATGAACAATTTAAGTGCTCATCCACCAAGTTCTAAACTAGCTGGAAGTTGCTTAACATGTGCCGTCGACGCTAGGCTTGTATGACATGTAAAGTTTCTGAGCCAGCGTCGATGGCGCGTTGAATGCACCGGTTCTCGTAGGATCACCGAAGTTAAGCAACGTTCAGCGAAGTGAAGACTTCGTGATGCTGGCATTTCGGTCCAACCCAGGCTGGGCGAGGTTAATGTAGGTAGCACGTTTGTGAGTTTCCTGGGAATTGTGAGGGTGACACCCCCGTCGTGATATGACCATGCAGTCGAGAGCGACGTTGAACCAAAAAAAAAAAAAAAATGAACAATTCAAGTGCTCATCCACCAAGTTCTAAACTAGCTGGAAGTTGCTTAACATGTGCCGTCGACGCTAGGCTTTTATGACATGTAAAGTTTCTGAGCCAGCGTCGATGGCGCATTGCATGCACCGGTTCTCGTAGAATCACCGAAGTTAAGCAACTTCCAAGGAGGTAAACACTTCGTGATGCTGGCATTTCGGTCCAACCTAGGCTGGGGGAGGTTCATGTAGGTAGCAGGTTTGTGAGTTTCCTGCGAATTCAGGGTGACCCCCCCGTCGTGTTATGGCCATGGGCCATGCAGTTGAGAGCAACGTTAAACCAAAAAAACGTTTCTGCAATGAATGGGTCAGACCAATGTGGTATAGCTGCTAATTCTAGGTCATTCTGTGACAGAGAAGATTCTTGTCAAACAATCTGAAGACCTTGTTTAGAAGCGGAAATACATGAGAAAAAGCTGAGATGCTGAAAAAATACTTCTCAGTAGTCGAGTTACCTGGATGTGTAACTTCAGTAACTTGTTGTAACCCAGAAGTTATGACGCGAGTTACTTCACAGTGGCCTCCAAACTGGGCATCCTGCGGTCAATTTAGCCAGTCCTCCTAAAATTTCATTACTTTCCTTTCTATAGGATAAGGAGATTAAAAAAGTAATTATGCCCCAGAACCGCTTTCGCATGACTTCAAGGCACTTTACCTTTACATCGATGTCATTTCAACCCTCAGATTCTAGAAGGCCCTCAGCCGAATTTTGGCCCTCAGATTCTAGAAAGCCCTCAGTCTAATTTCAATCCTCAGATTCTAGAAAGCCCTCAGCCGAATTTCGGACCTCAGATTCTAGAAAGCCCTCAGCCGACTTTCAGGCCTCAGATTCCAGAAAGCCCTCAGCCGAATTTCGGACCTCAGATTCTAGAAAGCCCTAAGCCGAATTTCGGCCCTCAGATTCCAGAACGCGCTCAGCCGAATTTCGGCCCTCAGATTTTAGAAGGTTTGGCCATCGCTGAAGTAGAATAGGAAGAGGAAATCCATACAAGTCGCGACAGGATGTGTTGGTAGGTTCGATATGTTTCAGAAGATATTGATAACGTGGACCATGTGCTAGAAGGTACTAAATATTGCGCAGGAATTGTGCTAAGTAGCTACATCTAGTACATGTGCTAGAAAGTACTAAATACGTACTATTGTACAGGATGTGTGCTAAATACCCACAAATCTGGCAACACACTTATCATATTAACAACGAATCTAGTACATGTGCTAGAATGTACTAAATATGTACTATTTTACAGGATGTGTGCTAAATACCCACAAATCTGGCAACACACTTATCATATTAACAAGGAATCTAGTACATGTGCTAGAAGGTACTAAATATGTACTATTGTACAGGATGTGTGCTAAGTAGCCACAAATCTGGCAACACACTTATCATATTAACAAGGAATCTAGTACATGTGCTAGAAGGTACCAAATACGTACTATTGTACAGGATGTGTACTAAGTAGCCACAAATCTGGCAACGCACTTATCATATTAACAAGGAATCTAGTACATGTGCTAGAAGGTACTAAATACGTACTATTGTACAGGATGTGTGCTAAGTACCCACAAATCTGGCAACACGCCTATCATATTAACAAGGAAATCCCGAAGAGCAAACATTATCTTTGGAACATCCTGTACATGTCCGCTGAAACTGAAACTTGCTGACCATCCGGTAGAACATTCTCCTCAAAGCCAGCATGGATGCAACTGGCACGTATTCAACGTCCAGCTTGGTGAGGAAATGGACTGGTGACCGTTTCAAGTCCATCCATGGTCATCATGGTTATCCACGTTCTGCTGGCTATTCCCGGCCCCACTCAGGCGTGGTGTGAGGTGTGAGACCTCTCGAAATCGGGCCTTCGTCTAGCATCACGAGATCTAGAAGGAATTGAAGGATAGATCTATAGGAATTGAATGATCTAGAAGGAATTTAAGGATAGATCGAGACAGAATTGAAGGATAGATCTAGAAGGAATTGAAGGATGGATCTAGAAGGAATTGAAGGATATATCTAGAAGGAATTGAAGGATAGATCTAGAAGGAATTTAAGGATAGATCTAGAAGGAAGATAGATCTAGAAGGAATTGAAGGATAGATCTAGATCCTAATAGAGTCACCTATAGGCCCGAAGGAGTTCAAACACCTTTGTATATTATTCGTAGCGTGCCGTTCCGTGATCACGAAGACTGGAGAATGGCATAATATTGGCACAATAGACTATTCTTCTCTGTCAGGGCTACTCAACAATCCTCAGGGCTACTCAACAATCCTCAGGGCTACTCAACCACGGTCCTTCTGTAGTCTCACGAACAAAATGAAGGATAGATCTAGATTTCTAGATGTATAATGAAAAAAAAAAATAATAATATTATCGATAAATAAAATGATATATGAAATATAAATGAAAAACAAGAAGAAATTAATAAATAGAATGAGATCGAATACAAAGGAGATACCTACATGATATTAATGTGAGAATTTGAGTATATTAGGAAAATTACCGCTTCCCGTGGGTATTTCTGTAGCTTAGTTAGGGCAGCTACCGTACAAAAATGTACTTTCTCTATTATAGAAATCTGAAATTATAAAAAAACAATCTGACTTGTGGTTCTCGAGTTTTACCAGGACACACACACACACACACACACACACACACACACACACACACACACACACCTACACACACACACACACACACACACACACACACACACACACACACACGAGAGAATTTGAGCAACATGTTTGTGAGTTTCCAGCGAGGAGGGTTTAACACCCGTCACGATATGACCATCATGTATTGTGATTGAAGAACTTGAAAGTGACGTTCAGCCACCCCTTTTTCACAAAACTTGATAAGGTTATCATATTTTTTCACAAGAGTTGATAAGTACACATGTACAATACAAACAGATAGAGAAATATACAATATCATCATAGGGTGACGTCATCGTGAACGATGGTAGCCAGACAGTGGAGGAATGACTCAGCACTTCTACCACTGTCTTTACAAGGAGACTAATAATTGACGAGGGCCCCCAGAACCAAGCCAATGGGTCTACTCCCTGTTTATAGTCCCGCAACCAGACAAATTTCCAATGTACAATATTGGAAACAAAAAGAAAAACAGAAAATAAATTGATAAAATATATTCTGAAATCCTAACTAAAGGGCGGGGTTATTGCCTTTGGCAATCTATTTCATCCAACCCTTAAAGTTCTCTTCCACCCAAACCTCACCCAGCCTGGGTTGGTCCGGAATACCAGCATCACGAAGTCTTCTCCTCGTTGAACTTTGTTTATAACTTCGGTGATCCTACGAGAAAAAACAGTTGACTGTTACTTCCGAGAAATTTCTAATATTAGAAATCGGAAGTATTGTGTTCGTTTTTGTAAAAAAAAATATTTTTTTGCTCCGATTTCAATTTTTTTCATATTTCTGGAAGTTTCATAACCTCCTGAGCAAAATTGGTTTTGTGTCCGTCTGTCGGTCCGTCGATCCGTCGGTCTGTTAAAACGATTCCTTGTAACGCGCAAATCTCGGAAACTACTCAACTGATTTTGATGAAATGTTGCACACATTTAGGAGACATTCTGTAGATGGTCCCATTTTAAATTCATTGAATTCGTACTAGCGGTTCTGGGTGAAAGAGACCATGCGCCTGACCACTAACTTTTTACTTAAACGCTTATATCTCGTGAACGGTACACCCGATTTTAATGAAATTTTGTATGTATATGCATATTATTGTTTTACATAGTCTATTTATATTTATTTTTTGATTAATTATAATTAGACTCTGACATTCAAGAAAATCCGAAATTTTGGATAAAAAAGTCAAAAAATAAGGACCACGACTTGCCGATACAGAATTTTTTGTGGAATCTAGAATGTAGAAAAAATTATTTTCTACCATATAAAAATTTTTTGAAGAAAATCGGTTCAGTTGTTTTGGAGATACAAGTAATTTTGTATAAAATCTCAAAATTGGCACGTGTTAACAATGTGAAACAATCACGAGGAAGTATTGTGTCCATAATTGGCAGTGTTTTTTTTTTTTTCTTTCTTTCTTTCTTTCTTAACGCCGTTATAGTTAATAACATCATGGGTGGACTTGGACATAATATGTCCATAATCCATATTATGGACATTGTAAAATAGTTGGAACAGGGCAATTAAGCCCGTTTATTGTTTTAAATAAATAAATATCAACATTTGACCTACCTTAAAAAATCTAATCCATCTCTTCAGACGAGTGTGTACATAAATCCACATATATGATGCAACTGGTTCTGAATGTACCAATGAACCAATAAACCCTTATGTGGCTCATGAACTGGTTTCCAAATGGGACGCTCCATAACCTTTTTTATCTGGTTAAAATGTCAATAATTGTCAATATGGACAATACTTTGCCCCCAGTTCCTCAGTAGTTTGATAGATAACGTGGCGGACTTGTAATCTATAGGTTTGTGGTTCAAGTCCTAAGTCAAGCAAAAACATAGTAAAGCTAGTTTGAGTAGTTGTGATATACGAGTATAAGCACTAATAATAACACTCTTTAGTGGAAGGTAACAACCAGGCGAGGTTAATGCTCAGAGCATTTTCTACCACCTAACACTCTGAGTCTTATTATTATGTGGTCACAAACTCAAATTAATGAGGAAAAATTCATGCACTGGGTGGGATTCGAACCAACGGATTCCTACGCTACCTGGATTACCAGACTAGCGCGTTAACCACTTGACTACCAGTGTACTTGAAACGGCCTTCATAGGGTCGAATATAATAGGCTCTTTTCGGGACAATTGTGGCCTGTTAACTAGTGGGGGTGCTCTAGGGTGAACCAGTGTCCGCTGAAGCCACACCACTGATTCCTAGATACAATCTCAACCACCATAAGCTACAAGAGACACTAGGACACATGTCCAGAACAATATTGGCCTGGTAACAGTAACTAGAGTACAGAGGGGGGGTGCTCTAGGTTGTCCCAGTGTCCACTCAGATCTTGTGTGTGGTCAACCTTGATGCTGTGTCCTGTGGAACCAAGAGCTTTGAAATACTTGCACAGTAAAAGTAGATGTCTCATATTGGAAGTATATGTCTAGTAGAAGTATATTCACAAATATTTTCGCAACGCTCACACAAATATCTTGATGGTTGACTGGCTAAGTTTTCATTCACTCACAGAAACATACCTGAGACACCCACTACACTTGGAATGGTATGCGAAAAACTCTTGACTTATACAGGGTGGTAACCACAGATGACGTGTTTTTTTTTTTTTTTTTTTTCTTAAAAAATATAACAATGGCTGCACCCAAGTTCCGGCCCGAGGCATGGCTTTATATTTATTTTTCATACCCGTACTCCGGGATTTTTTCTCTTATATTCAGGATTCTTCAAGAGGTTAATTTATCTTAGAGAGAGATATATTTGACCCGGAAACCGTTCTCTTATACCCAGGTTTGACTGAATAGTGTATACAGTGTTAGCGTAATGAGACTCCCTGTCTCGAGCTGACAGTCTAAATAAAGCACTAATACATACTATCTTTTTTTACTATCGTTTGGACCATCTATGGGTCACGGATATCTTTATTTCTTTCATGATACCAAGTAAATTTACAGAGTGATTTACAAATTACAAAAAATGGAAAAGCTACACAATAGAGACAGATTTAAAGATATTACAAAATAATAAAACTAGATATGTACTAAAAATAAGACCTATGCTAGAAATCCCATTCTTTCCATAGTATTTATACTTCTTCAAAACCCAATCAGAAGCTACACCAATCAGAAACACTACTATCTAATGATAATAATAATAATTGCTTTTATTAATATTTTCATACTATAATAATAACTGATACACTCAGTTTTAATACAAAGTTGAAAAAGCTTGATAGCTTTACAAAGAGACCTGCAAGTTGATGGGCATTTACAAATATTAAGATCTATTTTGTATGTTAATCACAATCGCGATATCACAAAAGTTATTAATAAAGTTGTCATATTTGTGTCAATCACTTTCGTGATATCACAGCTACTCAAACTCGCTCTACTAAATCTTCGCTGAAACCGTCACTTGAACCACCGATCTCCAGGTTACAAGTCCGCCGCCTTATCGATCAAGCTACTGAGGTTGGTCTCAGTTCTAATATACCAAAGATTTACACACCAAATCTCTCCTAAGGGTTGGGTGGAAGAGATTGCCATAGGCAATAACCCCGCCCTCTAGTTACTTACTTACTTTCCGAGTCCATGTGTGATGTCATGGTGGTGGAAGGATTGACATGGGTGAACACTTTTTACGCCCAGAACCATTCTTCTGGGCTCCTTCCGTGTCCAGTGTGTAGTGTATGGTGTATGTGTACTTTGTTGAAATTATGCACTTAAGACTGACAATTTTAAAAATATTTCTTAAAATTTGATAGGATTTTAAGAAATATTTTTATTTTTAAACAAATAATTATTTGTACTGTACATATTCCTTTTTAAATCTAATAAAGTGTTTCATAATAATAATAATGAGTCACCCTGTATGTGCGCACAGGGGACTAATAGCCATCCAGTCTGCGGGGTGCTAATGTAACCCATTCGCCTACAACGATGAAAATTTAAATATTGATTGCAATAAATTATCGTTTAAATACACGAGACCATCCGCTATGCATAGATTAATATATGTTCGTAATAGAAGTTGGTCACATACGGCCTTCTTTTGCCAAAACTTCGACGATTAAATTCGTGCGTTGGTAGTCAAGTGGTTAAAGCGCTAGTCTGGTGATCCAGGTAGCGTAGGGATCCGTCGGTTCGAATCCCACCCAATGCATGAATTTTTCATAATTTATTTGTCTATATGACCACATAATAATAAGACTCTGAGGGTTAGGTGGTAGGAAATGCTTTGAGCATTAACCTCGCCTGGTGGTTACCTTAAACTAAAGAGTGTTATTATTATTACTATTATTACTTTCCTTATCCTATAATAAGGAAAGTATTGTATTCGTCGAAAATTTAACCTACCCAGCTTTTCACATTTCTGGACGAATCATAGCCTCAGGATACCAAAAAAGTGGTTTTCAGCCATTGGTCCGTGCGTCTGTCTGTCTGTCTGACTGTCCGTCTGTCTGTCTGTCTGTCTGTAAACAGGATAACTCAAGAACGGTAAGAGCTAGAGACTTGAAATTTGGTATGGTAACTAATTTTATACACCAGACGAACCACGAAACTTTTGGTTGAAATCGGCCGCATTCTGCGGCCGCAGGGCCGCAAATATTAGCCGCAAGCGCCACTTCTTTAAATTGGTTAAAGATACGAAAATAGTTCGAGATCAACATTTTCTTAGAATAAAAAAATAATAGATGTCTATTCTCATCATTTTTTTGATATCTTGAACTTTTTGGACCTCGGCACCAATTTACCGGTATTTTGGGGGGGACCCGGTTTGACTAACTTTTTTATTATTCATCCTAGAAGGGGGTTGTGACATATCAAATTCAATGATTTTGAAGTGCTGATTACGAATTTTGCATTGATTTTTAGCTATCTGTTACCGTTGAGTCACCAGTGGTGGAATTCGACTTCTTTTTGGGGGATAAGGAAAGTCGTGTGATGTTTACACCAGATTTTTTTTAACATGAACTTTTATTTTTACATTTGATACATTAGAAGGGACAATTCAGTCCTATTAGTTAATTTTGAAATCATATATAACCTACACAAGTAGGTGATATATGAATTATGTGTTGAGGAAACTTTGGACTAGCTGACAGGTTTGTAATATGATGGATTTCTGAATGAGGACACTTCTTGAATGATGAACATTGATCATTTTGAGATAATTATTATTATTATTATTATTATTATTATTATTATTATTAAAATATGTTTGTGTTAGAAGTTCAGCACATACGGCCTTCTTTTGCCAAATCTTCGACGTTTAAACAACTTTGGCAATTTTAGGCACATTAGCAGCCTCCACTTCTCCAATGAACCAAGTTTAATCTCTGTTGTTGGTTGTGTCGTGGGTCGCAATCTGATGATATGATGGGACCACCTGTCTAGTTGACAGACGAAATATAGCTCTGATGTGACTTCAACTATCAAGGCAAAGAGCTTGTCGTTTACGGCCTTCATAGTATAATATAGTAGTGCTTTATTTAGACTGTCGGCTCGAGAGAGGGAGTCTTATTACGCTTATTACAAGGGTTGGGTGGAAGAGATTGACATAGGCAATAACCCCGCCCTTTAGTTAGGATATATGTATTTATCTATTTCTTTCCATTTTATTGTTTATATTGTTTCCATTTTTCAAAAAAATTATAATAATTATTTGTATTGTACATAACGTCTTTTTTATCTAATAAAGCATTTAATAATAATAATTGAAAATTTCCGACTGAGTCAGGTATCAAACCTGGGCCACTAGTTCACTGGGTGGGTAAATTTCGGTGTAGAAAATTTTCTTCGACCTAGTCAAGAATCAAACCTGGGTTTCTCGCGTGCAAGCTGAGTGTGCAACCCACTCAACCATTGTGACTTCCTTCGTCGTCTTAATTATCTCACCTTGGCGGTAGAGAAAGATGAAAGGCTCGCTTCCAGTTCTTAATGTTCCATGTAAGTCATTAAATGAAGGTGTGATGGCTATTTTAATTGCCCCAGTTAATATCGTGTCGGCAGAGTTACTACTATCTGCTCTCCAATTAAGTCTTTCTTTCATCTAGGACGGTGTTTCAATGAGTTCTTCTCTGATTCTTTTTAATGTTGTTTCTCCGTGTGGTTTTCTTACTCTCCTTATTTGTACTGCAGTACTGCACTACTTTTACCAACAATATCAGTAGGAACAGGCCAGTGAAAAGTTATAATTAAATGTAGATACATATGTAGATATCATCTTCTTTTTTAATTGCGAGTCTCCTTATTATTTTTAGTATTTTATTTATTTTTTATCTTTTATCACTTAACGATCATGTTTTTTTTTTTTTAATGTCTTCATTATTTTTAGTCTATTTATTTCATCAAATGTTTTCCATATTTCTGTTTACCTAGACTAATTTAAATAGAGAGATTAATTCATGGCACTCTTCAGTACTCTTGCTAATGAAAGCCAATTAGATTTAAACAGCTGCCCTGTTATGTTCTGTATTTATGTACATCTATCACAACTTCTCACTCTTCTGTTTTTACCATTTTCTCATTTAGAACTTTAGTTGATGGCATGGATATTTAGAACTATTACCTGCTTATGAGAGCAAATAAGCTTGAAACAGCTGTCCAGGTATGTTCTGATATTAATGTACATCTATCACAACTTCTCACTGTTTTTACCATTTTCTCATCTATGTATGCAATATCTTCGTATTCCACCTTATTCTCAAGTCAGTGTTGCCGAAGTAATCTGTTGTCTTCAGTCTTCCAAGTATTGTCTAGTCGTCCCACTCCCATTCTCCAGTCAGTACTGTCACTTCTCTTCCATGACTTCCAAGTGAAGCGAACCTAAGGTCATAGTCGTTCCGTGACCTTATTATTATGTCTCGTGTAATTACAGTTCCAATGTGGTCTTCGCTACTTCTTCAATAATTGGGGGCGTTGGTTGATATTATGCATTGGCTCACGCTGAACATAGTGTTGTTTTTTCTCTCCATGTTTCAGTAAGTGTTGCCGTGGTGTGTATTTTTGTTGTTATTGTGGTGATTGGTTATTTTTTTTAGTGTTTTTGCTAATGATTAACTTGTTATTTTCATATATAAATGTTACATTCGTGGTGCGTGTTTTTGTTGATGTTGTTGTTTCAGTTCTGTTGGTTTTGAGTGGTCATTGTTGTTTTTAGTGTTTTGAATGGTGTTCTTGTAACTTTATTCAAATATATTGATTGTTTTTGTCTTTATTTCCATGTTTTGTGTGACTTTCTTGGTTTTGTTTTGTCTATTAATTCCACTGCATATCTGGCACCGTCCTCAAGACTAATATTATTTCGTGCAGATACTAGGCGTCTACTCTTTTTACACAATAGGATATCCCCTCGGCGCTATTATCATTATCTTCCATTGTCTTGTGACATCTGACACTTGCAATCACTCTTATCGTGGCCATGATGACAATATTGTTTTCCAAATATGGGGAACTTTAAAGGAGTTTTCCATGTTCATATTGTTCATCTAGCCTTCTGAGGACTCTTACCGATAGTTGATTTATTTGTTTATTTATAGTGTGTCCTTTGATGAAGTGGATTATTGTTTGCTATTTTATCATCGTTGGTGTTTTTTATTCTCTCTCGTAAACCTAGTTTAATGTGTATTAAAAGTTCCATGACCTAAAAAGCATAAGCAAACACTTGATGTATATTTTTTTCTTAATGAACATGATTGTTTGTTAAAAAATTTCATGTTAGATTATTTCAAATTCCGAGTTGCTCTGTTTACTGATTAACTCTTTTGTTTCAATATTACGTAAGAAACAACAATTTCCACAGACTGGTATCTTAGTGTAAAATAGTAAATCAGGTACCTATAGTAGTGCTTTCTTAAAACTATCTGGTCAAAATAAGCAGTCTCATTGTTTCATCTGTTCAATTTAGCACCTCTATATCAGAATTACTTACAAAGGATAATCAAAATGGTCATCCTTGGCTATCTACTTGGACTTCAAAAGATCTATAATAGTCCAATGTTATTCCAACTGCCATATCTGTGGTTGTTGTTGTAGTAGCCAGCTTGGCTACAGCTGGAGGGGGGGAATGTGGGTCTTCAGCTAACTTTATTTCAAAGTTGGCTCGTCCTGAACCACATATTTTTATCAATAAATTATCGTGAGGACTTGGACTTTTCTCTTTATAAGCCATTAATTCCTTACGAAACTGCAAGTTAACCTGACTTGTAAGGGTTCACTAGTCAGTTCTCTGTTTATAGTCGTCTAGTGAGATACTGGTCTTCTCCCTGTTGAACGTCCCCCAGCCAGACATGCAATATCTGTGGTGAAAGCAAACACTATGTGAGTGAGTCAGACTAGAACCATGAACATCGGTAACTGCAGTACTCACAACAATAATAATAATAATTGAAGCAGCCAAAGAATAAATGTCAATAATTGTAACAACATCAACACAACAGAAGTAACAATAATACGCTTCGAAACAACAGTAACAAATAGACGCACCACAGCAACTAGTATCGAGAAATGAACTGCAACAATAATATTTACCAAAGTAACAAGAATAACAATAATTATCAAAGATAGAAACAAGAACAATAACAAGAATAACATTACTTATAACAACCAGCGTAGACAAAATGAACGAATAGAAAAATTCAAATACATAAAAATAACAAAAATGATATAAAAAAATCTGGTGTAAACATCACACGACTTTCCTTATCCCCCAAAAAGAAGTCGAATTCCGCCACTGGTGACTCAACGGTTACGGATAGTTAAAAATCAGTGCCAAATTCGTAATCAGCACCTTAAAATCATTGGATTTGATATGTCGCAACCCCCATCTAGGGTAAATAATAAAAAAGTTAGTCCAAGCGGGTCCCCCCAAAATACCGGTAAATTGGGGCCGGGTTCCAAAAAGTTCAAGATATCAAAAAAATGATGAGAATAGACCCCTATTATTTTTTTAATCCGAGAAAATGTTGTTCTTTAACTTTTTTTGTATCTTTAACCAATTCAAAGAAGCGGCGGTTGCGGCCAATATTTGCGGCCCTGCGGCCGCATCTTGCGTCCGATTTCAACCAAAAGTTTCGTGGTTTGTCTGGTGTATAAAAATAATTTGCATACCAAATTTCAAGTCTCTGGCTCTTACCGTTCTTGAGATATCCTGTTTACACACACACACACAGACAGACGCACGGACCAATGGCTGAAAACAACTTTTTTGGTATCCTGAAGCTATGATTCGTCCAGAAATGTGAAAAACTGGGTAGGTCAAATTTTCGACGAATACAATACTTTCCTTATTATAGGATAAGGAAAGTAAAAATCACTTTTTGGGAATCAAGAGAATCAGAACCTAATTCGTCCAGAAATTTTATCAGCTCAATTTCGAAAAAACCGACCGAATACAATAATTTCTATACCTTATAGGTAATAGAAAGTAAAAAACAAAATGATCCCGAGAAAGACAATCACAATATCAACATCACTCACCTAAAATAATCATTAAAACTAACATTACAACAACATCGATTACCATAACACCAACCCTCACAACAATCAGCATGATATAGACAACTACCTAGATGATAGCAAGATAATAGACACACATAACAACATGGACACATCAGAAGATGTAGATAATACAATTGATGAGATAGTCAGAACTCTGGAAGGCAATATGACCATACTAATAACAACAAGCACAATATAACAACAACAATCAACAACACCTACCTTGATGATAGCAAGATAACAGACACACATGACAACATCGATACATCCAATTGCTTATCAGAAGATGTAGATAATACAAGAGATGATATAGTCAGACCTCTGTAAGACAATATGGTTATAACAACAACAAACACAATATCAACAGCATCTATCACCTTAACCAGAAGAACCAGCAAAGCAACATGGCATCATGCAAGTTCTAGCCAGAAGATAGTTCGGAACTCTGTCAGGCATTATGGTCATAAGGAGACTGCACCCAACATAGGTTATGTAACTGGTGCCATTGTGATTAGTAGACCTAGTAACCGACGTCAGTAGCTTGATCGTTAAGGCGGCGGACTTGTAAACTGCAGATCGGTGGTTCAAGTCCCAAGTTCAGAAAGATTTAGAAGTTAAGTTTCAAGTTATCATATTTGTGTTAATCACTTTCGTGAAATCACAACTACTCAAATTCGATTTACTAAATTTACGCTGAAACCAGGAATTAAAACCACCGACTTCCAGGTTACAAGTCCGCGGTCTTATCGATTAAGCTATTTTTAAGGGTTGGGTGGAGGAGATTGCCATAGGCAATAACTCCGCCTTTTAGTTAGACATTTGTGTGTATATATTACTCTATTTTTTCCCCCTTTTTATTGTTTATATTGTTTTCATTTATTTGCAATCATTATTTGTAATCATTATATGTACTGTACCTATGTCTTATTATGTAGAATTGAATTAATAATACTCTCACTGAATGATAAAAAATGGGCTATTATTTTCGGTGTCCAGTATTGAACCATCGACTTAGTCCATTCTCTTGGTTCCAATTTCAGGAAGTCCCGAAGATCTGCTGGGAAGTCCCGAGTCCCAGTACAACAAGAGTGCTCCTAGCATACTAGTCGAAGATGAAGTCCCGGAGAAGATATCCCAGCACAACAAGTCATTGCTTGGAGTGAGTATTTCATTTTGTTCTGTTACGTCTGGGGGTTCATAATTTGGCCCTTAAAACAGAATTAAATATCTAGGATTTGTTAATCCTAACCACTATCACTTTTTTGCATTGGTAGGCATGACCATTCCATACAGCCAAACACTCTCACTTAACAGCTGATATAACTGCGCTGTGATTGGTTAAAATTCCCACCACAGGGATAATGTAGGATGAGTTAATCTAATCCTACATTCGGCCCTTAAAGTCCCTTTCAGTTTCAACTGCCAAAGTCATATCGATACATTGCTTTACCCGCCAATTCGTTGGGAACTTGCCAACCAGTTACTCATATTAACCTCACCCACCCTCGGGTGAGGTTAATGTGCTAGTCAACATGACGAAGGTTCGACGATCACACCTCCAAATTCTAACCTCGCTAGACGTGGCCTAACTTCAGTTAGAAAACGAACAATAACAGAAGCTGGCTATAACAACAAGACATAGTACAATTATCATGAAGGAATAAGTTAGGTTGGGTGGAAGCGGGCAATAACCCCGCTCTTTAGGTAAGTCATTTGTGTTATTTTCTTTTTTACTTATTTATTTTGTTATTTGTTTGTTTTTTCTTAATTTTATACTGTTACCATTGTACTATGTCCTCCTAATAAAGCATATTATAATAATAATAATAATAATAATTAGGTAATTTAGAACTCGTATAACCTCAAACCTGTCACGTCAACGCACTGATAACAGCTATCCAATACGGCCAACATTACTACATTCAAAAGCATGTAAAACCGAACTAGAAGAGGAATTGATTTGTAATTGTTGTGATTTCCATAGCTATGCAAAATGGCCGATTTTATGTGACAGGATTTCCATTACTCAATCCTCCATGGTAATAAAATATAATAAATATAAATGGATTTAAAAACAGTAATGAACTCCCAATGCTCTCTAAGCATCTCATGTGAAGCACTGCCTCAATAGAAAATGGCGGAAACCATATGCTATTAGCATGGTGTCTACCATTTTCTATTGAGCCAGTCGTATGCTATTTCCTATGCAGAAGGGGTGCATTCAGTTCTCGATCAGAGTTCGTTATCTACTTTCTCAATCTATGTAAATATATTTTACTTCCGATGAATTTCTACTATTGGAAATCGGAAGTATTGTGTTGCGTTTTTGTAAAATAAAATATTTCTTTGCTCCGATTTCAATTTTTTTCATATTTCTGGACGTTCCATAACCTTCTGAGCAACTTTGGTTTTGTGTCCGTCTGTTGGTCTGTTAAAAATATTCCTTGTAACGCGCAAATCTCAGAAACTACTCAACGGATTTGGATGAAATTTTGCGCACATAGGAGACGTTCTGTAGATGGTCCCATTTTTTTTTGTTTTTTGTTTTTTTTTTTTGTTTTTTGCTCTGATTTTTTAATGAATATTATTTCCTATCCCCCCACCAGGCCCGCAGTGACTCCATGGCCAGTGTGTACTCAGGGGCGGGGGAGGGGCGCTATGGCTCCGTCACGGTGAAGGGGGAGGTGGAGTTTGGGCTCCAGTACAACTACAAGCAAGGCGCCCTGGAGATTCACGTGAAGCAGTGCAAGGAACTGGCACCTGTTGACGCCAAGCGGATGAGATCTGACCCGTGAGTTTAGCTTTATTATTATGGCACACAAATCAAGATATATATTTTTTATCCGTACATAAGATACATTAACATCTGGAATAAACCATATTCCTTAGACGTTAACATGTAAGACTGCATTCAAATTCAAACTCCAAACTTTCGCAGGATATGCGCCGTCCCCAGAATGACACAGGATTGAACTTCGGACAGGTTGAAAATTCCAGGGATCTTATTATTATTATTGGGGGGGGGGGGACTATAAACAGGGAGTAGACCAGCAGTCTGGCTGGGGGACTATAAACAGGGAGTAGACCAGCAGTCTTGCTGGGAGACTATAAATAGGGAGTAGACCAGCAGTCTGGCTGGGGGACTATAAACAGGGAGTAGACCAGCAGTCTTGCTGGGAGACTATAAACAGGGAGTAGACCAGCAGTCTTGCTGGGGGACTATAAACAGGGAGTAGACCAGCAGTCTGGCTGGGGGACTATAAACAGGGAGTAGACCAGCAGTCTTGCTGGGAGACTATAAACAGGGAGTAGACCAGCAGTCTTGCTAGGAGACTATAAACAAGGAGTAGACCAGCAGTCTTGCTAGGAGACTATAAACAGGGAGTAGACCAGCAGTCTGGCTGGGGGACTATGAACAGGGAGTAGACCAGCAGTCTGGCTGAGGGAATATAAACAGGGAGTAGACCAGCATTGGCTTGGTTCTGGGGGCCCTTGTCAGTTATTAGCCTCCTTGTAAAGACAGTGATAGAAGTGCTGAGTCATTCCTCCACTGTCTGGCTACCATCGTTCACGATGACGCCACCCTATGATGATAATTATTATTATTAATTTTCTAAAATGTATATGTAATATATAATGAAATAAAGATCATTATTATTATGAAGCATTTTCAGTCTAGCCGCCTTGAGCAAAGTTAGTATAGAAGCGGAAACATCAGACTTTCATTAACTTGGTTCTGGGGCGCTTGTTACTTATTAGCCTCCTTGTATAAACTTGATGGAAATATCATGTTTGGTCACCATCGAACACGATGACGCAACTCAATGATGATGGAGAATTTTCTAACATTTATAATAACAACACTCTTTTGTGTGAAGGTAAACACCAGGCGAGGTTAATGTTCAAAGCATTTTCCACCACCTAACCCTCTGAGTCTTATTATTATGTGGTCACAAACTCACATTAATGAGGAAAAATTAATGCACTGGGTGGGATTCGAACCAACGAAAAATGAGAGTAGCTGCTTTAATGTTAGCAGCGACCAGTGGCGGAATGATAGGCAAAAATAAGATATTGGCATATTATAGATACGGAAAAGTCCTATAATTCTGCGCTACCCACTAAAATTGTGATCAAGCAAAACGCTAGTTTTGCAACGCCAAGAAAAGCTAAACGAGCGTGCTATACTTAGCTAAACCTAGTTCGTATGTATTTTCTTTTCTAATTTTGACCTTCTTGGACAAAATATAATAACAGAAAGAAACACATTATTTTGACTACAATTTATTCTTATGTCACAGTAACCTTTCTCATCTCCGTTTCCGTATTACATCAAAAAGATCTGGGTACTATTGTTGATGCCAACCTATCCTGGGATGAACACATAGTAACTATCATCAAGAAATGTAATAGTAAAATCTATCTATATAAGAGAGTTTTTGAAAACAAGTCACCCTATTTTATTCTCACTTTGTATCGCTCTTATATCAGACCTGTACTTGACTATAATGCCTCTGTTTGGAATCCTCATTTACAAAAACACATTATTGCCTTAGAAAGAGTTCAAAAATCCTTCACCAAACTTCCAAAATCTCTTAAAAATAAATCATATGAGGACAGATTAAAATGCTTACATTTAACTACTTTAGAAAAAAGAAGAGAAAGAGGTGACTTGATTTTCATGTTTATTGTTTTAAAAGATCTGATAAATTTTGACCTAAAATACATGTTTAATTTTAATAATAGGGAATCTAGAAGAGGCCATTCAATGCTTCTTAAGAAAGAAACTTTTAAGAAGGATTTGAGAAAATTCTTCTTCTCAAATAGACAATTTGAGTTGTGGAACTCACTTCCTGATTTTGCCATTTCATCAACATCAGTTGAATCTTTCAAAATCAATCTAGATAAAATAGCATAGTGACTTGTCTTGTCAGTATGAAAGGTATTACCTATCACTCAATATTTGAATACTAATAATAAATAAAGGACCCACCAACCTAATACCTATCTACAATATATGTTATTTTGCAATGGTGTTTCACATATTACTATGAGATGTGGTTTTTGGGCCAATTGCACCCGGCTTTGGGGGCTGCTGGGTGCCGGGTTGGGACGGCTGTTTAGGACTGGTTGGTCCTCATCAGCTAATAGTCCGCGGCGACTGTCCTGGCCTGGCCCCTGAGTGATTCTCGGAGTTGGTGGGGTTGGCTTGGAATCCATATCTCATGTTAATAATTATTAATAATAAATGCTAATTAATAATAATGTTGGTGTATGGTGGTACCTTGAGTACCTAAATTTTATAATTATGTTTTCTTTTTTAGTTTTTATTTTGTTTCCTTTATCTTATCTTATTTTGTTTTACCATTTGTGTTCATTTTTATATTTTTAGTGTCAAACATTAACCCAGATAACGCGGTAAATTTTTTTGTCTCGTTCATCCATTGAAATTTACAGCTATCCAAACTTTCTTATCAGAGTCACACTCAAGAATAAATCAAAATAAAAGTGGTGTCCTTATCACTAGGACTCTAAACAAAGAGTTTGAGGTGTCGCCAACTATCCCCAACAAGTTGAATTAATTAGAAAAATCCACAGCGTCCTTCTGGAAGGACGTCCTTCTGGAAGGACGTCAGCCCCATCTGGGTTAAAGCAGGATTGACTTGTTCCTGGCTGGGTTTTTCCTCAAGTAAAGACCGGGCTCTGGGTAAATATTGCGTCCCTTAGAACTAGTTTCATGGTCAATTCAAAAACTCGAAACTTGAAACCCAACTTAAGGGCTTTGTTTGGAGAGGCCCAGCTGGGGTTGGAGCTGGTCCTGTTTTGATGTTGACCCTTACTTTGTTCCTATTATTATTTTTGTTCAACTATTTTTCTATTTGATTTTTAATTATTTGCCTGAGTTGGAACTTTTTCTGGGTGAAATAGTAGTATACTCCACCCTTGTAAGAAATAAATAAATAAATAAATAAATTTTGCTTTCCATTACAGGTATGTGAAGGTCTACTTGCTGCCAGACAAATCGAAAGCTGGCAAAAGAAAAACCCGCGTCAAGAAACACACGCTTAGTCCTGTGTTTGACGAAGTCCTAAAGGTAAGGAGCGATTAACTCACTGGAAATCTACTCGTTTATTATTATTACTAAATTATACATTGAGGAGCATCTGACCAAAAGGTCACATGTCCACCATCGGTCAAAATTGAGTTAGATATGGTTTCATATAGTTTGAAGGGAGGGGAATTCAAAAATGAAGTCAGAATTTATCAATTTGTAATAAGTCGCAATGAAATTCGATGTAAAAAATCGATGGTTCATACAAAACGTTACATGTTCAACGCACGGATTTAAAACAAAAAGTAACTAGTCCAAACCGACCAATCAGAACACTCCATTTGACCCATTTCCCCGCACTAATTTGAAATCTTTGTTTTCAAACTCATCTTTTGTTTAACCCACGTAGGCTATATTTTTTTTTTTTTTTTTTTTTTTTTTTTTTTTTTTTTTTTTTTTGAGCCTAAGTGGGTACAAGTCCACTTTGGCCAAAACGTAGGCTATAATCTAGTTTCGTTCGTGATTGATTTTGTAATAAAATTAATGTGTAAATAAAATTTATTTTTATTAGTTTTTATGATGCATCATTGCATTAGGTGCCATGTTCATTGCACGCATCAAATATGATGCGTGCAATGAACATGGAAACTAATGATTTATGCTAGTCTTATGTATATTATACTTCATTTTATCTGTGATATTTTTGTTAATTTTTATATTGTAATGTTTCATGTTTGTTTTATGTACTTGTGACTTTGTAAAAGGATTCTTTCCGTAAATAAATATACTGATATTAACTTTCCAACCCTCTCTGGTCCCCAGTTCCACCTCACCCTAGAGGACCTGGAGTCTCGCACCCTCTGGCTCAGCGTGTGGCACTCTGACATGTTCGGACGTAACGACTTCCTGGGAGAGGTGATGATGCCGCTGGAACACAAGGTGTTCGATGATCCGGCTCCCAAGAGCTACGTTCTGCAGGAGCGATCCGAAATCCTGGACGAACTGATTTGTTCCAAAGGTAAAGAAACTTATTGTTTGAAAATTAAAAGATTATAATGAAAAAAAACTATGTAATTGTTGACGGTTGGAATAAGTAAGGTAAGGTGTTATATCTCTAGAACACAAAGTGTTTGATGATCCGGCTCCCAAGAGCTATGTTCTGCAGGAGCGATCCGAAATCCTGGACGAGCTGATTTGTTCCAAAGGTAAAGAAACTTACTGTTTGAGAATTAGTAGTTAATTATAAGTAAGGTAATGTGTTATATCTCCAGAACACAAGGTGTTTGATGATCCGGCTCCCAAGAGCTATGTTCTGCAGGAGCGATCCGAAATCCTGGACAAACTGATTTGTTCCAAAGGTAAAGAAACTTATTGTTTGAAAACTAAAAGTAAATGTTGACTACTGGAATAAGTAAGGTAAGGTGTTATATCTCTAGAACACAATGTGTTTGATGATCCGGCTCCCAAGAGCTATGTTCTGCAGGAGCGATCCGAAATCCTGGACGAGCTGATTTGTTCCAAAGGTAAAGAAACTTACTGTTTGAGAATTAGTAGTTAATTATAAGTAAGGTAATGTGTTATATCTCCAGAACACAAGGTGTTTGATGATCCGGCTCCCAAGAGCTACGTTCTGCAGGAGCGATCCGAAATCCTGGACGAACTGATTTGTTCCAAAGGTAAAGAAACTTTTTATTTACTGACCTGGTTAGCGACCATTAAATTATGACTCCCAAGAACTTCTATTTTTTTATTATTATTATTTTTTTTTTTCAACAAATAATATTTCTTTATTTACATTTTTCATGATGCCGTGGCAGAGTGAGATAGCGTGCTAGGCATTGCACGCACGGTGACCTGGGTTCAATCCCCAGCGGAGCATGATTTTTTCTGCTCTGTACTTGGGTGTTCGGGGTCCACTCATACCTTGTGAGGAAAAATGAGTAGCTGCTTAAGTGTGAGCAGCGACCAGTGGCAGAAATAAGATATTGGGATAATAAAGATATGGAAAAGTCCTATAATTCTGCGCTACCCACTAAAATTGTGATATAATAACACAAAGAAACACATATATTATTTATTTTCATGATGCATTTTCACAATGGATTAAATTAAAATAAATATCAACCAAGACAAAGACAAAATTTTAAATCAGAAGTATACCATATTCAAAATAATAACTCTCCTAAATCTCCTATTACCCTCCGCCAGGCGAGCTGATCATAGGTCTGAAATTCGTGCCCGCCGCCATTTTAAATCAGAAGTATACCATATTTAAAATAATAATTCTACTAAATCTCCCGTTTTCCCCGCCAGGCGAGCTGATCATAGGTCTGAAGTTCGTGCCCGCCGCCACTGAGGGTGCCAGCAAGAAGTCCGCCGCCCAGGCCGCCACTGGCTCCCTGCATGTGCTCATCAAGGAAGCCAAGAGCCTGTGTCCGGTGAAGAGCAACAGCTCTCTGGACGCGTTCTGCAAGGCGTATCTGCTGCCCGACAAGGGTCGCAAGCACAAGACAGGGATAGTCAAGCGGAGCACGTCGCCCCAGTGGAACCATACGGTGGTGTACAAGTGAGTTGAGACGTTTATAATAGCCATACGGTGGTGTACAAGTGAGTTGAGAAGTTTATAATAACCATACGGTGGTGTACAAGTGAGTTGAGAAGTTTATAATAACCATACGGTGGTGTACAAGTGAGTCGAGAAGTTTATAATAACCATACGGTTGTGTACAAGTGAGTTGAGAAGTTTATAATAACCATACGGTGGTGTACAAGTGAGTTGAGAAGTTTATAATAACCATACGGTGGTGTACAAGTGAGTTGAGAAGTTTATAATAACCATACGGTGGTGTACAAGTGAGTTGAGAAGTTTATAATAACCATACGGTGGTGTACAAGTGAGTTGAGAAGTTTATAATAACCATACGGTGGTGTACAAGTGAGTTGAGAAGTTTATAATAACCATACGGTGGTGTACAAGTGAGTTGAGAAGTTTATAATAACCATACGGTGGTGTACAAGTGAGTTGAGAAGTTTATAATCATCATCGTCATCATCATAGGGTGGCGTCATCGTGAACGATGGTAGCCAGACAGTGGAGCAATTATTAAACAGATTTAATCAAGTTTTATTTACAAAATATAGTATCAAGCAAAACGCTAGTTTTGCAACGCCAAGATAAACAAAACGAGCGTGCTATACTTACGCTAAACCGAGTTCGTATGTATTTTCTTTTGTAATTTTGACCTTCTTAAATAAAACTTCTTAATCTTTTTTCTTCATATTCGTGTTTTCCTCGTCGAATAGAAGATGACTACTTTTTATTTGACCTTTTTCTGACACCCCTAACCGCTTTTACGAGCACCCCCAAAATTAGTAAAAGATTCATACTTTATTATTTTTTTTTTTTTTTTTCCGCATTCGACTTACCACGGGCATATGGTTCAAGTTAAAATTATGACATTTTGGTTATGGGTTCTTAATGCTTGCAGCTCGAGGTTTTAACAAAAAAAAACTTCCGCGGTCACTCGGCGGCGCTTTGGCGGTATTGCCTGTATCTCAAATGCGGCTGATAATAGAAAGCTGAAACTTTGTATGTTTATTATTTGACCAATTTACAGCTTTTTTTATTCTGTGTAATTGTTTTATAACTATAACCATTTATGAGTTATAACATTTTTTGTTGATTTTTGACGTTCACCGACTTTTCTTCACGTAATCACATGTATCGCTATTAAGGCTATATTCTATCGAGCTGAAACTTTCAGAACATATTCCTGAGTCTTGTCAGATGATTCCTCGTCAGAATAGCCGTCTTCAAAAAATGTACGGTTTTTGAGTTATAAGCTCCTTAAGTCATTGGTAGCGCACAATATAATTTCGATTAGAGTACCTATGTTCTCCGAGTATCAGAGCTCAGGGATTCCTCAAATGAAATATACGTAATGGCTGTGTTTGCTGCCTTTCTTTCTTCGATCTTTTTTAGGTTATTTGGTCTTATAGATGAATGTATTTTTCTTCGTCTAGCTTTTTTTAAAGATATGAGTGAGATTATTCAATAAAATATCTAATATCTTTAACAATATCATATTGAAAATACCTACTTGATCTAATGCACATAATAATTATGTATGATTTTATTTGTGGTGAAGCCCAAGGCCTCTTCACAATTTTTTGTGGGTAGCGCTGCATTACTAAGAGCCTCCTTCACATTTCGAATTATTCTATTACATTAATTTCTTTTTACTCTGGTAATGCCGCCACTGGTCGTTACTCATACAAGTAACTACAATTTTTCCTCACGAGGTATGAGTGGACCCCAAACATCCAAGTACAGAGCAGAAAAATTCCTGCCCCGCTGGGAATCGAACCCAGGTCACCATGTGTGCAATGCCTAGCGCGCTAACTCACTCTGCCACGGTGACTACTTAATGTACATAATATAATTTGTAATGTATAGAAAACTAAAACAATTAGGTATAGAGTACTAATTTAAAATAATGTACGATGTACGAGGCTATAAAAAAAACACACACAACGAGTATTTACTTGTTAAGGTCATCTTAAGTTTTAGTATTTTGAAAATATGTAGGCCTGCAAGCCGAGATTCGGCGATTTGAGTTTTGTTTGACAATATCGCATCAACCATACGGAAAATTCAGATCCTCGGAGAATTGAGATCCTCCCTAAGCAATCTAAGCATGCATAGTTGCATACATAACACACATACATAACGGGAATAGTTAATGTAAAAACAATTTCACGAAATTTCGTTGTTACGCATTTGATTTCTGAGAATTACCGATCCATAAAAATGCTTGACTTTACATAACTAAACACAAGAGAAGGGTAAACAAATCATAAAAGATTATTCCAATCGGTATCTGTGTAGTACCTACTTTTTTGCGAAAAAACCAAAAGAGAACTGGTTTTCTTTTGTTGTTTCATTGACCGATGATACTAGAGTATATCCATTTCATTATGATAGTTGAGAATCATCACGACAAAATACGAGAACCAATCAGATTCCAGAATATCTTACAATGTTGCAGTCCTAAAAAATCTATTTTCAGTACACTCTCTCACTCGTTGCGATTAAAGGAGCTCTACTATACAAAGGTCGGAAGGGTACGTTTGGTGCAGGTAATATTTAAAAGTTTTCGCAAATGTTTGACTTGGTTCACAGTGCATGGAGTACATAATAAATATAATATTTACTTCTTCATTTTTCTATTGTTTATATTTAGATTGTTTTATAAACATGTAGCTACCTACTACCTAAATAATTAATCTGGTTATGATCCGTAGATCAGTCAGTTCTCACTTGTATTTGATATGAGGATTGGGCTAATAGCTTTATCCCTCTTATGGAGTAGGTAAATCATTTTTGTACTTATTATCTTTATTAAAAAAAAAAAAAAAAATGTAGTTTGGTTTTATTATTAATTTATAGGTAAATGAAAAAATAGTAGTCAAACCTATTAGGAAAAATACAAATGAATCACTTCGGTGAAAATCAATGGTTGGGGAAATACACGCAAAATCATGCTGGTATTATTTAGTATTTTAATAATAAAAATCACAATAAAAATCATCATACCTATATGTACTGCATCACATAATATTATTACCTAGGTACTTGGTTATCGATCAGAAATTTATGATTTTGAATGTTTGAATCTACATAATATGTAGATACATATATATTGTATCAACCTTAAGGTTGAAAGAAAATGTACAAGGAAGTATTGTGCAATGCACCTTCCTGCACTTAAGATTCTTTACTTCTGTAGTCTTTGCAGTTTTGGCAACCCTGCCTACGATTTTAATAAGTCATAGCTATCATAATGAAAGGGATATACTATAGTTGAGTTATTTAGGGTGAACGTGTGATATTCAAAACAATATTGATAAATCATAAGAGAGTGTACCTACTCTTTCTATTTTAAAGAATTTGCTTCATGCGTGTACAGCTGTACACTGTACATAATTTTTAAAAGTATTTGATTTCCGAATTCATGCAATTTTTTACTTTCCTTATCCTATAATATACATTCCTTATTGTCGAAAATTTGGTCTACCCTGTATTTCACATTTCTGGACGAATCATAGCCTCAGGATACCATAAAAATTGTTTTCGTCCATTGGTCCGTGCGTCCGCCTGTCTGTGAACGAGATATCTCGAGAACGGTACAACATAGAGACTTAAAATTTGGTATGGAAGTTGATTTTATAATATACCACACGAATCTTTTAGTGGCAGAAGCTGACTTCTTTTCAACTGATAAGAAAAGTGTGGTGGTGTCACACCAGTTTATTCTCTTTTTAATTAGTTGTTTTGTAATGCGTTTTCGAACGACTTACTCACTTTGGTAATATTTTGCCGAAATTAAAAATAAAAAAATAAATAAGAACCGATTGTCCTGAATATCCATACTATCGGATTCCCCATTAATACATGAGGAAAAATTATCACTCAATTTCCGTAACCCACTGGCAGGATAGGCCAACCATGGACCAAAAATCCTAAGGAACAACTAGAAAGAAGAAACCCGGTGTAATAAGCTTAAAGGAAAAAATTGAAGGTGCAATATTTTAGATATATTGTACCGAAGAATAGAGATGATGAGAAAGGAAAAGTTTAAGACACCAATATTTCCAAGGATATAGTTAGTTCTACCTTGGTGCTCGTGTGAAGTTATAGAAAATTGCAAAAAATGTAACCTACCAAAAATATCTGATATCCCCCAAAAATACACTTCGTGTGCAAAAGACGCCAAGAAAATTAGAATCCTTCAAATATAATGAATTACCTTAAAATATTTCTAAAAAGGAACTGATATCAAATGAATGCCAAGTTCTCCTAAACTGGAAATCATTTGCCCAGAAAGAAGTCACAAGCACAGAAATCAAACTGAGGATTGGACATGACATTTCCCATTAATCTACGATTTACCAACGCTAAAAGTTAACATTAAAAATCTTGGCAAGTTGAAAGCATTTTTTTAATTTTTGAAACTTGCCAAGATTTTTAATGTTAACTTTTAGCGTTGGTAAATCGTAGATTAATGGGAAATGTCATGTCCAATCCTCAGTTTGATTTCTGTGCTTGTGACTTCTTTCTGGGCAAATGATTTCCAGTTTAGGAGAACTTGGCATTCATTTGATATCAGTTCCTTTTTAGAAATATTTTAAGGTAATTCATTATATTTGAAGGATTCTAATTTTCTTGGCGTCTTTTGCACACGAAGTGTATTTTTGGGGGATATACAATTTACAAGAAATAAAGTTGAAATTATTAAACAAAACTTGATCAAGGGCGGTCTCTTCCTACGGCATTCTCTTCGGCATTCTTCAGCACTTATACAACTGTCTATACAAAGAAGTTTATATACAAAGAGGTCTATACAAAGTTTATAATAATAATAATTTTACTTTTGATCCCCGGTCGGAGCAGATTTTTCACACAGAAAATTCTCTGTTCCCTCCGCACATGTGAGGCTGGCATTTCCGGCCCAACCCCGGCTGGGTGAGGTTAATGTGGGTAGCTGGTACGATTCGCAGCGAATGGAGGGACGTTAAATCAAATAGAATCGTTGGCGTTAGGAAGTGCATCCAGCCGTAAAGAATGTGCCAAATCCAACCAACCTCAACCATGAGGTTGAACAACGTCGACTCTGCTCAAGCGGGATAAGACAGAGTGAAAGAAGAAGAATTCAAATAATTTTACTTCAATACCACAGGAATAGTTCGGAGATTCTTGTTTAATGAATAAGCGAAAGTGTTTGGCAAATGCCCGCACCTAGCATCAAGCACCAGGTGGAACACTTGAGACCACTGAGATCATATAACATAGAGGGAACCTTACCTATCTCGAACAGAACAAAATTGTGCGTCCAACTTTGAACAGCTGATGATCCCTCTTTCAACAAATACCGGCCTCTGATTGGTTCAATTTATTTGAATTTTTGTTTACCTCATGCAGTGGCGGATAACTAAACGTCCTTAATTTTTAAATCTATACCAAATTTTTATATGTTAACATACAATAATTAATTTTTCAGAGGGGCAACGCTGCTAGTATTTTGTCCACACTGAAAAGCTTGCACGATGAATTAGAAGAAATTTTTGATTTGTAGAATTTTTAAAAGTGTACCTTTATGTCTCCTATATTATGTTTGTATTTGTGTAAAAAAAAAAAAAAAAATAATTAATTTAATGTATATTTTGTTTCACAGGGATGTTACTCTAGACGAGCTGTCTGAGAGATGTCTAGAGTTGACCGTCTGGGATCACGACCGACTGACTAGCAACGAATTCCTGGGTGGGATTAGACTCAACTTGGGCCATGGTAAGTAACACTCCTTTTTCCTGGTGTGCCTGGGGGGTGACAGAGAGAAGACCAGCCAGTATCTAGAGGACTATAAATAGAGAAGAGACTAGCCAACCTCAACTAGCCAGGCTAGCTTGCAGTTCCCCAAAGGTTTAATATTTTATAAAGAAACGGCCCAGACACGATGGTCTTTTTTAAAAATAAAAGTTCAAACGTACTTAATTTGGAAAATACAATTACATGAAGAGTGTTACACTGTTACAGAAAAGACAATAGTAATACATTATTACAGAGAATAGAAAATGGTTGATCGTACATAGAAATATGCGGTACAGGACGAGCCAACTTTTCCACTGCAGTTGGCCGGAGACCATCACTCCCCCAGCTGTAACCACCAGACACGACCGGTGGGCAATTTTTTCGGGGTTGCTGCCACATAAACCGGACTAAAGTGGGATTCATAGAGTCTTTTCACTATCTAAATAGTTCGAGTTTTTTTACCATGCCAAATAATTATGCATTAATTATTTTGGGAATGTGTGATAATTTTCATTGTGTACGAGTTAGGACTTGAAACTTTTTCTTTTACGTCTGGGGGCGCTTCAGTTCCTTAGCATCGGCCGCGCCCGATAACCATGCTATTTACAACAACTTTACTCTGTGAGTATTGTACATTACTTTTTCCTAATAATAAAGATTTATACAATAATAATATCCACCGCTTTCTATCTCCAGGCAAGCACTACAGCAAGCTGGTAGACTGGATGGACTCAAGCGGTAAGGAGATTCTGCTGTGGCAGCAAATGATGGAGCGGCCCAACTTTTGGGTGGAAAGCTGCATCGCGCTACGCTCCTCTCTGGACCTCAGGAACAACTGAATTGAGCTAGATACATTCCTGAATAGCTCACCCGGAATGGAGCTAGATACATTCCTGAATAGTTCATCGGGAATTTAGCGAGATACATTCCTGAATAGCTCACCCGGAATTGAGCTAGATACATTCCTGAATAGCTCACCCGGAATTGAGCTAGATATCTCGCTGTTTAGCTCAATTTAGCTAGATACATATTATATTCCTGCATAGCTCACCCGGAATTGAGCTAGATATTATCTCACTCTATGGCCAAAGTACACAGTCGCTAATGAACAGATGAAATCAATCAACTTTATACACAACCAAATGGCTAATGGCCGTTCTTGATCAGGGTGTTAGTGACTATGCACTTTTGGGCCTATATCTCATATAAAGCAAGACGTTATCTCACTGTATAGCTCATCCGGAATTGAGCTAATGTTCAATTCAGTAGAATCTCTGAGGAACAACTGATCCGGAATCGAGCTATAAGATCTGTAGGAGCTCAGGTTAAACCACTCTGACATCGTGCTTCAAAAGCACTGTGATGTTTCTTTTTTTTCTATTTCAACTTCCTCTGATAAAGACTGTCCATTTAATTATTATAATATTTTTTTTTTTTTTTCAAGTAAGCTCACAATTTTGTATCGAGTCTGATGTTTTAAGCCCATCACTATAATCCATCAAGCTGCGAAAAGAAAAGAAGAATAGGATAAGAAAAGTAAAAAAATGTCCTAACAGAATCTCTAAGGGCCGAATTGTGAACCAGGATTTCTTGTTCTCAGTTGACACTATCCGTTAACTTTCACCTTGACAACAACTGTATGGAGGTCATATCTAAGCCGGGCTTGGTAGCTGTTTATTACTTCTGTGGCGTAACGGAGCTGTAGCCAGCCTTCGTGACGGAAAATATTGTTTTAAAATACGTATCGGTCAGCTGAAAAATCTAATGGTCGACTTGATTTACTGTTTGATAATGCGGCCCTACTTGATTTACTGTTTCATAATACGGCCCTAAGTCGAAAATTATCATCTCAATCCAAGATACCTCTTTAGTTTCTTCTGAGAAATATTTTTCTAGAAGTGATAACCAATGGGTAGCCAAGCTCTTTGTGGCTCAATACAACAGAGGTACCAAGCAGTTTTTTTCTCCATTATTATTATTATTATTAAATTTTATTTTCGCAATCCAATTGCCTCCTTATTAACGATATATCGAACTCCTTTTTTGGAAAAGAGTAGCAATACAGCATTACGCCAGCCTCCGTGGCGTAACGGTTATGACTACTGCCCATAGTCCAGAGGTCTCAAGTTCGACTCCCGGTTGGGGCAGACTTTTCGACGAACATTCTGTCCCCTCCAAACACGTGAGGCTGGCATTTCCGGCCCTACCCAGCCTGGGTGAGGTTAATGTGGATAGCTGGTACGATTCCCAGCGAATGGAGGGTAAAACCCCATTAATGGAATTTAGTTTGGAAACATTAACTTCTTTCGTAGGTACTTCATTTTTGCATTTTCTTCCCATTGGAATTAGGTTGGGCGGACAATATTAACTTTTTTCGTACTTCTTATTTGTATTGCAATTTTCTGTATTTGTGTAATTAGCCATTGAACATTTATACGCACCAGTAGGCTATGAGAATGTTATTTGTCACTCCCACTTTTCTATTACTTCCTAACGTATTTAAAGCTACTATCGCTCTTTTAAGTATGTATTTTTACTATTTTTTTGTGAATCCATTTATAGATAGTACCGATTTGAATTTTTTGCATATTATGGTTCTTTCTCTAGAATGTCGACTCTAGAATACACATAAGTTCTCGTAAAATCACTGAAGTTAAACAACATCCAGCGAGGAGGACTTAATGGGTGACCATCCAAGTTCAATTTCTCGCTAGTATTTCACGGCCCAGCCCTAAATGTTTGAGTTCTGTAGTAGTAGTAAACTCATCATTGAAATTTATTTACATAGATCACAAAAGACGGAATTATTGCCAAGGCAATCTCTACCATCCAACCCATGATCTTGCACCACAAAAAAAAAAAAAAGAAATAGTTGTGTGTAGTGTAGATAGTTGGCAAAAAAAATCAGATTAACTTACCATTTTGTGTATCTAGTGTCAAATGGTTTTTTTTTACTCAAGTATTCTCAAACATATTTTTATTTTATTTTTACTAGTAACTTTATAAAAATGCATTTGTATTCTTTCCGTCCTTTTATAGATATTTTTTTATTTATGTCATAATTTTCTTTGGTTTTGTGTGCTTTTTCATAACGTAGAACTTGTGTTTACACGTAAAGATTATTTTTAAAAGAATTCGAGAAAAATACAATCAATAGTTGAACTCCAGTTTTGTGATATTATCCATCCATTTTATCGTTAGTCTTGCATGAGGTATTTTTTTATATATATACACGTATTTTTAACTATCTACTTTTATTAATGCATTTACGTAGGTAAGTTCGTCCTATTCATTAGGTATTAATAATAAAGTTGAGTATCATTTTCAGCTTGAGATGCATTTAATAACTTCCAAACATATCTGAAGGTAGCAGATTTTTTTTCGTTTGACTTAACGAGTGACACTTGATATGTATCAAGTCATTTTCTAAATTATTCGGTTTTGAAGATGAATTTTTATGGACATTCCTTTCTATTTTAGATTTTATTGTGTAAGTAATTTTGTAATATGTAATGTGTAAGAAAATTTAATGAAAGAGAATTTAATAAATTAATTGAGAATTATTTTTGTAACAATATAAATAAATTTTATGTACTTATCGAGATAAAATTAATGTTTGTTTGTGTTTTTATTTGATTTTTTTTTTTTTTTTTTGCTCAAGGATTTTCAAGTACTATTATTGTTACCTATTATATTTCTGTTTTGTCTGCCTCCGTAGTGTAACACTCGTAACTACTGCCCTAAGTGCAAATATTCTGACTTCGATCACCGGGTTTGTTAGAAATTTTCAACAAAAAAATTGTCTCCGAAGTAAACAACACGTGAGGCTTTCGGGGCCAACCCAGGCTGGGTGAGGTTAATGTGGGTAGCCGGTACGATTCCCAGCAATTGGAGAAGGGTAAAACCCCCGTTCTGTATACTCAAATCAGGACGTTGAAACTAACAGCTAAATGAAATAGTTTTATTGCGTGTGTGTGCAATTGTGCATAAAAAAAATTAGAATCAATGGACATAAAAGGAACATTAGATCCTGGAGTCCATATAATCCTAATATTACCACCGTGACATAGCTGTGCCTGTCTCACGAACACGGAATTATCAGACAGACAGACACAAAGCCAATGTTTTTCAGGAGGTCATGAAACGTTCAGAAATATGAAAAAAGTTGAAATCGCAGTAAAGAAATATTTTTTTATATGTATACAAAAACGCATACAATACTTCCGATTTCTATTATTAGAAATTTCTCTTAAGTAAAAAAATTACAAATCCACTATAAAACATTGATACGCATGAACATGCAAAATTTGTCTTTTCCCGCTCAAGCAGGGTCGACGTTGTTCAACCTCATGGTTGAGGTTGGTTGGTTTTGGCACATTTTTTTTTAAGTCTGGATGCCCTTCCTCACGCCAGCGATATTATTTGTTTTAACGTCCTGGATTAGGACGGGGGTTTTACCCTCCATTCGCTGGGAATCGTACCATCTACCCACATTAACCTCACCCAGCCTGGGTAGGGCCGGATATGCCAGCCTCACATATACGGAGGGTACAGAATTTTCTGTGTGAAAAGTCTGCTCCGACTGGGGATCGAACTCAGGATCGCTGGACTACGGGCAGTGGTCACAACCGTTACGCCACGGAGGCTGGCCATGGAGGAAATAAGGTAATGACTAATAATAATAATAACACTCTTTAGTTACCACGAGGCGAGGTTGATGTTCAAAGCATTTTCTACCATTCCTACTTCCACATGTACGGCTGGTTGCCCATCCTATCGCCAACCCTGCTTAGGGTGTCAAGATTTTTTTTTATCTTTTGGTCTGACAATTTGCTGGTACCTACCGTGTACCGTGTTTATTCAATAATAATAATAATAACACTCTAGTGGAAAGTAACCTCGAGGCGAGGTTAATGCTCAAATCATTTTCTAACACCCAACTCCAGCCGAGTCTTATTATTATGTGGTCACAATACTCAAACTAATGATGAAAAATTCATGCGTTGGGTGGGATTCGAACCAACAGATCCCTACGCTACCTGAATTACCAGACTAGCACGTGAACCACTTGACTACCAGTTTAACAACCCCCTGCGAGAAAAATAAATAATAATATTCAGACAGAGGACTCAAAAGTGCTAAAAACCTCAAAATCATTATTTAAAAAATAATAACAATCAAACAGAAAAATCAAAATCACAAAATAATGATTTTATGGACTATTTATTCAATGAAAATAGGTATATACCTTTAATTTTTATTCACGTGAATACGTAATCATCCGTCGCGATCACATCGAAACACGTACTTGTGAACGTTTCTTGACGAGACTAAGGTTCGTTTACATAACACAAGAAACGCACATTTGTGACATTTCGCCATGTAAACAAACTGTCAGTTTAATGTTCTTATCTCTTATCAATCAATTTAAATCAATTAAATTAGTTTGGCCTCTGCAATTTTAATCTGTATTAAATCCCTGCCTCGCAAATACTTCATATTCACATTGGACACTGTAATTCAACTGTAGAATCATTCTTTGTATTACGTAAGATATCTATTCTGTCAGCGATTACAGAAACATATTTTAAATTTTGTGTGGGAGGCACACAGCAGTGATAACAAGTGTGGAATATTTTGGTGACAGGTAATCTCTGATAAGTGATAGGTAAGTGAAATGTAGTATTGGCAAAAATATGAGGTGTTCCTTGTTCCGTTAGTACCTTGTTCCTAGCAATCATATAAGGCAAGGCACCTAGCTATTATACAAGTAAGTATCACTGTCTAAAATTATTGACAGTAGGTAATTGAATAGTATTAGGGATCACAATTTATGTGTAAGTATAATTTAAGTACCCAGTAGAAAGTGCAAAAAGTAAATTTCATTTAATGACATCGTAACAAAGGAGTATTATTGTTTTAGAATAGAATCAGAAAGGTCCTTATGTTTGAAATGTTGGGAATTTCCCTCTTTTCCCACCCACACCCCCTCAGCCTCCCCTCAAAAGAATTTCATACCATCTGTTGCCTTTCAACTTTCAAATGTAAGACCAATGGATTGTATGGATTCAGCTATAAAATTTCTAATCTTGTCTTACGTTTCTCCATTTAAAAGATAATATGCAATTGATTTTATTATTATAAACTGGTTGAAGTCCAAAAAGAGAAGCCCCAATTTTCACACTGACCTCTATGAGATCTATTGTGACAGTTTTAATTCAATTGATAACCTGGATATATAAGAATAGAACCCAACACACAGAGCCAAATGTCTAATATAAAGAAGTTTCAAACATTATCAGTTACACATAAACAGGTGATGACAGGACCTCAGATTTTCTATTATATCAAAATTTGACTGTATTAGCAAAATAACACTTTAAATTTTTTACTTTCCTTATCCTATAATAAGGAAAGTATTGTATTCGTCGAAAATTTGACCTACCCAGTTTTTCACATTTCTGGACGAATCATAGCCTCAGGATACCAAAAAAGTTGTTTTCAGCCATTGGTCCGTGCGTCTGTCTGTCTGTCTGTCTGTGTGTGTGTGTGTGTGTGTGTGTGTGTGTGTGTGTGTAAACAGGATATCTCAAGAACGGTAAGAGCTAGAGACTTGAAATTTGGTATGCAAATTAGTTTTATACACGAGACGAACCACGAAACTTTTGGTTGAAATCGGACGCAAGATGCGGCCGCAGGGCCGCAAATATTGGCCGCAACCGCCGCTTCTTTGAATTGGTTAAAGATACAAAAAAAATTAGAGAACAACATTTTCTCGGATTAAAAAAATAATAGGGGTCTATTCTTATCATTTTTTTGATATCTTGAACTTTTTGGAACCCGGCCCCAATTTACCGGTATTTTGGGGGGACCCGCTTGGACTGACTTTTTTATTATTAACCCTAGATGGGGGTTGCGACATATCAAATCCAATGATTTTAAGGTGCTGATTACGAATTTGGCACTGATTTTTAAGTATCCGTAACCGTTGAGTCACCAGTGGCGGAATTCGACTTCTTTTTGGGGGATAAGGAAAGTCGTGTGATGTTTACACCAGATTTTTACCAAAAGTAATCCTGCATTACCTACTGTGAAATTCTCTTTTAGATTTTAAGGGATTTGAAAATCACCATGAAAAAAGTTGAAATAAGAATAAAAATATAATCCTAACAGCCCTGTCTTTCTCTTCAGTAAGCCTGTATAGAACTTTGTAATGTAGGTAACTCTCCTTATAATCACTGTTAAATTTGTCTAGCTCAAAAATTATACAGTTTACTTTTCTTTATCCTCTGCACATTTGTTGTAGGAAGGTTTAAAGGGGTACCAAGATTTTAAAGATGAATAAATGAATTTGAAAGAGAGCCTCTAACTAACTTTTACTTACTAATTTGTTCTGTCAGATTGATTATCAACCTCAAATAGCAACAGAAATGGGTGACTCTAGCTCTGCCACTGAAGTTAATGAAACAGACTTCCAGAAGCTGAAGGAAAGAATGAAGATGATCTCTGACGCAGACCCTCTGCAGTATCACAATGATTTTTCATTGAGGAGATACCTGAGAGCATTCAAAGAAGTGGACCCAGCCTTTCAGGTACCAATGTTAAATTTTCACCATTTAAATCAGAAGAAACATTAAATTATTTACCTTATTGGGATATGTTTTTCTTTTGTATCTTAAACTGTCTCTTGAACAACATTTAACTCAAATTTGTATATATTCAAACATAAACTTTTGTTTCTTTCTTCTCAAAGGCCATCCTGAAGACAAACAAGTGGCGTGTAGAATATGACATAGCCTCCCTCACAGCAGATCACCCGATTGTCAAAAGACATTTGGAGCAGAAGAAAGCAAGAGTTCTGAAACATCGGGACATGAGTGGGAGACCTGTGATTTACATTCCCGCTAGGAACCACAATGCCAATGACCGGGACATAGATGAACTCACCAAATTTATTGTCTACTGTTTGGTAAGTATTGTAGTAAGTTATCACAGAGTATTTGTGAAAGCATTGTATGCAATAATAGTAGACACGTTTTTATATTGCCCATATATTGAAATCCCCCTTTAAAGCTTTGAATATATTTAACAAACTAGTGTCAAAACCAGACATTTTTGAAAATATACAGTTAGTCACAGCAGAAATATGATATATTAGGTAAGTAAATCAAACATCTAGGGCAGAATTAATAGACAACATCAATAACTTAATTTGTTGGTAAGTGTCAATTTTCCCTATCTTACACAGTACGCAATCCATGACTTAGTGCCACAGAGGTATTACAAAAACATCTATTAATTCCGCCCCTAGTCTTTCTCCTCAAGTGGTAAAATCCATTTGTGGGAGTGTTGATGTTAAACATAAAAAAGATAGTTCTCGTAGAATTGCTGAAGTTAAGCAACGTCTTGCAATGCTTGCAATCTGGCCCAAGCCAGGCTTTGTGAGGTTAATGTGGGTAGCCAGTTTTAGATTTTCCTGTGAATGGAAGGTAACATTCCCGTCGAGATATGACCACACAGTTGAAAGCAACATTAAACCTAAAAAAAAGAAGTGAATATCAGATACCATTGCTGAACTTTTCAACAATGGTACTGGTACATTGTTGAAGAGAACAACAATCTCTTCCACCCAACAAAGGTTGGTTGGAAGAGATTGCCATAGGCAATAACCCCGCCCTTTAGTTAGGACAAATGTATATATTTTGTTTATTTTTTTCCTGTTTATATCAATTTTGTATTTTAATTTTTACCATTATTTGTTTGTATATAATAATGTTCTTCTAATAAAGTGTTGCATAGTAATAATAATAATAACTCTATTTCATATTTTAAATTCAATACCTTCTCCTTCCACAGGAAGAGTCATGCAAGAAGTGTTTCGAAGAAGTAGTTGACAACCTGTGCATTGTGTTTGACCTGAAGGATTTCGGCCTCTCCTGCATGGACTATCAGATGGTGAAGAACCTCATCTGGCTGCTATCCCGGCACTATCCCGAACGACTTGGAGTGTGTCTGGTCCTGAACTCACCCACACTCTTCTCCGGCTGCTGGGCTGTTATTCGGGGATGGTAAGATAATTGTTCGGTAGCAAGGAAAAAGGGACATGGAGGACTGTAGAAAAGCCGTGGCCTTTGAATACTTAATCTTCTTGGTTTTGAACAGTGGACTAGGTAATTCGAATATGATGGGGCTAATATGGTTTCGTTCACTTACATTTGACTGATAGAGGTGTACTGAGGGCAGACTCTCGATGTTGGAAGCTGGAAGTTCGAGAGCCTGCTACAACGAAGTTGAGGCTTGTCTTCAACTTGAATACAGGGTGTTAGGGGTAAGGATATACAGTATGTAACAATAATCAAACACCTCGCCCTAAGGTTTAATGAACGCCCTATATACAATGAAAGTGACAGTGCGTCATAGAAAGTTAACAGTCAAGTTAGAATCTAGCAACGTACATGGCGTACCAGTTGTGAATACTGCCCGTAGGCCAAAAATCCTGAGTTCGATTCTCGTTTGGAGCAAACTTTTTACACAGAAAATTCTGTTCCCCCTGAACTAGTGAGGCTGACATTTCCAGCGCTACCCAGGCTGTGTGAGGTTATTGTGGATAGCAGGTACGATTTCCAGCAAATCAAGGGTAAAATCCCCGTCCTGACTATCTCAAATGGAGATGTTAAAACCAAATAGAATCAATGGACATGAAAAGAGCCTAGACATTGGACCTGGGCGTCCATATAATCATCTCACCACCGTGATATAGGGATCAATGCCTATCTCACGGACGCGGATCAATGGCATGTTGAATACAACTGTTCTTGTCGGATCACTGAAGTTAAGCAACGTCCATCATGGTCAGGACTTGATGAATGACATTCAAACTCTCGTGATGCTGGCTGTTCCCGTCCCAATACAGGATGTGTGAGGCAAATGTGTGTAGCTGGTTTGTGAGTTTTCAGCAAATATAGGGTGAAACCAACATCTTGAATGATCTAGATATTCTAATACCTAGAATTCTAGATCATTCAAAAATGATTCAGATGTTTAAAAGGTTTTCAGGAAAAAAAGAGTAGGTATTTGGAGAAAAAGAAGTTAAAGTATTTTTTTTTTTTTTTTTTTTTGCATTGGTTGACAAGGCCATTCCATACAGCCATAAAATTTTATTTTATTATTTTACATTTTACTAATAAAATATACATGAAAAAAATACGTACCTAAAAAATATTGGAAAGGGTAAAAAAAATTATATGTGGATATTGTTTTGCTGTATGAAAGAAAAAATAAAACCATAAGTTCTGGTATCCTGCAGAATTGTTTCATATGAGAAAGGGTTGTCGCAAATTTTTGTGAGGGATTTGAAAAGTGGCCCTCGTGTCTGGGTGTATCTCGAGCATTGCATAATTATATGTTGGAAGTCTTCCCTCTCCCCACACTCTGGACATTGGTTACTTGGCTCTAAGTTTATTTTGTGCAGGTATGACTTACACAAACCGTGGTTCACTCTTAATCGGTTGAAATAAACGATGAATTTCCTCGAGCTTAAGTAACGGTCGTTAAACCATGTTTTCTTGGAAATATCACTGAAAAGATTTTTGTAGAAAAGTCCCTTACAGTTGGTTTTGTCTTGTAAATTATGTAGTTCTTTCTGATTTTGGTTTTCTATAAAACACTTGACATCTGTGAGGCAAATTTTTATATCGAAATTTTCTCCATGCACGGTGGCGTGTCGGGCCAACCTATCCGCCTCCTGGTTACCTTTAATACCTGCATGACCTTTTTTATCCATCCCAGTTTAACACACTTTTTCATATTTAATATTTTTTTATAATTGTCTAAAATTTCGAGATGTATATGAGTGGGCATGGTATTAAGGCAATCTCTCGATAGTTTTTGAATGACGCTTTTACAATCTGATAATATTAAAATGGTATTACATTCTACAGTAATCGCATACTCTACTGCTTTAAGGATTCCTATCATCTCGGCTGTGTAGGTAGAAGTAGCTGGATGTAGTGTAAAACAGGAGTGGCTATTTTTGGCAGGGCATACCCATGCCACGCCTACTTTTTCGTTTAACTTAGAGGCATCTGTATAAATAACGGTTGAATTAGGACATTTTTCTATTATTTCGTATTGTAGAGCGGAGTTTTGATATTTATCAGGATAAGTTATATAATTAGAAAAAGTTTCAACTGGAAGGGACATTGTTCCTAAGTTATAATCATACTCGTATACCCGAGGTTTTTCTGTTTTAAAAATCTCTCCCCCGAACTTATGAGACAGCTCACAGTAGCTATCGACTATAGGTGGGGTGCGTTTGGTTTTACATAGCCTTGACCTCAGGTGGGTTACGGTTAAGGTATTTAATTTGGCGGTTAGACTTTCTTGTGTGCTGATCAGCTTGAGTACAAATCTATTTATTAACTGTTTGGGTCTTTTGCTCACGGGATTTTCCCTACATTCCACTAGGATATTATCTATGGGCGTGCTGTTCAGGTAACCCATAGCTAGTCTTAATGCTTGATTCTGAACTTTATCTAGTGCTTTCATTTTAGTAGAGCATGATTCGGAATAAAAGACTGAGCCAAAGTCCAAGGTAGCACGTATTGTTGCTTTATAATAATTTAGAGCGATAGTGGGGTTCATACCCCAATGTTTGTTACAAATCATTTTCATTATATTAAGGTATTTATTGCATTTTACAGTTATAAGTTCTAAATGGTAATTCCAGTTTAATTTTGTTTCCAACAATAATCCAAGGAATTTTTTTTTGTAAAGCAAGAGAGCTTCTTCACAATTTTCAGCCTGTAGCACAGCAGTAATTAGAACCTCGTCTACGTTTCTAAAGTATTTTTTTAACCACTGAGCGCGCGATTAGGTCAGTTGTTAAACATTCGCTTACCATGCGGAAAGTTCCGGGTTCGATCCTCCCGAGCAGACGAAAAAATTGTATTCTAAATTTGGTTATAGTTGTTTGTAAGGGATACCTTCTGGCGCGCTCGTGTTGACCCAGCACCTAAATGGGAAGTATTGTGTCACTTATTACCCATCAGAGGGAGGCATACTACGGGATGGGCAAGCTACAACACAGACCACAAGCATCTACAGTAGCTCCTGTTTCGTGGCTACGAAATAAAAAGAGGCTGTAGATTTAGTAAAGCGAGTTTGAGTAGTTGTGATAACACAAATAAGACTTAAAAAACAAAACAAAAAAATATTTAGAACAAAACAAAAAATATTTAGAGATGAAAACTTTGTATAAACTTGTGAACTGAGATGGTTCCTAAATTTGAGGCTTCATTTTAAAAAATAGGGGGAATCAATAGACATTTTTGCTTAAGTTAACAAATGCTTGAGTTCAAATATGTGATGTCTAGTATTTCCAATAACAACTATAACCAAAATTTCTTCCAAATTTTAAATTTTGCTTTCTCTCATTTCCCCTCAGGTTGGATGAGAAGACGTCAAGCAAAGTGACTTTTGTAAACAATGAAATGGACCTGTGTAAATACCTCATCCCCGATATTCTGCCCGATGACATGTAGGGCTAGCACAGGCACATCCGCAAAGTACTATCCCATTCCACTCCTCACATTCCCTTCTTGATCTTCAGATAAGAAAAGTACCTTTTTGTTGGTTTTTAAAACACGTTTAAATCTATGTTCTAGTTTTGAAGTTTGTAAACTGTTAATGACCTTTTGTTGGCATAATGGGACTATGTGTCTTGCAATGACAGTCATAATAAAGAACTTCTTATACTTTTTTAAAGTTACTTGAGTGATTTCCTATGTAATGTGTGATATTTTAAAATACTGTTTGTCATATTTATGAACCGACTACTCTGTCTTACAAATAAGCAAAAAATATTAGACAGTATTATTATTAATATTTATGAGAAAAGTAATGTTTGAAACATTTTGAAGATATGAGGTTTGGTGGAAGAGAAAGCCACAGGCTTTAACCTCGCCCCTTGGTTCACTACATATTCTATTGTGTTCTTTTTATTTCAAATCCTATGTATGTATCATCTGGTTTACCACTAAAGTGTTAAATAATATAAAAAATAATAATAAGATAAAATTTTCTTAATTTTGAAGTTATTTGAAAATGATATGGCAAAGAAAAAGAAGAAGATTTGAAGATAAAAAATAACACATGGGTGTACCTTCAGAACCATAAGAATTCTGTTATTTCTATGTGAAAACCAAGTTGGCTTGAGAGTATCAACAAAAAAAGACAGTGAGGAATACCTACTTATTCGTTTTCTAATAGATTAGCCAAAAATTATCAAAACCAATTTAATTTTGTACTGTCCCAAATTCTTGCCTAAACAAACTCTTTCATTTTGCTGTAGTTATGATATTTCAGGAAAAAAAGTTCAATTTTAATGTTGCCAAAATTAGGTTTGTAAATTAAAGAGGTTTTTTTTTTTTTTTTTTTAAATTAATTTAGAAGTAATTTTATTTTATCAAAAATATGACTCTAAAGAAAGTAAGAAAGAAGAAAAGTTCACGCTAGGCATGTTACTATTTTTTTTTAATTTCCATCCACAAAAATCCATATTTTATGAAATATCATACTTTAACTTAAAACTTATCCATTAGGCAATTCAAGCTCGTAGCTAGGGCCTTTTACTGAACATGTTTACCGGCTATCTCATATGTCGGTAGATACTCTGAAATTTTGAACCAAGTACCTATTCATTTTTTTTTTTAATGTTACCAGAGTTGGTTTGGATTTGTTGCCTGTAGCAAACTCTGCCTTCGCCTAAACCTTATAGTACAAAATATTCTGATCAAAAGTAGCATTACTTTTGTAAAATACTCCATCCCCGCTTTACCAAATAAATTACTAATAAAAAAACTAATAGTTCAATCAAATGAGTAATTTCTTCTTGCCTATAAATTGATTAGTTACCTATATAATTTAATTTATGTTTACATCATATTATATAATTTAGAAGCCCTTCTTTAACAGCTAGTGTGATATAATATGAAACCACCATAATATGGTGGTTTGATATGAATATCTAACTACCTCTTATAAAAAGAAAGATTTCGATTAAATCGACCAGTTTTCACACACAAAATAAATTTATAAAGATGAATGTCAAAATATACAATATACTTAGGTAATATTTCATTAACATTAATATTACAAGAAGAAGAAGTAGAAGAAAAAGATCAAGACCAATTCCAATATTGTTATTTGGTAAAGCGCTGGGTACAAAATAAGTACATAAGTAAAACCTAACCTCAAAATTAATGTAGTTATTTTAAATAATTTCACGTTCAAACAATTGTAACTCCAAGAAAGGTTTAAAACCACTTAACTCTCATGTTTTAAATTTTAACTTTACCCATTCATTAATTTATCAACTCCAAAGAAGATGATCTCTTCTTGTGCATTTATTATACTCAAAATCATACTCATCTTAGTCATAATTATTTTGTTTTACTTTTTCGTTTTCTGTTTCCTCACTAAAATGTGATCTTTAATCAATTTATTTTAAGTCAAACCAGAGTAAGGGTGAAATTAATACAAAGAGAATAATTCGTAACTTTTACTTGCAATTTCTTTGTCTTTGCAATCACGCTGTATTTTTCGTCTAAATTTTCTTTATCGTTTACGAAAAGAGAGCCCGATAATTCACTCGAATTATGGGGATTCCGAAAACGAAAACCAACCTCCGATAATTTATGTCATGTGCAGAGACGCAAACTCGAGACATCATCGTTATGTGGATGGGTTTTCGTATTCCGATAACCTTGCGAAATCTCCCTTTTCCCAAACCTACTTGAGGTCATCATTGTTCAACCTCATGGTTGAGGTTGAATGAATGGTTGTGGCACATTTCTTAAGGCTGGATGACCTTTCTAACGCCAATGATGTAAACATAAAGCTACTTGGGGTTAGCATTGCTCAACATCATGGTTGAGGTTGAATGAATAGTTGTGGCACATTTATTAAGGCTGGATCCCCTTTTCTAAGGCCAACAATGTAAACATAAAGCAATTTACTGATATTTATTGTTTTATGTTTACATATTATATTTTTTAGAAGCCCTTCTTAAATAGCTAGTGTGATATTTATGATATGATATGGAAAAAATAGTCGAAAAAACTTTTACATGCAATTAAAAGATACAAATTCTTCTCATCTTTCCACCACACTGCCGAGTCATACATCAAACAATTAAAATGACTTTTATCAATATGTCTGGAACTCCAGTCCTGATTTCGAGCATTGTTTTGAATAACTATTAAAATCCAAGAGTTAAAATCCAAATGTTAAAAATCAGCACTTATGAAGTCTTTATTGATTAATTTCACCCTCAAGGTATGTTCACACTTTCACGTATTCAAAAATATTGCTTCATGAAATAATAATCTGTAATAATGTAATAGGCAAACTATAATAATAATAATAATATAATTCTCTCTGAACACGTGAGGCTGACATTTCCGGCCCCAACCAGGCAAGGTGAGGTTAATGTGGGTAGCTGGCACGATTCTGAGCGAATGGAGGGTAAAACCCCCGCCCGTCCTAAACAGGACGTCAAATCGAATATAATTGTTGGCGTTAGAAAGGGTATCCAGCCGTAAAAATTCGATACTCAATAATTTTGAAAATTACATTTTTCTGACTCACTTATGCTCTTAACTGTTTTTGTTTTTCACACTGGAAAAGGTCTGGTTTGCCGGCCAAGTCATTGTATGTTTTCATAGCTATTATTTCATTTCCTACGTCACGCGAATGTGTGAATAGACCTGCAGCCTACATGTTAACTTCGTTGGGACCTTTCTCTTGTAGAGCTTTATTAAATAACCAATTATTTCCCATATCTTGTTACAATTGAATTATATATTTTGTACAATCCCTTTTTCAATTTTCACTGAATAATCAAAATATACATTTTCTCAGGCACATCCCACATGTATTTCTGGCTCTTTGTTTTCTTGTGTCACTTTTCAAAGATATTTACAGTTTATTCATGGGCGCCCGTAGAGGTTGGCAAAACCCTATTCCTGCAATGTTTAACAAACAACCTTTTCTGTCCCGGTAGCTCAGTGGTAAAGGCGGCACTCTGTAGATCTAGAGATTCCAGATGTCGCGGGTTCGAAACCCAGCCGGGACATGATAAGTTATCCTCCCATTTGGGATTTTTGCCACATAATAATACATCTTGGGCTTACTGCTGGAATAATGGGACTTAATAGTCCTAATCGGGTAGTATAAATAAGGCGATATTATTATTATTATTTTCTACCGATGTATTGTCAAGTGGATCCATTTCTGCGATCGTTTGGTCATCGGTTTCCGGATGAAGAACCAGTATAAATATGCGTTTAGTATTTTTTTTAAACTGAAAAATACATTGAGACTTGAGAGGACGTAATTAGAAGGGCGTGAGCTGTTTTTCCCTTCTACGACATGTATTTCCATGCGACTGAAAAGTTTTATAACTGTTGTAGATAAGATTTTCAGATGTTTTGTTTTGGAATAAAAGAAAACAGTGAAAGGATTTTCGCAACTTGCGCTAATAAACTAGGAAAAAATAAGAATCAAAAAACAAGTTTTTATTTCCTCCGCGGTTCAGTGGTTAAGAGCATTGGTTGCTGACCCGGAGGTTGCGGGTTCGAATCCCGGCCGGAGCGGAAAATTCTGACCGAGTTTTTTCCGTTTCCGGAATGTCATGGATGTAAAGGTAAAGTGCCCTGAAGTAATGCGAAAGCGGTTCCGGGGCACAACTACCGTAGTATTTTTTTAAAATACAGGGTGTCCCACCAAACTTGGACACCTCAAATTACTCGGCCCCTGAAAGAGTTTTTGAAAAATAAAAAAATCTATGGTACATGTGCTAATTATGCGGTTTGAGTTATGAAAATTTTTTACAGGGTGGTCCAAAAGTCAGAAATTGAGGTGTCAACTTTCGATTTTTAAATGGATCGACCTGAATTTTATTTGATAATTTTACTTCTAAATGATTCTTGAGTATTTTTTTAAACAAAAATATTAAATACAGGGTGGTTTTTTTTCGACCAATTTTTTTTCTAAATCTTGAATAACTCAAGTTCGGTTTATTTTTTCGATAGCAAGATGAGAAAGTGTTTGTGTAATGAATACACGCACTTTCAATTGGCATCAAAAAAATTTATACAGGGTGGTTCACAAGTGAAATAATGACTTGATTTTTTTTAAAACCGAGTTTTTTTAATTTTTTATTTAGGATTAATAATTATCGTCTAATTTTACACATTTTTCGTTAGTCATATCGAAAAACAAAACTAAAGTGTTGTACAGGGTGAGACATAATTTTTTTGTAACACCCTGTATATGGGCAGTCAAAGAGACGCAAAATTAATATAAAGACTAAATATGCAAGAAAAACTTTGATTTTTAATTAAACTAAAAAGTTATGGTGTTTTAACTACTTCTACACTGCTTCCAAAAAGCGCTAATAAAAAAGTGTCTTTTGTCACAGAAAAAAGAGACCACACTGAAACTTCAAACAATACCCTAACATCTAGTATCAATAATTTAGAAGAATCAAAAGAAAAATATCTCAATGAAAAGGCAATTTCAACTCAGTCCAAAAGCGTGAATAACCTAGTGAATCAACAGAGAGCACAAAATAAAAAAACGCCTGAGCAACAAGGCACAAAAACAAAGGGTAAATCATACATCATACTTGGCGATGAACACGTCAGAGACATGAATGTACAAATGAAAAATATCGATACTGATAATAAGTACATTGTACACTGCCACCCTGGAAAATATATCACGGACCTAAATTTAGATCCTAACACCATGATTGAACAATACGAATGCCTTATTCTCATGGGAGGTTCAAACGATGTTTTTAATAATGAATTCTCTATAATCCACAAATATTTAACAGATCTCATAAGAAATTTATGTTCTAAAATCAAAATAATCCTCGTATCAATCCCTTACCGTTATGATAAACCTTCAGCCAATATCCACATCCAACGACTAAATAAGAAAATAAGAAGTATAGTCAACATATTCAAAAATGTAGTATTCTTGGATATTAACAAAAGGCTAAAACGTTCTAGTTATGGGTATGATAAAATAAATATCAACTTTCAGGGAAAACAGAAAATATGTGCAGCAGTACAAAAAATAATAAATAACGACAAAATTTTCGAAAACAAAAATAATGGATACCAACAGCAGATAGTGGTACAAGATCTAAAGAAACCAGCGCCACCAGTACCAGTAAATGTACGACGCCCTAATCAGCGACAGCAATACCAGAATCAGACCAGAAAGAAAATGCAATATAATAATCATAACCTGCAATACAAGCGTCTGACGGAAGAAAGCCAATGGTATAAACTGCAACACGCTCCTAGTCGGCAAGGCAGGCCCGTCGCAAAATCAAAAACACCATATCATAGATCATCACAATCACCATCAACCCAGCACGATGGATCTGCAAGTCATCCAACAACTCCGCAATATACGAAGTCGCCACAGCATCATATTTTAGAACACCACACGGCTCCACAATATCATGCCTCAACTGCCTCATCGCAAAAATTAACATTGCGGCATTCTTTACCTTCAGCACAGCCGGACCCTTGTCAGCAAACTTTGCCACAACAACCGACAAAACAACAACAAACTCCGCCACTGCAACGAGTACAGCAACCAACGGAACTGCAATGTACGTACGCAGCACAGATGAATCATTCTTTGTTGCAACCATCAACTTCCCGGCACTCTTTACCCTCAGCACAGCTGGATCCTCGTCAGCAAATTTTGCCACAACAACCGACAGCACAACAACAAACGCCACTGCAACAACGAGTACAGCAACCAAATGAACTCCAATGGGCGTACACAAATCAGATGAGTCAGTCACAAATTCTCAGTCAACAAAAAATGATGCTACAACATCAAGTACAGCAATTGTTGGGCACACTTCACAGACACTATCAGCAACAAGAACAGCACTACCAATTACCACCTTTTATGAGTATGCCACCATCGTCAGCCCCATATATACAATCCAGTGTAGTTCCTACTCCCCAGCACAGCCTACCACCACATTCAACAATACCACCCTATGTAAACAGTGACATGAGCCATATTTTTGGCTTCCCCCGACAATGTTAGCGATACAGCTTCAAATCGCCCGATTTACAATGAGAACAAATTCTCAAAAAACATAGATTTAAGTTTAGAAATAGAAAGCGATCATGTTTTACCTACTGGTAATCTGACCAGTAACCATAATAATAATGAAATTGTACAAACATCAGGACAGATAGGAAATAACAAATTATCCTCTAATAACAATACTAGTAGGAAAAAAGTAATCAATATTTTTTACCAGAATACTCGAGGTTTGAAAACTAAAACGAAAGAATTTTATTTAAATCTCCTCTCAGAAGAATACGACATAGTGGCTATCACTGAGTCGTGGTTAAGTCCAGATGTAAATACAAATGAACTTTTCGACTCTCGATATACAATATTTCGGCAAGATAGGGACGAAAAGAAGACAGGCAAAAAAAGAGGAGGTGGCCTAATTTTAGCTTCAAAACGAGAAATTTCCTTGACTAGAATTGTACATTGGGACATATGTAACAATATTCTTGAGCTCATGTGGTTTCGATTGACACTAATAGGGGAAATAATCTATCTTTGTTTGATTTATTTACCACCACATCAAGAGTCAAAAAAATATGACGCTGTGAAATTCCTTTCAGAATCAATATCAGAGCGAAACTTACAAAATGAAAATTTCATCCTTATTGGTGATTTAAATTTGCCCGATTTCTCTGAGGAATTAAATGTAGACCCTCCTCGTTCAGTTTCCAAGTTTAGAGAATTTACCAATTTTCACCTCCTAGAATCCAAAAACCATATAAGAAATAAAAATAATAGAATACTAGATCTATGTCTAACGAACATAAGTGAAATATTTTTATCTAATAATAAACAAGTTGATGTAGAAATCTTAAAAACTCAGGGATTAGTAAAGGAAGACAGTCATCATCCTGCATTAGAAATAATGATCAAGTATCAAAATAAAATTAAAATTAAGCAAATACCATATAAAGTTGATTCTAAAGAAAAGACAAAATATTTTGCCTTCCACAAAATTGACGCTGAAAAACTAAATAGTGAAATACAAAAAATCTGCTGGGAAGATGACATAAATCTAATCACGTGTCCAAACATCTTCCTTAATAATATTTATGTAAAGTTAAATGAAATATTTTTGAAAAATGTTCCCCTTTACAATGTAAGCAAGCGATCACAAAATTACCCCGAGTGGTGGAGCGCAAATACAAGACACATTTTCAAAACAAAAGAAAAATTGCGCAAAACGCAAAACAAAACACAGCAACAATCTGAACACTATAAATATTTACGAAAAGAAATTAAAAAAGAGATTAAGTCCAACTATCAATCCTACATCCAGAAGTTATCCACTGAATTCAAACATAACAGTAAAAGTTTCTGGAAATATGTAAAAAAGGAAAGATCTAAGGGTAAATCGACAAACATAATCTTTAAGGGGCAGCAGTTGAACTCTCAAAAAGAGATTGTTGACTCCTTTGCAGATCACTTCATTACCTCATACAAACCATGCTCTGTGGACTTAGATAAAATCTGTTCGCTGAACGATCTCTCTACCAGTATAGAGATACCTTTGTTCACAGAGCAACAGGTCTTGGATGAAGCTATGAATATAAACCCAAATAAGCCCGCGGGAAGGGATGGAATACCCCCCAAAATAGTGCGAGAATGCGCTCCATCACTCGCCAAACCTCTTACTTATTTATTTAATTTAAGTTTACAATCAAATGTGTTTCCTGATCGACTTAAAGATACAATAATAACACCTGTACCAAAAAATGAATCTGGCTGTGTTGAGGACCACAGACCAATAGCTAACCTCAATTCTTTTGCCAAACTATATGAGGCACTATTATACAAATCTATAGCAGGTCAAGTTTTTTCTAAGGTTAGAAATATTCAGCACGGCTTTGTGGAAGGACGTTCGACAGTTACAAATCTCACTGAATTTTCAGAATATGTATGTGCAACCTTACAGGAAGGCTATCAAACGGATGTCCTTCTCACAGATGTCATGAAGGGATTTGATCAAATCTCACATGAATCAATCATAAAAAAATTATACAGCATAGGATTTAAGTCAGCAAAATTATTTGTCTCATACCTCACCAAGAGGAACCTTCAGGTAAAATATATGGACATTACATCAGAACCATTTATCCCAACATCAGGCATTGCTCAAGGCTCAAAATTAAGTAGCTTACTATTCATTTTAACCTACGATGAAGTGTGCAAAGATATTAGCCCTGAATCAAAAATACTCCTCTACGCAGATGATCTCAAAATCTTTAGAAAAATAACAAACATAAATGACTGCCAAAAATTGCAGGAAGATCTCAACATAGTTAGACAAAAACTTCACTTGATTGGGCTAAATTTCCATCCATCCAAATCAAAACAAATCACTATCACAAGAAAAAAAGTCAATATAAACTATAACTACAAAATGGGAGACATCTGTATAGAAAAAGTAAATTCTCATAAAGATTTGGGTATTATAATTGACAGCGAACATAAATTTAACGAACATCGTGCAAACATGCTAAAACGAGCTTATAGAAAACTTGGCCTCATTATTCGATTCGGAAAACACGTTAAGGATATTGATGTTTTAAGAACACTATTTTTATCACTAGTGAGATCTACTGTGTAGTATGGATCAATATTATGGGATCCAAACTCGAAATTAGAATCAAAAACAATTGAAAAAATTCAGTCCACATTTGTTAGATACCTATTTAAAAAAGAAAACGGGTTTTATCCAAAATACCCGGAAGCTATTTCCTACAACACCCTTCTAGAAATGCTTGATATTAATTCTCTTGAATTAAGACGTAAAGTAGACCTAGTGATGTTAATTTATAATCTTGTAAACAATAATATTACATGTCTAGAACTCAAAGAAAAAATAGTGGAAAAAACACCAAACCCCATTTTAAGAAATACAAATATTGAAACCTTCACAGTCCCTCATCCTAGACTTACTAAACTTCATGAATCGCCACTGAACAGAGCAATGACTCTATGTAATGAAGTACACTTAAGCACAGACGACTTTTTACTGTCTAAGGAAGCTTTTAAAGCAAATGTAAGACAATTAGTTTTTAGTTCGCTATAGTTTTAAGTTCTTAATTAATTATTTAATTTTAATGTGAACATTGGTATTGTTGTTTCAATTTATAGTTATAAGAATTATTTTTGAAACAATGTTATGTTCTTAATAAAAAAAAAAAAAAAAAAAAACTAATATTGTCGCATGGACCACCCTGTAGATATTTTCTTAAACTATCATGTAGGTACTCTAAGTTGTATAAAATTCAACGAACACTTCGAATCATGTGGGAAAAACAAGTAAAAAACACGAATTTGAAGCCATTTTCAATTTGGTGTCCACACTGAATGATTTTAAAACTTGAAATAAAAAGTAGGTAGGTGTAGACACAAAATTGAGCATGGCTTTTTGAAATCATTTTTTTTTCTTTCAGATTTGGACTCCTCGTTGAATTTTAGACAGTTTCGACTACCCATATGATGGTTTAAGAAAATATCTACAGGGTGGTCCATGCGACAATATTAGTTAAAACACCATAAATTTTTTGTTTAATTAAAAATCAAAGTTTTTCTTGCATATTTAGTCTTTATATTTAATTTTGCGTCTCTTTGACTGCCCATATACAGGGTGTTACAAAAAAATTATGTCTCACCCTGTACAACACTTTAGTTTTGTTTTTCGATATGACTAACGAAAAATGTGTAAAATTAGACGATAATTATTAATACTAAAGAAAAAATTAAAAAACTCGGTTTTAAAAAAAATCAAGTCATTATTTCACTTGTGAACCACCCTGTATAAATTTTTTTGATGCCAATTGAAAGTGCGTGTATTCATTACACAAACACATTCTCATCTTGTTATCGAAAAAATTAACCGAACTTGAGTTATTCAAGATTTAGAAAAAAAATTGGTCGAAAAAAAACCACCCTGTATGTAATATTTTTGTTTAAAAAAGTACTCCGGAATCATTTAGAAGTAAAATTATCAAATAAAATTCAGGTCGATCCATTTAAAAATCGAAAGTTGACACCTCAATTTCTGACTTTTGGACCACCCTATATAAAAAAAATTTCATAACTGAAACTGCATAATTAGCACATGTACCCTAGATTTTTTTATTTTTCAAAAACTCTTTCAGGGGCCGAGTAATTTGAGGTGTCCAAGTTTGGTGGGACACCCTGTATATATATATATATTTTTTAATTTGAAACATCTTTATCGTACTGTTTGTTATTTACTTTATAGTTTAACACTTATCCATCTGAAGAGAAAATAAATCATCTAGAAATCTTATCTATAACAGAGGTTAAAACACTTTCCAGTATTGGATAGGTGACCATTCGAATACGAACCCTCGTGATGCTGTTCTCGGCCCAACCCAGGCTGGATTTCATGTCCATTGATTCTATTTGGTTTGAACGTCCTGATTTGAGTTAGTCAGGACGGGGGGTTTTACCCTCCACTCGCTGGGAATCGTACGAGCTACCCACAATGGCCTCTAATTGTGCCCCTGAGTGTATATCTACTGTGTCTGATGCCAATAATGTATCTGCTGTGCTGGAACAATAGGCAATTTGAAAGTAACACTAGGGAACAAAAGAAAAGAATCAAGTCGGTAGTGTAGGTTATTATGAGATGCGTTTTATTATTGTAATTGACTTCAGATTTCTTTTTTCAAACAAAGTAACAGAACAGAATGATTAGAGAAATTAATCAAATCGATTCATTCAAAATTTAGTGCAGAAATTACCATACTTTAACAATAGTTTTGTGTTCCACAAGTTGTGCACTGGTAGTCAAGTGGTTAACGGGCTAGTCTGGTAATCCAGGTAGCGTAGGGATCCATTGGTTCAAATCCCACACAGTACATGAATTTTTCCTCATTCATTTGAGTTTGGGATGGGACCACATGGTAAAAAGACTTTGAAGGATACTTTGGTAGAAAATATTTGAGTATTAACCTTGCCTGGTGTTTACCTTCCACTAAAGAGTGTTATTATTTTTTTGTTAATGTTAATGATGTTTGTTCGTCCTCCTAAATATCTTCTATCTATCCACATTATAATTTTTATCTAAATTATATATTTACTAGAGTGTATAACTGTACTCTCCTATCGAAATAAAATTATGCTTAGGTATACGCACGTAAATAATTACCTATTTGTAATCTAGGTTGTAGGTCTGCAAATATTCCATGGTAGTTTGTACGTTTGTACAGGCACCTCGAATATTTTTTCATTTCTAGGGCAGAGTCAACGATAATTATTATTCACTGATTCAGTGTACATAAAATTTAATTATAAATTAAAATGTTGAAGAAACACAATTAGGCAGTAAAAAATATGTCTATGTATGTACAGGAGATAAGAAATAAATTATTAAACTACACTATTGCTATGTACAAAATAATTACAATTTTCTAGAGCAGAACGAATTTCACCTAAACGTTCTCGTTTTGAAACTTGGCAGTATGGATAAGGTCCTTCTTTTTTTATTATAATTTATCTGAGTTATCATTTGTGTTAGTTACAATAATAATTACTCAAACTCGCCTTACTAAATATTTGTCGTACTTGCTTGGGACTCGAACCACCGACCTCCAGTTTTCGAGTCTGCCGCCTTATCGATCCAGCTCAGTAGCTATAATTTATTTTACTTATTCTACTGAACCGACCTCAGTAGCTTGATCGATAAGGCGGCGTACTTGTAACCTGGAGGTCGGTGGTTCAAGTCCCGGTTTCAGCGTAGATATAGTAAAGCGAGTTTGGGTAGTTGTGATATCACGAAAGTGATTAATACAAATATGATAACTTACTTATTCTACTGGTTGCGTGAAAGATGATACAAAGTGAGAATTCTGCATTAAAAACTATAATTTTTTTTAAATTTATTCTGAGAAGTTTTTCTTAGAATATTTAAGAACAATTATTTACTTTTTTTAAATTTGGGTACAACGTCGCTTTCAACTACATGGTCATATCACGATGTGGATGTTACCCTCCATTCGCAGGAAACTCGCAAACCTGCTACCCATATTAACTTCACCAGACTCGGTTAAGCCGGAATGTCAGCATCCCGAAGTCTTCAGCTCGCTGGACGTTGCTTAACTTCGGTGATCCTTCGAGAACCGGTGCATTCAACGCGCCATCGACGCTGGCTTAAATAGTCCCATTTTTTTTTAATGGGACTATTTAAGACAGCCTTTTTAGTCAACAGAATAGTTCCTCTGATCCTGATCTATTTTTTATTAAATTAATACATGTAAACATGTCAAAATCAACAGTTGACTGTTAGTGCCTTTGATTTACAAATGTGCTAACCTAACCTAAAACTTCTATTAATAATGTTGGAAATTTTGGAACATACTCATTAGTTTGAAAATTTGAAAAAAATATTGTGTCTCATGTGTTCTTCATAAAAAAGTTAAAAATGGTTTTAAATCTTCGAAAACAGATTAAAAAGGTAGTCTGAAATCGAACAAAATATACAACAACTATCAATATGTTTCGAAAAGACCCATTGACTCAATTATCAAAAGCTACGAGCTTTCCATCCCCACAGGCCTGATTAATGATACAAGTATTTTTTTCTGAGTGATACCATAGTACTGACTAAAGAAATATTAAAAAAACAAAAATCGTTAGAGCTTGTGGTATTCAACCATAGAATTGTTATGAGCATTCAACCCATCCTTGGGCATGTCTTTTGTCAACAATGTAATCTGCTGGATTGGAAGTGATAATCAGTATCAGTATAAACAGAACAGAAAATCATTGCCAAGTGATGGTTAGTTACTGAAACACACTGATGGCTTGATGAGTCAATGCTCAATATACTCCATAAGGAAAATCTTAACCACTATGGTTTTCTATTACTCGACTTCTGACAATAGCATTGGAGAAGTGTACAAGATACAACGACATGTCTATATCATTCAATATTGTCCTCCGATTTCATTTGTTATTTGAAGTCATTGTGGACAGTGGTCTTATAGATTGTCAAGCACACAATTCTATTGTTTGTTCACAATAGTAGTTTGGTGTTTCTCGCTTGACTGAAAGCTATGAGACCCATAGAAAGCTATGAGCCGTCTACTCTTGGCATTCGTTCTTTTTTGGTTGACTGAAATCTATGAGCAGTCTATTTGCCATGAGATGCTCCGTTTAGTAAGATAATGTTTATATTTAAGGGCGTGTTGTCGTGAACACGCTGTCAAACATAAACAAAACTTTCTCGGTAACTCACTCCTAGGCGTCTAGCTCTAGTTCCTCCTCGTCTGAGTCGGTTGACATGATGGGCTTGAATCCGCCGAACAGCTGAGGTTTGAACTGCTCAAAACTGAACTCGCTAGGTTTCGGCGTTGTTTCGCTCTCCATTTGTTTCTCCTCAGGATACTCTCGTGTTGTGTTGCCGATCACCCGCCAGCCTTGGTTTTCTGGGCCGGATGAGCTTGGCTGGAAAGGTGCCAGGAAGTCTTGCGGTTGAACAGCCCCTTGCTGCTCCAGGGTGTGGTGACTGTCGGTCTCGTTGTGAGGCACGTATCTGTTGGTCATCCCGCCTGTCTTGTGGTTACCTAGGTTCATGTCCATGACAGCCCCCACTGTAATGTCCTGACTTCCTGGGTTGAACTTGTGTTTCACTATTTGAGGAGGGATTTCTATTCTCTCCACCATTCCCAGATTTGGTTTTGGTGTGGAATTCGCGAGGATGTTCTTCAGTGTCACTGAGATGGGTCTGTTGTGGGCTGGTTTCCTCGTCGCGTAGGGTGAGTAGTCTTGTAAGTACGGAATGACATTGAGCTCTGGGTCTGGGTCCATCTTGGTGTTTGTGGACTCTGTCGGACTGAAGGCAGTGTACTCCTGAGTGATCTTACTCTCTTCCATTGGCTTCTTCAGCTTGGTTTCCTTAACGTCCATGTCTATGAAATCAGTGTCTTTCACCAATGAGTAAGGAAACTCGTTTTTCAAGGGTTTGATTGGCTTTGTTTTCAATAATGGCGTGTCTCGGTCTCTCTCTGCCAGCAGGAAAGGTATTGGGTCGTCCAAGTTGAATGGGTTCTCGTCTATGGCTGGCATGCTGCTGGGTGGGGAAGGTCTCTGCGAGCCATGAGAACCCACAACAACGACGTCTTCCAAATCCGGTGTTAGTCTCTGGTTTGTGGTAGGGTAAACGACATGTACTGGGTTCTTCCCGTCCATTTTGTCTGATAACACTTGAGGTTTCATTTCCATGTTGGGTTTTGGCATCTTGTGGTGAGGATTGTTTTCAGTTCTTATGATTCTTTTTAACGGAACACCAGGTGGAGCTTGCCCCTGTTGCATCATTTGCAAAGTTGTCACTTTATTTGCCCCTGGCTTCTGAAAGACTCGCATACCTTGCTTTGCACTGTGCATCATGGGTTCCTTGAAGTCCTCGTCGTTTCTGTCAATTCGCAAGTATTGAGGTCTGGGCAGTGGAGGTGGCTGCAAATGCTCATGGGGCTGTTTCACCCGGGTGTCAATGTACTGGGTGTTGGGGTCCACGTGACCTGTTTTAGCATTTGGACGGAACTGCGGGAGAATGTTTGGCAAGCTTGGTTTCAGGACTTCTGAGTCAGTTTTCACTTTGTTGTTGGCATAGTGGTGAGGGGTGTAGCTCTCCCAGTGCTGCCCAGGGCGTGGGGGTGGCGGTGGGGGTGTTCTTATGTTCTGGGGTCTCTGAGGCATTGGAGGCGGAACCAGATCTGATCTGTTGATGTTGTTAATGTTTTCATCTATGACGGATCCTTGAGCGACAGGAAGTCTAATATTATCTTCCCCGGATGCCCCGATGGAGAAAGACGTTTGTAAAGAATAGCTCTGACTGTTTTGATCCATTTCTGTAGGGACTCTGATTGGGACCATGTTCTGGATTTTACCAGGTTGAATATTAACAAAGCCTCCTGAAGTAGTAATTGGTGGTGGCTTGTTATTGACACTGGCTTTGATTGGTTTAGAAGCAATTGGTTTCTTCACGAAATTGATCTCTTCTTCAGAATCTTCTTGAGAATAGTTAGGAGGTGGAGGAGGTCGTAGATCGGAAGGGTGGATGTTCGGATTCTGTGGTCTCTTGACTTGTGAGACGGATCCAGAGGCGACAGGGCCGGTGGTGAGGTGAGCCGTGTATTGGATCTGCTGCTGCTGGATGTCTGGCATGGGTGAATGTTTGTTGTACTGAGGGGGGTGCTTCATGTTGGGGTCAAAATTCTGATGTTGTACAGGTTCAACACCTTGATTATACTTGACGGGTCTTTCTGGCCTATTATATTGGTTTTGTGCTTGATAGGGGTTGTATTCAAATTGGAATGGGGGCTCTTGTTTGGTAGGCTCAGAGCCGGGGTATTTCTGAGGTCTTTCTTGTTTTATATTTGGTTGATGTTTTTGAATTGGGTGTGGTCTGTTCATTTCAATGTGAGGTTTCTCAGGACGGGGCTGCTCGACTTGCATTGGTTTGTTAGGTTTCGGGAAGTAAACTTGTTGCTGGTTATGTTCAAATGGGAAAGGAGGTTCTTGTCTGTTAGGTTCCATTGGAGGTCTTGAACCAAGAGGTTTCTGGTTTTGATATTCTCCTGCTGGCACTAATTCAGGTCTGTTCGGAGGTTTTTGATCATATTCCATTTCCTCTGAGTTGCTGCCTGTTGGTCTTTCGTTCTTATAAGGGTAACTTTCATTCACAGAAGGCATTGGTTTGAATGACTCTTGATTTGAAGGTGGTCTGAACAAGTTGTTTCCGTTATTCTGGTAAACATTTTCACCCAATTGTCCACTAAATAAGTAAGTGTTTCCTACTCCTGGGCGTACTGACTCATCCAAAGCCGTGACTGGCATGGATGTGGAGTACTTCTCTACGTACTGATCTCTCGTGTTGGATGAAGTGGGGGCGGTTGTTGTTGAGCTAGGGAAGCTAGTGGCAGATGAGATCGGCAAGGAAGTAACAATACTTACCTTGGAAGTTGTCGTTGTGATTTTAGTGGAAGTCTGTGGCGCTGAAGTTGTGGTTGTTGTAGTAGATGGTTTACTATTTGATAGCGTCTCTTTCTGCTGTTGATTTTGTATATACTCTCCCACTTTCTGGTTATAGTTGACAGAGTCTTTCGTGTTTGACCCAAGAGCAGGGGCTTGATTGTGTTCGTGGAGTCCAGCCAAGTGATGATTCACCATGTCTGGTTCGTATTCATAATCCACGTAGGAAACCTCTTCCTCAGGATTATAATCCACATTCTCACTGATGTTCCAGACCTGTTGAGGAACGATCTTGTTAAGTACTTTCTCAGTTGTTGTAGTTCTTGTTGGTGGAGCCGTTGTTGTTGTTGTTGTTGTGGTAATAGTTGTTGTTGGTCTAGTTGTAGTGGTGGTAGGGGGGGCGGTAGTTGTTGATCTGTAGCTTGGTGTTTTTGTTGTGGAGGCTTGAGTCGGTTGTACGGAGGGACGCGGTGTCGTTCTAGTGGGTTGAGAAGCCTCCGTGGTTCTCATGGTGGCTTTTGTGTAGTAAGATGGTGGCTGGGAGGTGGAGGTGGTGGTGGTGCTGGAGGCCGGCGTGTAATGTCTGTGGTTGCTGCCACTACTGACGGAGGAGGAGGAGGAGGAGGCGGAGCCTTGTACCTTCATGTTGGCGTAGGAAGAGGAGATGAGAGGAAACTTTCCGCTTGTGCTGTAGTGGACTGGAAGGTTCAGGAACTGGTGCAGATCAGGCGAGGAGTCCACGGCGGAAATCTTGAACGGATTCGAAGGAATATCATTGGGCGTGTGATAGGCGGGTATTTTAGGTTTGGCATCTTTCCGGTCGATTTCCTCTTTGAAGAACCCGTAATCGGGCGTTTCTTTTTTGTTGAAATCCAGGTTGCCTGTGACGGGATCTTTCTCGACGGTGAAGGGTTCTCCGTTGTGGAAGGAGAAGAAGCCGGGGGCGCCGTAGTCGTCCAACTCATCGTCGATGCGGGCCTCCATCTTCAGGTCCTCGGAGGACGTGTGGGCGGGCTCTGACTGAGGGAGGGCCCAACCTGCCGCGCAGGTCGCTATCAGCACAACGAGCAACTTCATGGTGCCTGCAACACAAGAGGAGTATTTCTGTTAGTCAGAAGATATCACAGTTTCTCAAACCCGTCTGTTGATATAATAAGGGTTGGGTGGAAGAGATTGCCATAGGAAATAACCCCGCCCTTTAGTTAGGACATTATGTTTTTACATATTTTCTATTCTTTTTCATTTTTATTGTATATGTTGTATCCATTTTTTTCATTGTGAAAATAATTATTTGTATGTACAGAATGACCATTTCTATCTCATATAAGTGTTGTATAATAATAATAATACTGTTTATACTACCATAGTACGCTAGCAAAACTGTTAGCTTAATGGGACTCCTTCTGTTTGGATTATGTAGGTGACCGCCACGCCAGTTTAAATTAAGCACTACCATACTATAGGTTTTGCTTAAAGGTTGATATAATGGGACTAACTGCTCTACTTGAAAAGACCAATAGGCGGGTCAAGATGCACCTGCAATGTCCCTTGCTCATGTAAATTTAAGATCACGTTAGAATTCTTAGAAGAATTCCTTAGGGAGAGAGCCACAAAATTTGTAAAGAAAAACTACAATAAATATACATTACGTGATCAATTTCCACCAATCACAGAGCTCCAAAATGATCACGTGACTTTAAATCTACATAGGGACCTGGCAGATGCATCTCGACCCGGAAGCAATAGAGGTCTTATAACTTATAACTGTCTGTCCCGGTAGCCCAGTGGTAAAGGCGGCACTCTGTGAATCCAGAAACTCCAGAAGTCGTGGGTTCGAAACCCAGCCGGGACATGACAAGTTATCCTCCCATTTGGGATTTTTACCACATAATAATGTGTCTTACGCTTACTGCTGGAATATAATGGGAATTTAATTGTCCTATTCGGGCAGTATAAATAAGGCGATATTATTATCATTATTATGATAACTATATGAAAATTTTCCATTCTTGGGACTCGAACCACCGAACTCCAGACCGAGACCACACGTTCTTATCGATCGAGCTCGGTCACAAGAGAAATATGCATCGCGTCATACACAAGTATCATCCACGGCGGAATTGTTGAATCATGCAGTTATGAGGTCGCCGCCGCCATTAATACGACGAAACTGATTTCACTCTGATACGATGGAAGCGGACTCTAGTAAATTATCGGCTTTGCCAATCCGTGCATACATTAACAATGTAAATACTGTGGCCGAAGAATAGAAACCAATGTACTCGAGTGCTTGGCACTCTGGCAGGCAAGTAGAATGGTATGCGAGTAGAAATCAGGTTGCATAAATACCTATGGAGTTCCTATTTGAATACATGAATGGAATACAGAATCTGGCGTACGAAAAGTGAGATTATCGAAGAAAGGACAAACAAAAATAACGTGTGCTGCACAGGGGACTGGGTGTAGAGAAATTTTAGGAACTGCGATGGTAGTCGACATTGAAAGATTTGAAAGCTCCCCTTTTTTTTTTTTTTTTTTTTTTTTTTTTTAAAGTGGGGTTTAACGTCGCTTTCAACTGCCATGGTCATATCACGACGGGGGTTTTACCCTCCATTCGCAGGAAACTCACTAACCTGCTACTCACATTGACCTCACCCAGCCTGAGTGGGGCCGGGAAAAGCCAGCGTCACGAGAATCTCTCCCCTTTTTTATTTTACAAATTTTACAGCCGACCTCCGTGGCTCAGTGGTTAAGAGCATATTGGTTACTGACCCAGAGGTTGCGGGTTCGAATCCCGGTCGGAGCGGAAAATTCTGACCGACTCTTCCCGTTTCCTGATTTTAGTCCAGTTCATGTGGCAATTTTGGCAGCACCCCCAAAAACATTTTCCCACCGGCCGCCCCTGTTCTCGCCTATCAGAGGGGAGGCACACTACGGGATGTGCAAGCTACAACACAGACCACCAGGGTCTAAAGTAGATACTGATTCACGGTTAAGAAATAAAGAAGGTTGTGAATTATTAATAAAAATAAAAATACTTCTAGTAGATTTTACAAAATAGAAAAAAAATTCAAATTATTTTTTTCGGATTTTCCGAACGATTAATCGTAAAAGGGCGCTGCTCAGTTGTGTAAAAGGTTAGTACCCAGGTCCAAGGTCTTTCCTAGAACTTCTCTTGCAACAAATTAGCAATCCAGCTCACCAACTAAACAAGAGGACAAGGAAAGTAACCAATCAAACAAGAGACCATCTTCATGTATGTTCGAGATCACTATCTTCCATCAATCAAGATCTAATTATCATCATTAATTGATCAGTCATCATTACGTGAAAGTTAATGTAGGAACGGGTGTCAGATGCACAACTCTGGCTGAGAAACGGTTTACCGTTCCAAGACTTCTTTATTAATAATAATCATAACACTCTTTAGTGGAAGGTAATGCCAGGCGAGGTTAATCCTCAAAGCATTTTCTAACACCTAACCCTCAGAGTCTAATTATTATGTGGTCACAAACTCAAATTAATGAGGAAAAATTTATGCAATGGGTGGGATTCGAACCAACGGACCCTACGCTACCTGGATTACCAGACTAGCGCGTTAACTACTTCACCACCAGTGCATCTTCTTTATCTTGTTAGAGATGTAGAGAACTAGAGACATCAGAATGTCTACCTTGTACCCAACACATATTATGTGATTATGAGATGTCTCTTTTAGATGCATTTTTATCAGATGCACTTGTCAAATGTATGCTGAGGAACAATTTACAGTTTTAAGACTTTAACCGTTCTTTAACTTGTTACAGATGTAGAGACATCAGATAAAGATGTCTTCCAAAATCATTTTACTTCCGATAAATTTCTTATATTAGAAATCGGAAGTTTGGTGTTCATTTTTGTAAAATAAAATATTTTTTGCTCCGATTTCAAAATTTATCATTTATTTGATACTTCAAGTAAGTTTAAGTTAAAGTTATCATACCTACTTAAAGCGCGGCAGAGTGTAAGGTAACAGAAAACATACATAGTTTCAAGAACACTCAGCCAACGAAATGTTATTATTATTATATTTATCTTTATTAGGAGGACACAATATGTAGAGTATAAAATTAAGAAAAAATAAATAAAAGATAAAATAAAAGTATAAAAAATAAATAAATAAACAAAGAAGAAAATGATACTAGTGTCCTAACTATAGGGCGGGAAGAGTGCCTGTGGCAATCTCTTCCACCCAACTCAAAGTTCAAAATGGATTTCAAAAATTGCAATTTATATTACAAATACACATCTACTGAAATAAAGGGACTCTTTATTATTTGTAATCGGCCAGTATAAACAAGTAACTTTAATTATTATTTCACAATGATGCAATGTTTAACAACCAACCTTTTGAACCGGTAGATCGTCAACCGGATCCGTTTCTGCGATCGTTTGGTCACCGGTTACCAGATAAAGAACCTCTATTTTTGAATGCCCAGTACCAGAAGAAGTCAGTCAGAAAGGGTCAAGGTCCCAGCTAGACCTTGCCTTGGTGCCTTACAACTTCTAGTCAAGTTTCTATCGGGTTCAAACCCAGGCGCGATGGTAAATTTGGAAAACCAAACTATAATAAATAATCAAACACTTTGTTTTTTTTTACAAACAATTAATACAACGAAAAGCATAAATTTAATATAATTATGTATTGTACATAATAATGATAAATCATTTGTTTTATTTTTCATTTCTTTTTTTTTGTATACAGAGGACCTATTCTAAGCCATTTTTATTTTGCTTCTAAGATGAGACTTCTGTAGGTCTAGTAGGTACTTGGATTATTTTCAGAAAAAGGCACCGTGGCCAATTGAGTGAGCGCGCTAGGCATTGCACGCATGGTGACCTGGGTTCGATCCCCAGCGGGGCGGGATTTTTTCTGCTCTGTTCTTGGATGTTCGGGGTCCACTCATACCTCTTGAGGAAAATTGAGTGGCTGCTTTAATGTGAGCACCGACCAGTGGCGGAATTATGGGTAAATGATACACACGAATTAAATAAAAAGAAAAAGTGTATCACAGCCACTCATCTAAAAACCCGAATCTTCCTAATCGTTCGATCGAAATCTCGAGAAGTTTTGGTGCAAGAGAAACATCCACCAATTAGAACCATAATTTTTGAACATGGGTGCTTCACAGCCTTTTTCATTTCGTAGCCATGAAACAGCAGCTACTGATCTGTGATCTGTGTTGTAGCCTGCCCATCCAGTAGTATGCCTTTCCTCTGATGGGCGAGGAGAGACACAGTACTTCCAATTTAGGAACTGGGTCAACATCGCAACGGAAGGTATACATACATTACATACCTACGCATTACAATTAATTTTAACCAAATTTTGAGAACATTTTTTTCCGCCTCAAGGGTTCGAATTGGGTACCTTTCGCATGGCAAACTAGTATTTTACCACTGAGCTAATCAAGTTTTTTTTTTTTAATATATAAAATGATAATATATAAATCTGCCTCAATTACATTTTATTATAGAAAATTTCTCACATACTTTTTTTTCAAATATCAACCATAATATAGCTCCATCTTCTATTAGGTGTTGAATTTTTTTTTTCTTGTTCCTCTTAGTCTTGTTCCAACAGTTCTAATGATTGAGAATTAGGTTTGTGTAACCAATTTTTTGAGCTACTCATGAGCTCTAAACGATACTCACTCTGCTGTTCACTGACTTCAAATTAGCTAATCATGTTCATTTTATTTTTTTTTAAATGATATTTATTTACAGAGGAGACTTAACAATCAGAGTCCTTGCTCCTAAAAGTTTCAATTTTACTTCCGAAAATTCCTAATATTAGAAATCGGAAGTATTGTGTTCGTTTTTGTAAAAAAAATAAATATTTTTTTGCTCCGATTTTTTTTAAATTTATGAACTATTTCACTCTCCATTTCAGTCGCCAGCTCAGAGTCTCGAGCCTGGGTCCTGGCTTGTGGTCCCGTTATGCATCGCACCAGACTCCTACTCCATCAGATTCTGGTCACGAGTTGGTTTGGGTGATGTGGGTCTCGTTTCCGAGATATAACCGGGTGCTGGCCCGGTCGGTAGTGCCCCAAAGTAGGACAGTGGGTCCCACCAGATCCTGAGCTACGACTAGATCGTTCGAGCGACCTGTGTCAGTTCGGAGTATTTTTTATTTTACTTTTTAGGTGCTGCCATGAAACAGGAGCTACTGTAGACGCTTGTGGTCTGTGTCGTAGCCTGGCCATTCTGTAGTTTAAAAAAAGATAAGTGTTTCACAGCGTTTTTTATTTCGTAGCCATGAAACAGGAGCTACTCTAGACGCTTGTGGTCTGTGTCGTAGCCTGGCCATCCTGTAGTTTGCCTCCCCTCTGATGAGCGAGAAGTGACACAATACTTCCCATTTAGGTGCTGGGTCGACACGAGTGCACCGGAAGGTATCCCTTACATTACAACAACTGTAACCAAATTTTTAGTACAATTTTTTGTCAGCGCGGGGGTTCGAACCTGGGATCTTCCGCATGGCAACAAAATTGATGTTAAAAAAACCTGGACAGTTTCATTATATTATTATTATTATTATACAACGCTTTATTAGGTATAAATGGACATTATGTACATTGTACATATAAATAATTATTTTAACAATGAAAAAAATGGAAACAATATAATACCTATATACAATAAAAATGAAAAAGACTAGAAAATATATAAAAACATAAGTCCTAACTAAAGGGCGGGGTTATTGCCTATGGCAATCTCTTCCACCCAACCTATCATGGTACATGCTGACATGCAGTAAGTTCCTAAATTTAATTCCCCACCTTCAGCACAATTTTTTTTTTATCTTTTGAAGGTATACGCTCATTATTTGTTGAAGATGTTTATTTGTGAAATATAAATAGGCACATGGAAACTTAAAAAAATAAATACATAGTAAAAAATACTACAGAAGGTACTAGGATCAATAAGTTGGTAAAAACAAGATACCTAAGATGGCCTACCTATAAGCTATAAGTCGGTTTAGTTACTCCTACAACGTAGTCACCGTGGCAGAGTGAGTTAGCGCGCTTTGCATTGCACGCACGGTGACCTGGGTTCGATCCCCAGCGGGGCAGGAATTTTTCTGCTCTGTACTTGGATGTTCGGGGTCCACTCATACCTCGTGAGGAAAAATGAGTAGTTACTTGTATGCGTAACGACCAGTGGCGGCATTACCAGAGTAAAAAGAAATTAATGTAATAGAATAATTCGACATGTAAAGGAGGCTCTTAGTAATGCTGCGCTACCCACAAAAATTGTGAAGAGGCCTTGTGCTTCACCACAAAGAAATTCGTAGTTACTCCTACATAATAATAAAAAAATAATAATATCGCCTTATTTATATTGCCCAAATAGGACTATTAAGTCCCATTATTCTAGCAGTAAGCCCAAAACGTATTATTATGTGGTAAAAATCACAAATGGGAGGATAACTTGTCATGTCCCGGCTGGATTTCAAACCCACGACCTCTGGAATGTCTGGATTCAACGAGCGCCGCCTTTACGACTGAGCTACCGGGACTAGATCTTTGTTCGCTATTGGTCATATTACCCTCAGACAATGGAGTTAATCACACACCATTTCCCTAACGCTAGAGAGGATATCGATCCTATCCCGATAAATTATCGGTCCAAAGAAAAGACCATCTCGATAATAAGGCAACAAGCTTAAGTAATGCTCAAGTGAAGACGGGTTTGTTTACAGAGAATAGTCATCCATGAGGCGCAATTTTCCGGATGGATGGCTTCTTTTTTCTCACGTTTTCCACGGTCGGTAAAAAGTGGCCGCCTCTTTTAATTCTATGTCTGAGAAACTCGGATGTAATTTGCGTCTCGCCGCATTTAGCCGCAATTCCCCGCTCCGTGAAGACGCGGTGGCTTCTTTTTATTATTATTGAGGTCAATGACTCACTCTTGGCCGAAAAAAAATTAAATCAATTTATGTACTCTCGTTTTTTTTTACATTTGGGTTCAACGTCGCTTTTAACTGCATGGTCATATCACGACGAGGGTGTTATCTTCCTCCATTGGCAGGAAACTCACAAACCTGCTACCCACATTAACCTCACTCAGCCTGAGTTGGGCCGGTTTACGAAGTCTTCCCCTCGCTGGACGTTGCTTCACTTCGCTGATCCTTCGAGAACCGGTGCATTCAACGCGCCATCGACGCTAGCCAGATATTGTATGATTAGGCGTTTATTACTCATGATATCACTTCTTTTTAGGAATCATCCGCGTTCTCCCTTTTTTTAAACACGAAGTGTAATTTTTGCTGACTATAATAACTATCGGAATCCTCACATCTCTACCGGGTATTTAAAATTTGACCATCACAACTCCTCACCGGACGTGAGATTGCGGTTTTCACATCACCGGTGAGTTTTGCAGCGTAAACTGCGTGACACAGATTTCCAGTCTAATTTCAGAGTTCAGGGTGGTTCAGGTTTCAGGTGAGGGGAAGATCACTTGGAACCAGGGTGTCCTAGATTGACGTACCTTGTAAAGACTCAGTACTTTTTCAGAGAGAGACAATAAAATAAATATATTTTAAGAGACTGCTTTCATAATAGAGAGTTGCCAAAAGACTTAATATAAATATGAAGATCTTAATATAAATCTAATCTAAAGTCTAAAAGGTATTTTGAATCACCCAAAAAATATATAAAACTGGCTGGGGGACTTTAAACAGGGAGTAGACCAGCATTGGCTTGGTTCTGGGGGCCCTTTTCAATTATTAGCCTCCTTGTAAAGAGAGTGGTAGAAGTGCTGAGTCATTCCTCTACTGTCTGGTTACCATCGTGTTCATTTTTTACATCATATTTGTGTTAAACATAATATTACAAATAAAATTCGCCTTATTTTTTCGCCCTACTCAGGACTCGAACCACCGACCTCCAGGTTACAAGTACGCTACCTAAAATTTATTGCCGTTTTGTAATATGAAAACTTTAACCTCAGTTTTTACATCATAACCTTTAAGCCTCACACACAATAATTGGTGTGTGAGGTTTAAAGGGACTCTTTACAGGATTAAAGTTAATCTAAGCCTGACACGCACTCTAGACGGAGTTTTCAACCAATTAAAGCGCTCTATAGCCCGACTTAAGGGGTAGTGTCCTTCAGGCGCGCTCGGTGGGAAAATGTTTTGGGGTTGCTGCCACTAATACCGGACTAAAATAAAATTTATAGAGTCGCTCTTTCAATATCTAAAGAGTTTGGGTTTGTTTACCATGCCAATCATAATAATTAAGCATTTAAGTCCACTTAGATTAAATCTAATCCTGTTTCATAATTCAGTCCTTAGTCTCATTCTCGCATGATAAACAGAGTATTGCATTGTATTGTATTGTTTATCTTTCTAGATTCAGGAATTGGTGCGTTATTAGCTATGGGAAGTGTCACATTTGACTGCCAAGGACTGTTTCATAATTGACCAAAATTCACAGCATGGCGAAGGTCAAGTGATATAGATGTGTCATTATGTCGTCTGTATGGCTACCTCCCATAATAGATGTGTCAACGCATCCCTCCCCTATGATGAGTGGTCCCTCCCTGTGTTCACACCCTTTAAGTTCTGAGTCATGGAAAGCTAAAACCAAGTCAAGCTGAAGCTACTAACCGTTTATTACTATATGGATTTTATTTGTGGTGAAGTCTGGCTGGGGGACTATAAACAGTCTGGCTGGGGGACTATAAACAGGGAGTAGACCAGCATTGGCTTGGTTCTGGGGGCCCTTGTCAATTATTAGCCTCCTTGTCTAGACAGTGGTAGAAGTGCTGAGTCATTCCTCCACTGTCTAGCTACCATCGTTTACGATGACGCCACCCTATTATCATTATGATGAAGCACAGGCCTCTTCACAATTTTTGTTGGTAGCGCAGCATTACTTAGAGCCTCCTTTACTTTTCGAATTCTATTACATTAATTTCTTTTTACTCTGGTTATGCCGCCACTGGTCGTTACTCATACAAGTAACAACTCATTTTTCCTCATGAGGTATGACTGGACCCCGTTTATTACTATTCAATTATATTCACTTTGTCCAAGTACAGGTAGTGTATTAGGTTTGCACCCTAATGTCTAAAAAGGGTTGGGTGGAAGAGATTGCCATAGACAATAACCCCGCCCTATTTGTATACTACACATATGTCTGTCCCGGTAGCTCAGTGGTAAAGGCGGCACTCTGTGAATCCACAGGTTCCAGAGGTCGTGGGTTCGAAACCCAGCCGGGACATGACAAGTTATTATCCCATTTAGGATTTTTACCACATAATAATATGTCTTGGGCTTACTGGTGTAATAATTGGACTTTAATAGTCCTTATCGGGCAGTATAAATAAGGCATTATTATTATTATTTATTTATATTACCTAAAAAAGAATTTAATAATAATAACAATGACGGAAAATTTCTGACGGACCTCCGACCTGGCATTATAAGTTTGGACGCAACATGAACTACACTTCCGTCGAGTTTTCCATCCAGAGGAAGCGAACGGGCTTAACCAACCTCCCACCTTCCCACGTATAAAACCCAAAGTCTATCGTCACCAGTGATCAGTGATAACGCAGTGATAAAAATGATTTTTTAATAAATAACAAAACTGTGACATTCGCGTGGTGTGAACCGTCAACTAATTAGTTGTCGAGCTGAACTATCAACAGTAGAACTAAAGAAACTATCGACCCATTTGTTTTCAACCGGTGTAAACTTATCCACCGATCTGTTTTCAATCGCTCCAAAAGGCGGGAAGCATCTAAAGGTTTCTGTTCAGTGTTTAACATAACCATTTTTTTACACTTGATCAACTGGTTTAAACCATTAACCAATTATTTGTCATCGGGTGTAAGGTTTAAACCTCCAAACAAACAATTTTCATTACGAACTACACACACTTTTTATTCCACAACAGAATTTGCAGACTTTTACGAAACGATTTTTTAGAGCCATGTCTCCCATGAAGTGGGCCGTGTTGCTGGGCTGTGTCTGCGTGGGCCTTATAAGTCCGGCCGTGGGCTCCGAGGCCGACAACAGGGAGAGGGTGCAGCAGATCTACGCCAAGTGTATGTCTGAAGTCCAGGCGGAGGATAAGGACCTGGAGGGGTTTCGCAAGATGCAGATCCCTGATTCGGAGAAAGGTAATGAATAAAGGAAAGCTATGAAACTCAATTTTGAGTATTTTGGAAATTTTGAAATACTTCCAGAAGTACTGTAGGATCATCCGAGTTAGAAAGTCTATACATAAGAAAAGGAAGAAGAAAAAAAAATATAAATAAGAAAAAGAAAAAGGAAATTAGAAGAAAACAGAGAGGTTAGAAATAGTAGAAAAAGAAATTATATCGCATTATACCGCCGCACGGCGCACCGGCACCATTAGGACTAACGAATCCCAATTATTCCAGCAGTAAGCCCAAGACGTAAAACCTTTATATGTATGATCGAAATCCCAAATGTAACTTGTCACGTACCGGCTGGGTTTGGAACCCGCGACCTCTGTATTACCGGAGGTAGGCGTGCCCTCGAGGGGTAGAATCACTCGACCACGATGATGAAATTTTGTAATCAGTTTTAATAATTTTGGAGCAAAATCAATAGATATTTTTGTACCTCTGTGGTCTCAAGTCTAGATTCTGAATGTTGGTTTAGAGGGGAAATGTTAGTTCAGTCTCGAACTTGTGACAACGATTTTGTCTATTTGTTTCACCCTTAATCTCCATAAGCATAAGCATAAGAATAAGCATAAGCATATAAGCACCAGTTTTCAACTAAGTAAGTACATTACAATTATTACATAAGTATTATACTGATTATACATAAATGAATGTATTAATACATTAAATAAATACACCGTGCACTGGTAGTCAAGTGGTTAACGCGCTAGTTTGGTAATCCAGATTGCGTAGGGAACCGTTGCACAGTGGGGCAAATCGCAGTTTTAGCTGGACACTCGTTGAATGAACATGACTGATTCATTTATTTTGTTCCAATTTTTTTCTCTTTCAAATGTACCTACAATTAACAAAGTAAAATTACATAACGGTTTTCCCAGGTTCGATACCCGGCCGAAATTTTTATTTAAATACCTACAGAACCCTTTCTAGGTTTTATAATTTTTTCATCCAATTTTTACTTTATTACCAAACGAATTTCGTTATGATATTATATTATTAATACCTATCTCTTAAGATATTCTACTTCCGAGAAATTTCTAATATCAGAAATCTTAAGTAATGTGTTCGTTTTTGTAAAAAAAAATATTTTTTTGCTCCGATTTCAATTTTTTCATATTACTGCACGTTTCATGTCCTCCTGAACAACTTTGGTTTTGTGTCGGTCTTACTCTTACTTGTAGGATCTCGAAAAAATAAATAAATATCATATACAGAGAAATTCGCCTTTTTTGGTGGGTCCTGGATGGCCCTAACAGGCGAAAAAATAATTCCAAAGAAACGTTCATACTACTGTAGTACATTTTATTATTTATATCTCAAAATAATAAGCGTCAAAAAAGTTAGAGTCTAAATCATGGACTTGAGTTGTTCAATCCTACCAGGAGGACTCCTTTTCAAGAGCTGTTATTTCAAAATGGAGCAAAATCTAGCAGCTAAATAGTCAAAAATCTAATAGAACAATACTTCAGCTTTCTCAATCACAAAAAGGAATCGCCCTCTTTACCCCCAACATAAACAAAATTGCCTTTCTTTCTGAAAAACACTCGAAATTATAATTTTTTTGAAGACCCATCTTCAGGGAGTTGAAAGTCAAGGATCACTTATATATGAATTTTTTTAAATATATATCTGACATAAGTATTACCTGAAGTTGAAGAATTCATGGTAATTTTAACTCCTAAACAATCAGCTAACGCACTATGACTCAAACAATTTTGAAAAGAAATCGTCGATAAATATATTTGCCCGTCATCAAACCAGAACTGCTGACTTTGAAAATTTACATAGCCAAATCCAAGTGTTTCAAAAGACTATTTTTGGTTTCAACTGATGCAGAATATTGTTTTACATAAATAAAAAAATATTTTGACGCAAAATTCTTCAATTTAGTTTTTTCACTTTTGGCCGGCTAAATTTCAATTTTGCCCCACTGTGCGTTGGTTCGAATCCCACCTAGTGCATGAATTTTTCCTCATTAATTTGAGTTTGTGGCCACATAATGATAAGACTCTGAGAGTTAAGTGGTATAAAATGCTCTGAGCATTAACCTCGCCTGGTGGTTATCTTCCAATCAGTAGTATCAGTAATCAGTAAAAACAGAAACAGTTTTACTTGAATAAAGAGTGTTATTATTATATTTAAAAAAAAGAAACAGTAGTACGACTGCTTCCATGCTGAGACGAATTAGTGATATAAAATCCAAGTTAACATAGTAAGTATACCTACATACAAATGGAATAAAATAATTAGAATCATTGGTGGAAATAGCTACCAACCAAAATAGATCAAATTAATTGGGCCGTTACACTAATCAAACAATAATTAATTAAGTGTTACATTTTGGTAAATCACTTAAATTAATTGAACTAATGGAATACCTAACTATTGCGTAAGGAAGCGAAAAGTACAAGTGATGTCGATTATCACTTCTTCAGATGAAATCTTCCGAATTTCTTTGAGATGAATTTTTTAGTTACATAAAATAATATTATTTATTCCACTCTTATAAGTTTATGGATCAGTAATGTTTGTTAATGAAAATGATTATATAGCAGGTGTATGTATAAAGTTACAATGCTAACAAATACCTAAATTACATTTAGGTAATTATATAATGAGTAATGAGTGATATGTGATAATTATAGTCATTAAATGACTAATGGTTGTTTTTGTGATACTTTTTTATCAATTAAGTTTAGATACTTTTCATTTGTATCAATTAACAAATAGAACTCTGTTTGTTAACTGAGTTGCAAATTGTTTCACTTATGTCATAATGGTACAGAATCCCTCATGATAGGACAGACCGACCTCAGTAGCTTGATGATGATGGATAAGGCGGCGGACTTGTAACCTGGAAGTCGGCGGTTAAAGTCCCGGTTTCAGCGTGGATTTAGCAAAGCGAGTTAGAGTAGTTGTGATATCACGAAAGTGATTAACACAAATATGATAACTTTTTTAATGGTACAGAATCATTAAGTGAGGTAGAATTAAGCAATGTGACCCCAAGTAGGTTTGGGAAAAGTCTAAAGTGAAAGAACAAGAAGACATTGGTCTAAATTGATCTATAATAATAATAATAACACTCTTTAGTGGAAGGTAACCACCAGGCGAGGTTAATGCTCAAAACATTTTCTACCACCTAACTCTCAGAGTCTTATTATTACATGGTCACAAACTCAAATGAATGAGGAAAAATTCATGCACTGGGTGGCATTCGAACCAACGGATCCGTACGCTACCTGGATTACCAGACTAGCGCGTTAACCACTTGACTACCTGTGCATGACTAAAGGAGGAGCAGAAATTATTTTTTTCAATTGGGGTTAAAATCACATTCCACTGGATTCCACATACCACGACGGGGGTTTTACCCCAATCACTGGAATCTCACAAACCAGACACTCAAAGTAACCTCACCCAGCCTAAGTGATGGGACCCAGGAATAGCCAGCATTACGACGCGACGGACGGTTCGAATTGGAATGGTCACCCATCCAAGTCCTAGCCTCGCTGGACGTTGCTTAACTTCAGTGACTGAATGAGCACTGGTGTATTCAACGTGCCATCAACTCTGGCAAAAAAAAACGTATGACTCTCAGTAGAACAGTATGACTCATGCCAGCCTCCGTGACGTAACTGTTGTGACTATACTGCCCGTAGTCCAGAGATCTTGAGTTCGATTCCCGGTTGGAGCAGCCTTTTCGCACAGAAAATTCTGTTCCTCCGAACACATGAGGCTGGCAATTCCGGCCCTACCCAGGCTGGGTGAGGTTCATGTGGGTAGCTGGTACGACTCCCAGCGAATGGAGGGTAAAACCCCCGTCCTGACTATCTCAAAAACCATATAGAATCAATGGACATGACAGGAGCCTAGACATTGAATCTGTGCGTCCATATAATCCTCTCACCACCGTGATATAGGTATCTGTGCCTCTCTCACGGACACGGAATTATTATTATTAGTGTGACTCATGCTAAGTAATGCCCAGTGCTCCATATTCCTTGAGATGTGAGCAATGCTAATGAGGACTGAGTGCTTCTCATCTAGGAATTCGGATGAGAATGAGTAATACTCAGCTGGGAATTAGGAACTTTCACCCGGGGATAACCCCCGCGATGTCCTAGCGAGATCCGTGGGTAAGATTAGAGTCACCGATCTGGTGAACGCTCGCTTTCTTGAATACACAATGGGATCAGGGCCGGATTAATCTTCCAACGGGGCCCGTTGCACTTTTAATATTCTTCTTCTTTAACTCTGTCTTATCGCGTTCAAGCAGGGTCGACGTTATTCAACCTCATGGTTTAGTTTGGTTGGTTTTGGCACATTTTTTACGGCTTGATGCCCTTCCTAACGCCAACGATTCTATTTGATTTAACGTCCTGGATTAGGACGGGGGTTTTACCCTCCATTCGCTGGAGGGTAAAACCATCTTCCCAGCTACCCACATTAACCTAACCCAGCCTGGGTAGGGCCGATATTAATATCGTTTTTTTATACTGCCCCACTAGGATTAATGCGACCCATTATTCCAGCAGTAAGCCCAAGACGTACTATATTATGTGGTCAGAATCCCAAATATGGGAGGATAACTACTTGTCATGTCCCGGCCTAGTTTTGAACCCGTGACCCCTGGATTACCAGACTCACGACTCAACCACTGAGCTACGGGACACAGCTATTGAGATCGCAGAATTTCGCTGTCGTTCAATTCTTTACTATCCCATTCAGGACCGTATTGTCCACAGTAGCACTTCCACCCCACGGACCCCGCGACTTCGGGTCGCATATAGGGTACCACAAACAGCCTCCGTGGCGTAATGGTTGTGACTACTGCCCGTAGTCCAGAGTTCCCGAGTTCAACTCCCGGCTGGGGCAGACTTTTCGAAGAAAATTCTGTTCCATCCAAACACGTGAGGCTGGCATTTCCGGCCCTACCCAGGCTGGGCGAGGTTATTGTGGGTAGCTGGTACGATTCCCAGCGAATGGAGGGTAAAACCCCCGTCCTAATCCAGGACGTTAAATCAAATAGAATCGTTGGCGTTAGGAAGAGCATCAAGCCGTAAAAAAAAAAAAAATGTGCCAAAACCAAACAACCTCAACCATGAGGTTGAACAACGTCGACCCTGTTTGAGCAGGATAAGACAGAGTAAAAGAAGAAGAAGATAGGGTACCACAAAAGTCTGTCGCGGTGGACTTTTGTGATACCCTATATATACGACCCTATGTCCCCGGGTTTGTGGGCTGCAAGTGCTATTGTGGACATTTGGACAATACGGTCCTGAATGGGATAGTAACGAATTTAGACCAATGTCTTCTTTTCCTTTCACTTTAGACTTTCCCCCAACCTACTTGGGGTCGACATTGCTCAACCTCTTCCTCATAATGAATGCAAGACCTCAGTAGCTTTGTTGGGTTGGGCGGAAGAGATTGCTACTGACAATAACCCCGCCTTTTAGTTAGGACATATGTTTATATATTTTTCTATTTCTTGTTATTGTATAATTATATTGTTTCCATTTTTTTTTCATTGTTATAGTAAATATTTGTATTACTTCCGAGAAATTTCTAATATTAGAAATCGGAAGTATTGTGTTGTACATAAATGGCTTTTTTATATCTAATAAAGTGTTTAATAATAATAATAATAATAATAACTGCTCGTAATTTGGCCCCATGATTTGCTCAGGATTGATTTATTAGAGCACTAGTACCTGCTTTTCTCTCCAGCTCTCCTTTCTTTAATAAGAAAGTGTCTATGATTTTGATTAGACGATTATTGTGCATTGGTTCAGAAGCGCCTCTAATAAATTGATTAGTATGGCTAATAACTCGTTAAATTTAATACTTTAGCTAGTGTATCGATTTCGATTAGTATGAGAGGTTTGACAATGAGCTGCTACTCATTCTAATCGGTGTGGGTGCCAAATGATGGTTTTTTAATTCGTCACAAGGTCTTGCCCACAATGTTAATTTCTTTAATTTATAGTGAAGAAATTAGAAAATGAAGAAATTTAATTTATAATGAAGAAATTAGAAAGTATGTGGACTCTGCCAGAATAAAGATATGGATTTACTGTTGGGTAGTGACACTATGTATTGTATAAGCATAAGCACTGTCTGTATAAGCATAATAAGCACTGTCGTTTCTGGGAGGTGTTCTTACGCGAAACGACCGTTTCGCTTGATTAATTCAATTATACATACATTTAATTAATAATCCGACCTCAGTAGCTTGATCGATAGGGCGGCGGACTTGTAACTTGGAGGTCGGTGGTTCAAGTCCCAGTTCCAGCATGGATTTTTTTTTTTTAAATAAATGTTTAATAGTCTTTATTTGAAAATAATATTACATGCATACATAGTAGGTATAGCAGTCAGTTCCAGTTTACAATCTAATAACTTTGACTGACAGAAAAAAGAGAAAATTAGTAGTAACTAGGTAGGTAATTAAGTATCTAAGGTTTGAATATATTAGGAAAATTTTATACAATAAACAAAAACCTAAATAGGTTTGGGTGGGAATTATCTAATAGGTTTGGGAGCATGGATTTAGTAAAGCACTGAAACCGGGACTTGAACCACCGACCTCCAGGTTACAAGTCCGTCGCCTTATCGATCAAGCTATTGAAGTCATTTACACATATTCCTCGGGGAACCAACATGCATGTGGCAAATATCTGCACTACCTACATACCAGAGCTGTGGAGAGTGAGAGTGAATCTCGTTCATGAGTGCAGAAATACTTGTTAGAAATACCTCTATTAGAGATCCTCATCAGAGCTAATAGAGGTTCACAGAAGAGACATACATTATACATACTAATATCATTATATGTACATACACTATAAATAACATGTAACTTAATAAGAAATTTGTAACAGATTTTTTTTAAATACAAACATAACACAGTAACATTCCTAGTAAATTCGTATAATCATGAACTCATTTTTTTCCCTTAATATTAAATTTTTAATCGTTTATTAAAGTCTTTTTTATGACGGGTCTATATATAATTATGTCAAGACCATTTCTCAAAAAAGATCAAATTCTCAACTGAATGAGAAAAAAAAATCCTCCTCTATTTGAGTCCTACTCTGCAGGAATATTTGAGTCCTACTCAGCCATAACCTTGCAGCCAAAAGTTTTTCAAGTATAGTATAGTAGTGTTTTATTTAGATTGTCGGCTCGAGACAAGAAGTCCCATTACGCTAACAGTTTAATATAGCACCTCTTTATTAAACAAGTAGCGAAAAAAGTCCCCCTGAAATTCTCACCAAGGTCGGGAATCGAACCTGTGACCCTACTGATAAGGCGGTATCTTCATCTCTGAGGTCAACACCAATCGATCTCTGGAATGTTGGCTAGGAATTCCGACTGTTGGATTCAAGTTATGAACGATTAATTTAATTTAATAGGAACTGCATTCCTTTTTGTCGCTCTGATACTGGCGAATCTCCACTTTCGATTACTTCGGTCTAGTGTTACTAGGTGCACTGGTGGTCAAGTGGTTAACGCGCCAGTCTGGTAATCCAGGTAACGGAGGGATCCGTTGGTTCGAATCCCACGCCGTGCATTAATTTTTCCTCATTAAATTGTGGTCTGTGTTGTAGCCTGCCCATCCCGTAGTATGCCTCCCCTCTGATGGGCGAGAAGTGACACAATACTTCCCATTTAGGTGCTGAGTCAGCACGAGCGCACCGGAAGGTCTCTCTTACAAACAACTGTAACTAAATTTGGAATACAAATTTTGTGGACGCCGGGGTTCGAACCCAGGACCTTCGACATGGCAAGCGAGTGATTAACCACTGAGCTATTCGTGCGCTCTATTATTATAATTTTTTTTAAAATTTTATACAACTTTATTAAGAACCCCTTGAGATATTGCTATATTATGTAATTTACTAATTAGGAATGTCTTTTATTATTTATGCTTATGAAATTTAATGTCTTTAATATGTACGTCAGTCAGTCAGTATCAGTATAAACAGAAAAGTGAGAAGTTTATTATGTTAGTTAGTTATGTACCTAGTTATTTGTTAGTTATACCTTAGTATTTTGTAATTCTAATGTAGTTAATTATAAGCCAACCGTTGTAACATTTTTCTATAAAATAAATACAACTATATATACCTACCTAATTTTTTGCCAACTCTTTAACCCTTCTCCGCCTTTAACTCTTTAACAATTCTTCGCCTTTAACGCTTTAACCCTTCTCCGCCTTTCACTCTTTAACCCTTCTCCGCCCTTAACTCTTTAACCCTTCCTCGCCTTTAACTCTTTAACCCTTCTCCGCCTTTAACTCACTCTTTAACCCTTCTCCGCCTTTAACTCTTTAACCCTTCTCCGCCTTTAACTCTTTAACCCTTCTCCGCCTTTAACTCTTTAACCCTTCTTCGCCTTTAACTCTTTAACCCTTCTCCGCCTTTAACTCACTCTTTAACCCTTCTCCGCCTTTAACTCTTTAACCCTTCTCCGCCTTTAACTCTTTAACCCTTCTCCGCCTTTAACTCTTTAACCCTTCTCCGCCTTTCACTCTTGAACCCTTCTCCGCGCCTTTAACTCTTTAACCCTTCTCCGCCTTTAACTCACTCTTTAACCCTTCTCCGCCTTTAACTCTTTAACCCTTCTCCGCCTTTAACTCTTTAACCCTTCTCCGCCTTTAACTCTTTAACCCTTCTTCGCCTTTAACTCTTTAACCCTTCTCCGCCTTTAACTCACTCTTTAACCCTTCTCCGCCTTTAACTCTTTAACCCTTCTCCGCCTTTAACTCTTTAACCCTTCTCCGCCTTGTAACTCTTTAACGCTTCTCCGCCTTTAACTCTTTAACCCTTCTCCGCCTTTAACTCTTTAACCCTTCTCCGCCTTTCACTCTTGAACCCTTCTCCGCGCCTTTAACTCTTTAACCCTTCTCCGCCTTTCAGTCTTTAACCCTTCTCCGCCTTTAACTCTTTAACCCTTCTCCGCGCCTTTAACTCTTTAACCCTTCTCCGCCTTTCAGTCTTTAACCCTTCTCCGCCTCTAACGCTTTAACCCTTCTCCGCCTTTAACTCTTTAACCCTTCTCCGCCTTTAACTCTTTAACCCTTCTCCACCTTTAACTCTTTAACCCTTCTCCGCCTTTAACTCTTTAACCCTTCTCCACCTTTAACTCTTTAACCCTTCTCCGCCTTTAACTCTTTAACCCTTCTCCGCCCGCAGGCAAGTGCATGATGGCGTGTCTGATGAAGGAGGCGGGCATCATCGAGGAGGCGAGATTCTCCAAGGCGGGCGCCGAGAGACTCGCCCAGCGCTACTACCAGGACAACGAGGAGGACATGGCGAAGGCGAGGTCCATCATAGACAGCTGCGACGCTTACGTGGCCGAAGAGACGGAGGAGTGCGGCCTGGCCACCAAACTCGCCTTCTGTGTGGTGGAGGAGGCCCAGAAAGTTGGCCTGTCCTCCGTTCCCGGCGGTTGAGAATAGGTTTCTCAAAGATAGCAAACACTTACAACCGTGTTTGTGTTTACAGAAAACAGCGTCTGAGCAATGTCTCAAGCATGATTTTCTTTATATTAGTGACCAATACCTTGCTTGAGACATTGCTGAGACAAAATTTGCTGTTCATAAATACGGGTGTTACAACCGTGTTTATGAACAGAAAACACCGTCGGAGGCATGTCTCAAGCATGATTTCTTTGTGGCCAAGCATGTGCATGGCCAATACCTTGCTTGAGACATTGCTCAGACAAATACATTATTCTGTTTATAAATACGGCTGTTAGGGTCATATAATGAAACAGGATTAAAGTTAATCTTAGCCTGACGCACGCGGACGACTTTTCAACCAATCACAGCGCACCATAGCCCGAGGTAGTGACTCTATAGGTAGACGGCCACAACGAGGACCCTGGGCCTATATAACCTATAAAATAGGCCCTGGTAACACGTAAAATAACCGACCTCAGTAGCTTGATCGATAAGGCGGCGGACTTGTAACCTGGAGGTCGGTGGTTCAAGTCCCGGTTTCAGCGTAGATTTTGTAAAGCGAGTTTGAGTAGTTGTGATATCACGAAAGTGATTAACACAAATATGATAACTAACACGTAAAATATTCTAACAATTCTGACAATGTTATTAAATGTAAGCGGCCACAACAGAGTCCCGAAAATCGTCTACATCCTGCTGTTACTGTAGGTACCAGGGTCTTGGTTCGAGGGTCTAGGGTCTAGGCCCCTGGACCATAGTCTCAAGACCCTAGTCCTCGTTGTGGCCGCCTAACAAAGGAATAGTGTCCAGTGTCCACTTGGGTTAAATCTAATCCTGTTTCATAATTTGGCCCTTACTCGCACAGTAATACCTTGTCCCGGTAGTTCAGTAGTCAAGGCATCGGTCTAGTAATCCAGAGGTCGCGGGTTCGACACCCAGCAGGGACATGACAATTTTTTTCCTCCCATTTGGGATTTTGACCGATTACGACTTAAGAGTTCCTTTATTTCAACAATTTTTTTGTCGAAATAATTTGAAGATAGAAAACACAATTTTTTTATAACATTATTATGTGGTCAAATTCTCAAATACAACAGGAAAAATTCACGCATGGGTTGGGATTCGAACCAACGCAACGGATCACCACGCAACCTGGATTACCAGACTAGCACTAGCGCCTTAACGGCTTCGTCCATCAATTCATGGCCATTTATTTCTTCTTAATCAAAATTATTTAGTTTGTAGGCGCTCAATTCAAGTGGTATCGGGTGATAAAAAATGTTAAAATATAATCAACATTAATAAAATTTATCATATTAAATTAGGTATGTTATTTTTTTAGGAAAAAAACTGTTAGCTTGATAACTGTTTAGCATTCATGATGGTCTGTAAATATGTAGTAATGGTGTATTGATGATTTAAACATTTAAAACAATGTAATAGAACTGAAATAAAAATAGTTTCAAGTTTTATCCTTAATTTATAAAACTAATTCATGTGAGTGATGCTTTCTACTTCTCATTTTCTTTCTCTTTTTGGCCATCTTGGAAATGGTATTTTCAAGTAAAAAATCCTACAGGTCTTTTTTTGAAGATTCGCCATGTTGGATGGTGGTGTTAATGGTAATAATTAATAATCGACTTATCTCATAAATAATTTAGAAAATGGGAAGCATTACATTAAAAGGTGTGTTTTAAGGGTGGATTTTCTATTGTACACTTTATAATGAATCACCCTGTTATCACAAAAGATATTATAATAATTACTCGTATTAGTAAGAATTTGAATTTCTCAACAATTTTCTCCGGAAAATAACTTCCGGCGGTCAAACCAGGATTTTGACCTCACTAGCAGATTTGTCATGGGTCTTTTCCTGTCCTAGCAGTTCTAAAGATATAGGGCCCCTGCTTACTCAGCTAGAACTAACTTTTGGGACACACTGTATATTCTCTACATATATTTTTTTACAACTAGGTCTAGGTGAAAACAAATTCATGGAAAAATAAAAAAGGATATAAAATTCCTAGCAGTTCTAAAGATATTTGGCCTCTGCTTAGTGCTTACTCCGCCAGGACTTTTGGAATACACTGTATATTCTCTATCTGTAATTTTATAGTTTTTTTACAACTAGGTCTAGGTGAAAACAAATTCAAGTCTTGAATAATTTCATTTGATTGTAGTAATGAGTTCCTGTGGAGTTCTACGAAGCTCTAGAAGAGTTCTAGCTGAAGAATTCGGAAGAGAAAGTTTGGGATGGAAAAATTGGTTCAGAGTTCAATCGTCTTACCGACTTTCAATTGTTCTAGTCTGAATTAGAGTTTAGAATGTAATTTAGAAGTAAATATCTGAATTCGAATTCCCATATGGTAATTTAGAGGTAAGTTTCTGGTAGTCAAGTGGTTAACGCGCTAGTCTGGTAATCCAGGTAGCGTAGGGCTCCGTTAGTTCGAATTCCACCCAGTGCATAAATTTATATAATAATACTCTTTAGTGGAAGGTAACCACCAGGCGAGGTTAATGCGCAAAGCATTTTCTACCACCTAACCTAATTTTTCCTCATTAATTTGAGTTTGTGACCACATTATAGTAAGACTCTGAAGCTTAGGTGGTAGGAAATGCTCCCGCTAGTCCGGTAATCCAGGTAGAGTAGGGCCCCGTTGGTTCGAATCCCACCCAGTGCATGAATTTTCCCTCATTAATTTGAGTTTGTGGCCACATAATAATAAGACTCTGAGGGTAGAAAATTTGATGTAGTAGGTACATTGTACACTGTGAGCTTCTAAAAGTTCAAACCTCATCATTGGATGATTAAAACAAAGG